>OU862913.1:42929094-43529094 GCA_917880885.1 Limnephilus marmoratus
ACCTAACATAGGTACCTATTTAAAATATCTATAATTTTAAAAATCCAATGAAAATTCTTTGGTTACAAAAAAACAGCTGCCTGCTAAATTTATTTTCATCTAACGCGCGAACTGTCAAACGTGCGTAGTTAAAATAGTCGTTAAGTTTTCTGAAATTATCCCATTTTCTGCGTAATTTTCTTAATTTTTCTTTCCGTAAGAACCTTCTAAAAGTATAAGAAAACTTTAAAAAAATGAATGAAATAGGTAAAGTCATTTTGAAGTTATGGCGTGACCAAGGGAAACAAGGATTCATTTTTATATATAAATGGATGACATTTGTGTAGCGAAGTTTTGTGTTATTTCACTTCAAGTGCGCTCTACAGTAGTTAACTTAAAAACATTCTAGTATTCAGTCCAATATTTTATTTCTAGTATTCAGTCCATTATTTAATTATTCCAATAGTGCTCGATCAAAAACTAGGCGTACTGTACAAGGCCCGCAGATACTTTAATAGTACACAACTGCTAACCCTGTACAAATCACAAGTGCGCCCCACGGTTGAATTTGGCAGCCACCTCTGGTCTGGAGCTCCAAAATACCTGAAAAATACCCTCGACTCTATGCAGAAACGGGCGGTCCGTTTAATAGATTCTCCCATCTTAAAAGACGGATTGCAATCTTTAGAGCACAGGCGTCGAGTTGGAATGCTATCCTGGTTCTACCGGTATTACAATGGAAGATGCTCCGAGGAACTAGCATCATTGATCCTTTCGGCACCGGTGCATAGTCGGGAAACACATTGTACACGGTTGACATTTGTCACATGAGAACGGGTCATTTCTTCGACTCGTTCTTGTGTTCAACAGCTCGGCTGTGGAATGATTGCCGGCCTCTGTGTTTCCTCCTTCCTACAACATGGGTCTCTTCAAGACCAATGTTCATTCCTTTCTCTCCTCAAAAAGACCCTCCACACAGCATCCCAGATGACATAGGCCCTGAGGGAAATTATTTTCCTCAGGGCCTCCTGTGTGGAGTTAATGAAAAAAAAATCTAATACTATGATACAAGAGTGTACCATACAAAGCAATGACAAGTATGATACAAAATGTACAATAACAGTGCTATTATAGCACAGGACAATAATAATAACTAGCATGAAGTAAAAAAAAATATAGTACAGTACATTATAAAGCAATTATAAGGGGGCATACATTAATTAGGTGAGCAGTTTTTCTTCCAAACTAGACTCCCCCCGCCCCTTGGTGAGATAATTTGGACCACTTCGTTTATTCTTTTCAAGTACCGTGAGATTTTGCTGGACCCCCCCCCCCCTCCTTTTTTGAGCTCACATAATTAATGTATGCCCCCTAAGAGAACTACAAATAATCATTAATAAAGAGTCCTATAGCAAAGGACAATAGTAGGTACAGGATTCTAGCGTTTTTAGTCTATGTATTATCTATGTGTGGTTATTTTTAATTATCATTATTAAAATCACTAAATGTATTTGAAAATGTATTTTGAAGCCTTAAGTATTTGAAATACAAATTACAAAATACCTCAGCAGCAGGTAATTGAAATACCAATTACCAAATACATTGTATTTGTATATTATTGTATTTCAAATACGTATTTCAATTACAAGTTTTTCAAATACTGCCCAGCCCTGGCCATAGGTCACTCCAAGTGGTAAGCTATGTTTGGTGACTTAGCAGGGGTGTCCGGGTTCATGGGATGAGGTTTGTCCGGGTCTTGTTGGCGGATGCGTCTACCCACCAGCTGCATGGCAGGACGGATCGGGATAGACTGTTTTTCTTACATTAGGTCAACACAGGAGGCCCTGAGGAAAATAATTTCCCACAGGGCCTATGTCATCTTTGGGGATGCTGTGTGAAGGGTCTTTTTAGGAAAGGAAGGAGAGCAAGTTCTGAAAAGGAAAAGGGATGAAGGGTAGGTAGGAATCTGGGAGTCAGTGTGTCCAGGAATCTATCCCTCCCACTGCGGTGAAAGGCTATGTTCCGAGAGAGTACGGCTGGAGAAATCAAAGGGACTCCCTCAACACTCTCTCCCAATCCATCCTGCCATGCAGCTGGTGGGCAGAGATGCATCCGCCGCCAAGACCCGGATAATCCTCACCCCATGAACCCGGGCACCCCTGCTAAGTCACCAAACGTAGCGAACGACTTGGGGTGACCTATCGCAGAGGTGATTTTAGATTTTCACGGCCATAAGTATTTTTGTTATTAGTTTTTGGGGTATTATGCCGTGTATACCTCCTTCTTTAGCCAAAGTTTCGGACAGCGTTGCAGTGTCCATCATCAGGGCAGATGTGTAATCTCTTTCAACCCATCGCCTTGCAATGCAGTGGGAGAGATGGATTCATATATCTCTCACCCGCGACCTCCGGATTCGTAGTCGAAGTTCGCAATCTCATTTTTTTTACAGTAGCTCCACATAGGAGGCCCTGAGAAAAATAATTTCCCTCAGGGCCTATGTCATCTAAGGGGATGCTGTGTGGAGGGTCTTTTTAAGGAAGGGAAGGATAGGAAGTTCTGGGAAGGAAAAAGGTATGTGGGGTGGATAGGAATCTGGGGTCAATGTGTCTAGGAGTGACGAACCTAAAATTCCATCCCTCCAAATGCGGTGCAAGGCGATGGGTCGAGAGAGTCCGGCTGGAAAGGACAAAAGGCCTCCCTCAACCAAACTCTCTTATCCGGCCCGCCACGCAGCAGGGCAGACCTATCCGCCGCCACGTCCTGGACAAACCTGATACCATGAACCCGGGCACCCCTGCTTAGTCACCAAACGTAGCAAACTGCTTGCAGAGGTGTTGGTTATACAGTAATGGTTCCCGGGGCGGCGGTACCCATACCCGCTTCCCAAATTGGAATACCTCGTTTACAATTAGTCCTTATTCAAGTCATCTTAGGTATGATTAGTCTATTGTATATTTATCGGCGTAGTCCAGCGGTAAGGCTCTTGACTCGCACTCCGAAGGTCGCGGGATTATAATTTGTGTTATTTGACAATTTATTTAGTAAAAATAATACATATATTTTATATTTGCAGCACTTTCCAGAGTGGAAGATACTCTCAGTATCGCCCTGGTGTAAGACCACCATTCAGAATTGAAATGTTGCGTGATATGGCTTTAGCCGTGTTTGGTGACCAGATCTGAATAGTCAGGAACTTCCCAACCTTCCTCTTCCCTATCTCCTTCCCCTATCCACTACGTTGTGCGATATTCATGTAAAAACAAAATAATCAAGATTTTTGAACCCTACCCTAAATCCAAAATCAAATCTAAAATCAAATTCAAAATCAAATTCAAAATCATGAGAACTGGTCGCTTCTTCGATTCGTTTTTGTGCTCAACAGCTCGGCTATGGAACGATTTGCCGGCCTCTGGGTTTTCCCCTTTCTACAACATGGGTCTCTTCAAGACCAATGTTGACTCCCTCTTCTCCTCAAAAAGACCCTCCACACAGCATATTAGATGACATAGGCCTTGAGGGAAATCGTTTTCTTAAGGGCCTCCTGTGTGGAGTTTTTTTTACAGTGAATACCGCACAAGAATCTCAACTGCTCCCGTCTGGAGCCAGTGACACCATGGAATCCCCAATTGGGGTATGTTGTGAGGCTGAAGGTAGTGGGGAGGGGAAGGAGGTGGGGAAGAGGAAGGTTGGGAAGTACCTGGCGATTCAGATCTGGACACCAAACACGGCCAAAGCCATTTTCAAGCAACGTTTCAATTTTGAATGGTGGTCTTACTTACACCAGGGCGATATTGATAGTATCTTCCACTCTGGAACGTGCCGCAAATATACTATTTATTATTTTAAATGAATTAATTGTGAAATAACACAAATTAATCAAATAAAATTTGAGACCTGCGGTTTGCGAGTCAAGGGTCTCACTCCTGGACTATGTAGGCCGTATATTGTAATTTATTTTTAAATTATTGTTTATTTTTGTTCATAACTTTTTTTTATAAAATACACCAAAACAACAATCAAACATATTTTAATTACTTCAATACAACTAGAGACAATGCTTTTGAAAAATTGTCACGCGTAAAGTAATTACCTAGGTACAGAACATTTTTTAAAATGAAAAACTTGTTAGATTTCTTAAATATGATAATATAATCCATTATAAAAATTACGTTCTACTAAAAAAACATTTAAAAAAAATAATATAACTGTATGAAAAAACATATTACATGAGTACCTAATATATTTCTGAAATTTTTAGAAAACCCTGTATAGATATCATTACATTACAACTGACTATGCTTTCAGAACGCAAAAGACAAATACAGAATGACGTAGCAAATATTTTATTTATTAAAGAAAAAACTACATAAATGTGTATTAAAATACGTAATAATATCAACCTTGTAATAAACACAAAAACAATTAACACAAAATTAATAACGATATTATAAAAGCAATTCGTAAATCAATCTTCAATTTTTAAAAAGCGCGCGAATAGCCGCTAAATATTACTCGTATAATATAATGTCTGTTCTTCTAAAACAACTAACAGTCCACAGCGAGCGCTTGACAGTAGCTACCTATGTAGATAGAATACAACATAACATACCGGCAAACATATAACATATCGCAAAAGATTCAATCTGACATAGCAATGTCATGCGATAATAGATTTTGAGGAATTTAACCATTGAGTTCAATATCGCAAAGCATTGATAAACGACTTGGAGTTTGAATGATATTGTATGACGAGAACATCCGGCAACGTCGCATGCCGTGATGTTATAGATGCGATAAAAAGTGTACCCAATTGATGTTCTAAGTATGGATGAATATTTACTGATAAAAAACGCATTCCGGAGCATTAACGGTCCACGTAAAAATGTCATTTATTCACTCAAAAATTTTTTTTACACCGTTCGACTCGTCTCATCGAGTTTGATATGATGGACTTAAAAAAAAAAAAACGATGAGCCACTAAGTGCCCAAATGAGCCAGTAAGTCGAAATGATCAAGAAGTTCCGGTAATTAAAGGACGCTTTGAGCCACTAAATGCCGTAACATAAACCTATATATATATATATATATATATATATATATATATATAAGTTTATGTTACGGCATTTAGTGGCTCAAAGCGTCCTTTAATTACCGGAACTTCTTGATCATTTCGACTTACTGGCTCATTTGGGCACTTAGTGGCTCATCGTTTTTTTTTTTTTAAGTCCATCATATCAAACTCGATGAGACGAGTCGAACGGTGTAAAAAAAATTTTTGAGTGAATAAATGACATTTTTACGTGGACCGTTAATGCTCCGGAATGCGTTTTTTATCAGTAAATATTCATCCATACTTAGAACATCAATTGGGTACACTTTTTATCGCATCTATAACATCACGGCATGCGACGTTGCCGGATGTTCTCGTCATACAATATCATTCAAACTCCAAGTCGTTTATCAATGCTTTGCGATATTGAACTCAATGGTTAAATTCCTCAAAATCTATTATCGCATGACATTGCTATGTCAGATTGAATCTTTTGCGATATGTTATATGTTTGCCGGTATGTTATGTTGTATTCTATCTACATAGGTAGCTACTGTCAAGCGCTCGCTGTGGACTGTTAGTTGTTTTAGAAGAACAGACATTATATTATACGAGTAATATTTAGCGGCTATTCGCGCGCTTTTTTAAAATTGAAGATTGATTTACGAATTGCTTTTATAATATCGTTATTAATTTTGTGTTAATTGTTTTTGTGTTTATTACAAGGTTGATATTATTACGTATTTTAATACACATTTATGTAGTTTTTTCTTTAATAAATAAAATATTTGCTACGTCATTCTGTATTTGTCTTTTGCGTTCTGAAAGCATAGTCAGTTGTAATGTAATGATATCTATACAGGGTTTTCTAAAAATTTCAGAAATATATTAGGTACTCATGTAATATGTTTTTTCATACAGTTATATTATTTTTTTTAAATGTTTTTTTAGTAGAACGTAATTTTTATAATGGATTATATTATCATATTTAAGAAATCTAACAAGTTTTTCATTTTAAAAAATGTTCTGTACCTAGGTAATTACTTTACGCGTGACAATTTTTCAAAAGCATTGTCTCTAGTTGTATTGAAGTAATTAAAATATGTTTGATTGTTGTTTTGGTGTATTTTATAAAAAAAAGTTATGAACAAAAATAAACAATAATTTAAAAATAAATTACAATATACGGCCTACATAGTCCAGGAGTGAGACCCTTGACTCGCAAACCGCAGGTCTCAAATTTTATTTGATTAATTTGTGTTATTTCACAATTAATTCATTTAAAATAATAAATAGTATATTTGCGGCACGTTCCAGAGTGGAAGATACTATCAATATCGCCCTGGTGTAAGTAAGACCACCATTCAAAATTGAAACGTTGCTTGAAAATGGCTTTGGCCGTGTTTGGTGTCCAGATCTGAATCGCCAGGTACTTCCCAACCTTCCTCTTCCCCACCTCCTTCCCCTCCCCACTACCTTCAGCCTCACAACATACCCCAATTGGGGATTCCATGGTGTCACTGGCTCCAGACGGGAGCAGTTGAGATTCTTGTGCGGTATTCACTGTAAAAAAAACTCCACACAGGAGGCCCTTAAGAAAACGATTTCCCTCAAGGCCTATGTCATCTAATATGCTGTGTGGAGGGTCTTTTTGAGGAGAAGAGGGAGTCAACATTGGTCTTGAAGAGACCCATGTTGTAGAAAGGGGAAAACCCAGAGGCCGGCAAATCGTTCCATAGCCGAGCTGTTGAGCACAAAAACGAATCGAAGAAGCGACCAGTTCTCATGATTTTGAATTTGATTTTGAATTTGATTTTAGATTTGATTTTGGATTTAGGGTAGGGTTCAAAAATCTTGATTATTTTGTTTTTACATGAATATCGCACAACGTAGTGGATAGGGGAAGGAGATAGGGAAGAGGAAGGTTGGGAAGTTCCTGACTATTCAGATCTGGTCACCAAACACGGCTAAAGCCATATCACGCAACATTTCAATTCTGAATGGTGGTCTTACACCAGGGCGATACTGAGAGTATCTTCCACTCTGGAAAGTGCTGCAAATATAAAATATATGTATTATTTTTACTAAATAAATTGTCAAATAACACAAATTATAATCCCGCGACCTTCGGAGTGCGAGTCAAGAGCCTTACCGCTGGACTACGCCGATAAATATACAATAGACTAATCATACCTAAGATGACTTGAATAAGGACTAATTGTAAACGAGGTATTCCAATTTGGGAAGCGGGTATGGGTACCGCCGCCCCGGGAACCATTACTGTATAACCAACACCTCTGCAAGCAGTTTGCTACGTTTGGTGACTAAGCAGGGGTGCCCGGGTTCATGGTATCAGGTTTGTCCAGGACGTGGCGGCGGATAGGTCTGCCCTGCTGCGTGGCGGGCCGGATAAGAGAGTTTGGTTGAGGGAGGCCTTTTGTCCTTTCCAGCCGGACTCTCTCGACCCATCGCCTTGCACCGCATTTGGAGGGATGGAATTTTAGGTTCGTCACTCCTAGACACATTGACCCCAGATTCCTATCCACCCCACATACCTTTTTCCTTCCCAGAACTTCCTATCCTTCCCTTCCTTAAAAAGACCCTCCACACAGCATCCCCTTAGATGACATAGGCCCTGAGGGAAATTATTTTTCTCAGGGCCTCCTATGTGGAGCTACTGTAAAAAAAATGAGATTGCGAACTTCGACTACGAATCCGGAGGTCGCGGGTGAGAGATATATGAATCCAT
The DNA here is from genome assembly GCA_917880885.1 of Limnephilus marmoratus. NCBI lineage: Eukaryota > Metazoa > Arthropoda > Insecta > Trichoptera > Limnephilidae > Limnephilus > Limnephilus marmoratus. Next base: position 42,936,873 of record OU862913.1, read on the forward strand.
CTCTCCCACTGCATTGCAAGGCGATGGGTTGAAAGAGATTACACATCTGCCCTGATGATGGACACTGCAACGCTGTCCGAAACTTTGGCTAAAGAAGGAGGTATACACGGCATAATACCCCAAAAACTAATAACAAAAATACTTATGGCCGTGAAAATCTAAAATCACCTCTGCGATAGGTCACCCCAAGTCGTTCGCTACGTTTGGTGACTTAGCAGGGGTGCCCGGGTTCATGGGGTGAGGATTATCCGGGTCTTGGCGGCGGATGCATCTCTGCCCACCAGCTGCATGGCAGGATGGATTGGGAGAGAGTGTTGAGGGAGTCCCTTTGATTTCTCCAGCCGTACTCTCTCGGAACATAGCCTTTCACCGCAGTGGGAGGGATAGATTCCTGGACACACTGACTCCCAGATTCCTACCTACCCTTCATCCCTTTTCCTTTTCAGAACTTGCTCTCCTTCCTTTCCTAAAAAGACCCTTCACACAGCATCCCCAAAGATGACATAGGCCCTGTGGGAAATTATTTTCCTCAGGGCCTCCTGTGTTGACCTAATGTAAGAAAAACAGTCTATCCCGATCCGTCCTGCCATGCAGCTGGTGGGTAGACGCATCCGCCAACAAGACCCGGACAAACCTCATCCCATGAACCCGGACACCCCTGCTAAGTCACCAAACATAGCTTACCACTTGGAGTGACCTATGGCCAGGGCTGGGCAGTATTTGAAAAACTTGTAATTGAAATACGTATTTGAAATACAATAATATACAAATACAATGTATTTGGTAATTGGTATTTCAATTACCTGCTGCTGAGGTATTTTGTAATTTGTATTTCAAATACTTAAGGCTTCAAAATACATTTTCAAATACATTTAGTGATTTTAATAATGATAATTAAAAATAACCACACATAGATAATACATAGACTAAAAACGCTAGAATCCTGTACCTACTATTGTCCTTTGCTATAGGACTCTTTATTAATGATTATTTGTAGTTCTCTTAGGGGGCATACATTAATTATGTGAGCTCAAAAAAGGAGGGGGGGGGGGGTCCAGCAAAATCTCACGGTACTTGAAAAGAATAAACGAAGTGGTCCAAATTATCTCACCAAGGGGCGGGGGGAGTCTAGTTTGGAAGAAAAACTGCTCACCTAATTAATGTATGCCCCCTTATAATTGCTTTATAATGTACTGTACTATATTTTTTTTTACTTCATGCTAGTTATTATTATTGTCCTGTGCTATAATAGCACTGTTATTGTACATTTTGTATCATACTTGTCATTGCTTTGTATGGTACACTCTTGTATCATAGTATTAGATTTTTTTTTCATTAACTCCACACAGGAGGCCCTGAGGAAAATAATTTCCCTCAGGGCCTATGTCATCTGGGATGCTGTGTGGAGGGTCTTTTTGAGGAGAGAAAGGAATGAACATTGGTCTTGAAGAGACCCATGTTGTAGGAAGGAGGAAACACAGAGGCCGGCAATCATTCCACAGCCGAGCTGTTGAACACAAGAACGAGTCGAAGAAATGACCCGTTCTCATGTGACAAATGTCAACCGTGTACAATGTGTTTCCCGACTATGCACCGGTGCCGAAAGGATCAATGATGCTAGTTCCTCGGAGCATCTTCCATTGTAATACCGGTAGAACCAGGATAGCATTCCAACTCGACGCCTGTGCTCTAAAGATTGCAATCCGTCTTTTAAGATGGGAGAATCTATTAAACGGACCGCCCGTTTCTGCATAGAGTCGAGGGTATTTTTCAGGTATTTTGGAGCTCCAGACCAGAGGTGGCTGCCAAATTCAACCGTGGGGCGCACTTGTGATTTGTACAGGGTTAGCAGTTGTGTACTATTAAAGTATCTGCGGGCCTTGTACAGTACGCCTAGTTTTTGATCGAGCACTATTGGAATAATTAAATAATGGACTGAATACTAGAAATAAAATATTGGACTGAATACTAGAATGTTTTTAAGTTAACTACTGTAGAGCGCACTTGAAGTGAAATAACACAAAACTTCGCTACACAAATGTCATCCATTTATATATAAAAATGAATCCTTGTTTCCCTTGGTCACGCCATAACTTCAAAATGACTTTACCTATTTCATTCATTTTTTTAAAGTTTTCTTATACTTTTAGAAGGTTCTTACGGAAAGAAAAATTAAGAAAATTACGCAGAAAATGGGATAATTTCAGAAAACTTAACGACTATTTTAACTACGCACGTTTGACAGTTCGCGCGTTAGATGAAAATAAATTTAGCAGGCAGCTGTTTTTTTGTAACCAAAGAATTTTCATTGGATTTTTAAAATTATAGATATTTTAAATAGGTACCTATGTTAGGTACCAGATTTTATTGATTGTTTTTATAATATAGAAAAATGTTCTGGGACTAAATATATGGAACGCGGGAGGGGTTGGCGGGATGGGGGAGCGGAAGAGGGGAGAGGGTAGGCAGGGAAGGTGTACGGGGAATGCAAGAGGGTAAAGGGAAGCGGTAGGGGAACGGGGACGCACGGGAAAGGACATGCAGGGAGAAACAATTTATTTCTTTGAATATTGCAGTGCAACGCATACCGGGAACCAGCTAGTGTTATTATAATAATAATTATTATAATCTAACACCTAAGTCCTATACCACAAATCTTTACAAGTGGAGCGGAGACGAGATGTGTGTCCTGAGCAATATGATTAGTCAATTTTAGCACGTCTCTGTTTCACTATGCTCTGCTTTGCTTCAATGGAAACGCACTCTTAGATATGGGCACTTACGACAATTTATTGCAACCAAAGGTTCTACCTAAACCAAATGTATTTTGTAATTTGTATTTTGTATTTTGTATTTGAAATTTAAAAATGGTTAAAATACTGTATTTTGTATTTCAAATACACGACTTGAAAGTATTTTGTATTTCGTATTTTAAATACATGCGAAAAAGTATTTTGTAATTTGTATTTTAATTACAGTAATGCATGTATTTTGCCCAGCCCTGCCTCTATGGCAAAGGTGTTGGTTATCCAATAATGGTTCTCGGGGCGGCGGTACACATATCCGCCTCCCAGATGAATATTACCACCTAATCTAAACAAGTTAGCAATTAAAACCGAAAACCCAATTTAAGACTATTTATACAATGTAGACTTAAACCACCTGTACAATGTTGGAGTTCATTTTTACAAATTCCTTCAACCAATTAAACAATAATGATTGTCTCTTTCTGATATATTTTTATTTCACACGACAAACAGAGACGGGTATAATTGGAGTGATGTTTCTAAAAATGGTAAATTCAATATTTTACCGGAAATGTCCCAGACGGAATCATCTAGTACCGGCACGCAAATATTTAAGCATTGTAAAAAGATCATATGAAATGCAAAGTGTAAGCGAACGGGATGTAGTCCTTTCCATTAATAACTTAGAAATTGCTTATTATTGCTTGAATTGTCAAGTTACGCCAACGCCCATTTTCAACTTAAGTAAAGTAAAAAAGTAAAAGCGATATTAAGGAAGCTAGCGTGATTCAATTATTATGACACTTCCCTTTTTATTAAAATGCAACTATTACCGATCCGCTACCAGTCCGTGGAATCTTCAGTTTGTAGGCACGGGGTAACGCTATGCGATGCGTGGCGGAGAGGGGGAGGGCTACAGATACTTTGCCGGAATTTGATAGAAATTATTTTATATTAAAAAAACTAGCAATGCAATATACAGTTTTAAAAACAGATCGATAAGCAAATAGTTTTTCTATGATTACCAAAATTATTGAGTATATGGTGTAAAAGACAACTGAGATACAGAGTAAAACTGTTCTTAGTGTAATTATATTACCCCGGTCTAAAAAACTATCGAAAGAAGCGAAGCTAGCCGTCCATAATGGAGTGCTGGTACCTACCCTAATGCTTCGCTGTGAGGCTCGGAACTGGTAGAGAAATGATGAAAGTAGACCGAAATGAATAATAATGATCCGCACATAATGTAAGCCTGATGTAAGCGTAACGAGTAAGATTAAGAAAGAGACGCTTAGATTGGTTGGGCATGTAAAGCAAATGAACGAGAAAAATAGTGTAAGGAGAATATATGATGACGCAAATGTGAATGCTAGAAGAAGTCGGGGACGCCCGAGGAAGACATGGCACGACCAAGTGAATCAGATACTTGAGTCGAGCCATTTCAAGAGTCAGAATAATAAAAGAGCATGTATGAGACGAAGTATGCATGTGAACGAGGCAAGGAGTGTGTGCCAAGATCGAGTTGTTTGGCGGTCCGTCTCTATTTGTAAATTGTAAAATATGATAGCAACTAAGTATAATAATAATTTAATAATGAGCAAAATTAAGAAAGGGACCCTCAGATGGTTTGGGCACGTAGAGCGAATGAGCGAAGAAAGTAGTGTAAAAAGAATATATGATGCAAATGTGAATGGTAGAAGAAGTCGGGGACGCCCGAGGAAGACATGGCACGATCAAGTGAATCAGATACTTGAGACGGGCCATGTCAAAAGTCAGAATAATAGAAGAGTATGTATGAGACGACCATCACGCCGTTTCCCCGCAGGGGTAGGCAGAGAGGACGGACCGCCAAACAACTCGGTCTTGGCACACACTCTTTGCCTCACTCACATTCATACATCGTCTCAAACATTCTCTTCTATTATTCTGACTTTTGACATGACCCGACTCAAGTATCTGATTCACTTGATCGTGCCATGTCTTCCTCGGGCGTCCCCGACTTCTTCTAAGAGTATTATAATTGCTCTTGAAAAGAGAAACTTCTTCGCGGCCTATTTCATACAAAATTTAGTTCTGGATTTACGGTTAAGATACCAAATTATTTCATTACAGAACTTCCTCTTCTTCCTTTCCCTAAAAAAAACCCTCCACACAGCATCCCCAAAGATGACAAAGACACTGAGGGATTTTTTATCAGGTGTGGTGCTAATGCGAGAAAAAATACAATTTAACCAATTAATATTATTTGGCGGTCCGTCTCTATTTGTAAATTGTAAAATATGATAGCAACTAAGTATAATAATAATAATTTAATAATGAGCAAAATTAAGAAAGGGACCCTCAGATGGTTTGGGCACGTAGAGCGAATGAGCGAAGAAAGTAGTGTAAAAAGAATATATGATGCAAATGTGAATGGTAGAAGAAGTCGGGGACGCCCGAGGAAGACATGGCACGATCAAGTGAATCAGATACTTGAGTCGGGCCGTGTCAAAAGTCAGAATAATAGAAGAGAATGTATGATACGATGTATGAATGTGAGTGAGGCAAAGAGTGTGTGCCAAGACCGAGTTGTTTGGCGGTCCGTCCTCTCTGCCTACCCCTGCGGGAAACGGCGTGATGGTTAGTTAGTTAGTTTCTTTTAGATCGATTTTATCCATATAGATCGGAGGTGACAACTTAAAGAAACGTACGAATCAATGAATAAAGTAAATTATGTAATATATTTCTAATAAGTTTATTCATAATTTTTCGAAAACACTAGTAAAACTAAGATAAAATAATTATGTAGCACATAAAAGAAACTACACCAATATGTATTTAAATACCTAATTTTATTTATGATAATAATAAAATAAACCTTAACACAAAAAAAAAACAACCGTAAACACCAAATAAATAACAATATTAATTAGCAAATCATACTACAATTTAAAAAAAACGCGCCAATAATCAAAAACGGCCGCTAGAAATGATAAATATGTGTGAATAATCAACAAGCAACATCCAAACTGTTCTGTCAACCTACCTACATATGTGACTATATTGGTAACATTAAACTTGGCAACGTAGCTTGATGCGGTAAGTGTGTTCTTAAAATAGATCAAGGAATGCACGTTATTTTAAGATATATTTTTTTAATAAATAAACATAATTTTTGATTACATATTATAGCTGACCATATTTTAAACAAAATTTAAAAGACAGCATGTTGGTACTTCATCTACGTAAGTATATATTACATGCGAAAGAATGAGCAACTTAAGTGGCTTCTTCTAAGATGAGCCACAAAATGTGGTATGACATAAATATATATATATATATATATATATATATATATAGCTGTTATTAGGACGATAGAATCAGAACCAAACAATTAAAGTTACATAGCATTAATTAAAGCGTACGAATCAAAACATTTCTATTTCCCAAGGATACTAGTCTTTGCAGGACCAGCACACTTTTGAGTGTATCGCGTACAGACAGACAGACGCGGCGGAGGACTTTCATTTATAAAATGTTGAGTAATGCATTTAATAGTAGATACTTCAAAAAATCTAAATTTCCCGTATAAAACGATGCCTTTGGCTCCATTTTAATAATTTTTTTTTATATTTATTCAGTATGTATCATTTGCAAAATATACATGAATTATGATTTACTTAGTTTACCCAAACTAAGAACCTAATAGCCTATTTTGTTTTTTTTTTTAGTGAAAACTTCTTTAGCACCGTTGTGAATTGAAACTCGGTGAAACGCAAAAGTGACACTAAAAAGAAAAACACATACATCCAAAGGATTTATAACAATAGAACAATCGATCTCCTCTTTGTGCGGTGCTTCGTAGCCTTTCCACTCTTGTCTACTTTGGTTTTCTGAAGGTTTCACTTCTACCACGTGTGAACTACACATCTGTACTTTTTAAGTGAAAACTTTTTAGCATCGTTGTGATTTTAAACTCGATGAAACGATAAAAGTGACACTAAAAAGCGACACATATACATCTAAATATAGGATTTGGCATGCGAGAGAATGATATTTATTATAGAACTAGCTTTTCTCGCATGGTGTAAGGGGGTTCCCACTCCGCCTCCTCCACCTCCCCCCCCCCCCTCTCACCACCCTACCTACCCCCTCCCCCCTCCTCCATCTCTCCCTTCCTACCACTTTCCATATATTTAATCCCAGTACATTCAGTTTTTAAACAGCCCGCGTGCCACCTTTTACAATTTTTATTCAAATTTCCATTTTTCATGTATATTAAATTTGGTACTTAACATAGGTACCTATTTAAAATATCTTAAATGCTTTATTCGATTCAAACTATTAGGGAACGTACCCATACTACGTGACCAATTTTTTGCAATTTTTAACCACCCCCCTCCCCCGGTGACCAAAATCCTAAGCAAACCGCCGCTCATTTGTACCAAGCGTGACATTTTGAAGACCCCCCCCCCGAAGAGGTCACGTAGTATGGGTACGTTCCCTTAGGGGTGTTCCTACTTTAAATAAATTTATCAACTTAAAGATTTTCAAAAACAGAATCCTGATTTAACAATATCATTCTCATACCATTTAAAAAAAGCCTTTGATACAGTAGATCATGAAATACTCCTACAAAAATTGGAACATTTGGGTATAGTCGGGAAATCTTTAAAGCTCCTCCGAAGTTACCTATCTGATAGATATTGCCTTGTCGACATCGAAGGGAACCTAAGCGGCTTTGGAAAAATCACATGTGGAGTGCCACAGGGCTCGATTCTAGGACCCCTACTTTTCTTACTATACATCAATGATATAACTAAATGCGGCATCTTGGGAAAACTTCAACTTTACGCTGATGATACTGTGATTTATTATCGTTGTAAACATCTGAGGGAACTTGAATCTCTAATGAATAAAGATCTCGCAAAGCTAGCTAAATGGTTGCGGATAAATAAATTAAGCCTCAATGTCAAAAAAACTCACCACCTCACTTTCGGGAAAAAAGATTACATTACAATGAATATTACTCTTGGAAATGAAAAGCTCCAAAATGTACAAGTAACGAAATATTTAGGGTTATTCATAGATTCTAACCTATCGTGGAACTCCCATGTTGAATATGTTAAATCCAAAATTTCCCCGATAACTGGTATACTCTATCGACTTCAAGATGTGCTCCCCACAGCTTTACTGCGTGCCACATATTATGCTCTAATCCACTCTCACCTAAGTTATCTGGTTAGTATCTGGGGCACCATTACTAAGAAACAAATATCTGAAATACAAGTAATCCAAAATAGAGCCATAAGAAATATATACCATCTACCATGGGATACACATGTCAAAGACATATACTCACTGACACAAATTCTTCCCTTTACCATTCTGCCAAAATATAGCATCACCACTGCCATCCTACAAATAATTCAACACTCCTCTCACACCAACACTAAACCAGCCTTTAATTCCGATATACACCAGCACAAAACACGATCACAAAATCAAATACACCTATCGTCATCTACACACACAACTAAATTTGGAATTAACTCCTTACAATACATCGCACATACGCAATACAACGTATTACCTAATGTCCTAAAACTACCAGAATCAAACAAAAAAATATTGGCAAAGGCTCTAAAAGGATATTTTCTCAGTAACTTTATTAACCAGTGACGAATTTAGCTGTCTCCCTTTGTAACTCTTGTATATTCTTCAATTACCTGTATCAAGTGTGTCTAGTCCATTTAAAAATCTATGTATTGTTCATTGATTTCCGTGTTCTTATGTAAAAATAATTTTCTTTTAGATGTATAATGTTGTCCTTCCCGAAATGAGTTTTATTAAACTCATTGGGAGTAATGTATTATAAATTTTGTGTAATAATTTTGTAATATATTATCTCTAATAAATAAAAAAAAAATAAAAAATAAAATAAAATAAAAAATACACGCGAACTGTCAAACGTGCGATAGTCGTAAGGTTTTCTGAAATCATCCAATTTTCTGCGCAATTTTCTTAATTTTTCTCTCCGTAAGAACCATCCTCGTACTTCAAGGAATATTTAAAAAAAAGAATTAGCGAAATCGGTTCAGCTGTTCTCGAGATTTGCGCTTAGCAACACATTTAGCGATTCATTTTTATATATAAGATAATCGGTCACCTCTTTGTGCGGTGATTCATAGCCTCCCCACTCTTGTCTACTTTAGTTTTCTGGAGGTTTCACTTCTGCCGCGTGTGAACTGCACACTTATTTAAAATGTGAATATCTCACAAGAGTCCCAATTACGTCTGGAGTCAGTGAGACTGTCGCATCTCCAATTTGGGTATGTTGTGAGGATGAAGGTAAGTGGGGAGGGGAAGGTTAAGGGGAAGAGGAAGTGCCAGGCTATTTAGATCTAGTCATCGAACACATTTCGAGTGTTATGTGTATATCAAGTTTCAATTCTGAATGGTGATCGTACAGCAGAGCGATACTGAGAATGTATCTTCCACTTTGGGTGTAAATAGTTGGTTCTTGTATAATTGTTAAAACGAAGTATAATTTCCATAATCTGTGCCTAAAAGTACTGCTAAGTAAGCAAATTAGAAAAATGATATATCGATGATATTTTATTTGGGAGAGTTACAATGACACAGGTAGGCACTTGACAGTTTATTGATATGCTTGGTCCTTGGTGTAACCCTAAGTGACCAGCTCAGATATGGGGGCTCTATCGAAGCCAGAGTTAAGTTAGCTTCTCAAAAACTGGGCGTACTGTACAAGGCCCGCAGATACTGTAATAGTACACAACTGCTAACCCTGTACAAATCACAAGTACGCCCCACGGTTGAATTTGGTAGCCACCTAAAGGTGAGTAAAGGCTCCTTTGGGAGCTCTAAAATACCTGAAAAATACCCTCGACTCTGTGCAGAAACGGGCGGTCCGTTTAATAGATTCTCCCATCTTAACAGACGAATTGCAATTTTTAGAGCACAGGCGTCGGGTAGGAATGCTATCCTCATTCTACCGGTATTACAATGGAAGATGCTCCGAGGAACTATCATCATTGATCCCTTTGGCACCGGTGCATAGTCGGGAAACACGCCAAACGCGTGCCCAACATCTGTACACGTTTGACATTTGTCACATGAGAGCGGGTCGTTTCTTCGACTCGTTCTTGTGTTCAACAGCTCGGCTGTGGAATGATTTGCCGGCCTCTGTGTTTCTTTTTTCCTACAACATGGGTCTCATCAAGACCAATATTCATTCCTTCCTCTCCTCAAAAAGACCCTCCTCACAGCATCCCAGATGACATAGGCCCTGAGAGAAATTGTTTTCCTCGTGACCTCCTGTGTGGAGTTAATGTAAAAAAGGGACATTATTCGACACCATTACTGTACAGTACAAATAAATTCATATTTGAAATCTGGCTTATGATTCATAAGTTATGAATTATTTTGATACAATAATATTTTCAATAAAATTCTAGCAAGACTTAAAGTGCATCAGTGAGGTCAAACAGTTCTACGTAAGTAAAATGAATAAAATATCTTTTATTTCTCTACTGTTAACAATGGTTTTTAAAAACAAAAACTTTCTTTGCTAGTATAGATTCATAAGTTCTTTAAAGAATTTCGCCACTTTTCAGATATCCATTTTTGAACACTGGTCGCAAAGTGAGCAATTATTCTAGATCTTTTAATTAGTCGTTATTTAGTACGTTGAATAATTAAAGGTGCGATGAATGAGTATTGTCAGTGTTTTGTTGTAGGTTTTATGATTGCGAGGATCATGTTTATATGTTTCCTCACAAGTCTTGGACTGCATCTCATTGTTTTAAATCGCTCCCTCCCCCTCTTCTACAAGACAACATCACCGGTTAAGCCTCGATTAAAATAAGCGAGTTTACAAGCTACTAGCCGGCGTATTCACTATCTGCTAGTGAACTTGCTCAGTGTAATCATATTACAGGCTAACTACTAGATTTTATACTGAAGGAGTTTACTAGCAGATAGTTAATTCGCCGGCTAGTAGCTTGTAGACTCGCTTAACGTAATCGAGGCTTTACGTTCGTTTAACTTCCCCCATCCTTCCCCAAAATATCAACCTAGGTTCTCCACTGTTTTTTTTATTGAAATCGTCCCCCCCCCCTCCCTCAAGACATCAACGCGGGTTCTCCTCTTGATATGTTTGTTTAATTCGCCCCCCTCCCCCTCACCAAGCAACATCCTGGGTATTCCATTGTATTCATCAGCGATCGCCGGGTTTTTTTCGATTTGTATTATTGAAATACGCCTTCTACTATCACGAACAATGAATTTTACGTGTTGTTGATCGTTTAAATAAATGAAATCGCATATTTTATGCTATATTTTTCGATTTTTCAGCCGTTTTCATTGTGTTTTTATACATTCTTATGTCTTTCGTTAATAAGAGACACTTCGTACCCAGGTATCTATAATCATCGGTCTCCTCAAAAAGCTAAAGCTTATCTGAAAGATCATCAAATTTTGTATAAGAAAAACCACTGCTGCCGTTTCCAAAAAGTGGACAAGATGGCGGCAGCAGCGTTTGAAAGTCGCCCTCCGCGCAACCGATATTGGCGTTTGAATTCGGTTTTATCAGCGATCGCCGGGTTTTTTTCGATTTGTATTTTTGAAATACGCCTTCTACTCAGGGCCGTATTTACACTTTTCATTGGTATAGGCCACTTCATTTGCGCCGCCCCTTCCTCCTTCTTAGAAGTTGCCACCTATCATCACTCACTTGTAGGCTTTTATTAGGTGACGCACAATTATTTTAAAAATAAATATTTAAACAAAGGTTAAGTAGGTATTCTAAAATGAAATAAAGAATGAATTATTTGTAAAATAAAACTGTACCATGAAACAAGAATTACAATTTTTTACGGATATTTTATTTGAAAAAATCTTTTATAATAGCTTCATAGTTGCTTCTATGCGTAGAAGATCCGAAGAGTAAAGTTTTTCTTGCGATAATGAAGACCTTTTTATTTGACCTTGGTATTTCTTCATTCATTTTAAACAGGAAAACTCCAGAACAATTTGGGCCGGAGTGCAAAGTGCGACGCGGAGAGCTACTCGTATATCCAAGTTTGGGTAAACGTTGCACAGAGATGGTTTCCTCAAAAACTTTCCTTAAAAAGATTTAGTAATGATGTAGATTCAGGTTTCTCTGCCATCTTATTAGAGGAAATGTGACCTTGAAAGTGCACCCATTCCTGAACTAAATCGTCTTCTAAATCATTGCACAAGAGACTGAGCTTATTCTGAGACTCTTTGTGTTGAAAGTTCACCCATTTAAAAAAAAAAAAAAATCTTTGAAGTATTATGCCTTATGCCTTGCGTATGCCTTACCTCTAATTCAGATCTCAGTCAAGAAATCCACATTTGATATTTCGTCTATAAAATTTTTTCTCTAAGAGTTATCTTACTCTGAATGTCGCCGTGATATTGCGCTCGTTTCAATTGCACTTTCTTCGAAATAATCAAAGTTTTCTGGCTTGGTATAATATACTCAAGAAGAGATCCATAAAAATCAGATACCGTCAGTACATCAATAGTCTGAATCTGAGTAGTCACTTTATTTAGTCTTTCCAAAATACGATTAGTAGCCAAATAAAGGTAGCCCACTGCCCAAACATTTTTTGTAAAATATACGCACCATGATCGCACGACGCAATCCGCGGTCCCATACGGGATCACTGGGCGTCTAAAGGTTCCTTTAAGGGGGGAAATAGGAAATAGGCGTAGAGGCTTCAAAAATTCTTTTTTTTTCATTAATCGACGATAGAACTATTCAAACATATTTTCTGAAAATTTCAAACCAAAAATTTACGCCATTTAAAAGTTAAATGCGTTTGAATGAGTGTCCCTCGGTCGAATTACCACTATTTTACTGCCACTTTTATTTTCAAACGCATTTTTCTCGGAACTACTTTTTTCGAATTTGTGTAACCTCTAGCTCCTACAGTTTTTAATCAATCGTGGGCTTTTTAAGGACTTTTAAATCGTTTTTAAGGACTAAGGACATAGTTTCTTTATGTAAATGCGCTCTATTCAATCCTAAACAATATCTTTATTTTAACTATTTTTTGTGGCAAAATGTTAAAAAATCGTATGTAGGTACTAAATTTTCACATTTATCGAAAAAATATTAATTTTCGATTTTTTTGTAAGAAGTGAGGTTCAAATAGAAGAAACACTAATAAAAACTATTTTTTTTTTAAATTGATTTCGGATGAAAATTGTGACCGTTACACAAATTGTCCAGCCGAGTGGCGACTAGCAAATGCGCGGCAGTTGACATCTCCGTTACTTTTTGAGGAAAATTTTAGAATATACTCTTGAATATGTATGTGAAAAATGACCGCAAGGTATAAATAAAATATATGTATTCCTCATGTGTTAAAAAAAAATCACGAAAATCACTAAAATTCGAAGTCCTACACCTAGTTCTCCCCTTATATCGTTGGGCATTGAACGACAAAAATCCGCGGTCCCGTACGGGACCACTAGGCGTCTAAAGGTTAATAAATAGAAAACTCTATCTATCCACAGTGAGTTTTATGTTATTGTTTAGGTATAATCGTACACAAAATTAACGGCTTACCAGAGCGAGCGCCGCCCCCTGAACTCTGCCGCCCCTAGGCCGCGGCCTATAAGGCCTATTGACAAATCCAGGACTGCTTCTACTATCACGAACAATGAATTTTACGTGTCGTTGATTGTTTAAATAAATGAAATCGCATATTTTATGCTATATTTTTCGATTTTTCAGCTGTTTTCATTGTGTTTTTATACATTCTTATGTCTTTCGTTAATAAGAGACACTTCGTACCCAGGTATCTATAATCATCGGTCTCCTCAAAAAACTAAAGCTTATCTGAAAGATCATCAAATTTTGTATAAGAAAAACCACTGCTGCCGTTTCCAAAAAGTGGACAAGATGGCGGCAGCAGCGTTTGAAAGTCGCTCTCCACGCAACCGAAATTGGCGTTTAGATTCGGTTTCATCAGCGATCGCCTGGTTTTTTTCGATATTTATTACTGAAATACGCCTTCCACTATCACGAACAATTAATTTTACGTGTCGTTGATTGTTCAAACAAAGTTTATTATTTAAGTTTATTCGCATAAAAAGAAATTATACGAGATAAAATGGAATGGTATTGAAATTTAGATGAGGGCAATAAAAAGAAAGAAGATTGGTTTTTCAAATAATTCGATCATTTCGGCACAAGAAAGCAAAACCGCTGTAACAGCCAAAAACCCAATTGTTTACCAGAGTCAAAAAACTTTTCAGATTTTATAAAAAAAGTCGTAACTTTCAAACCGGAAACCCCATTTTTAAAATAGCTTAGCTGAAAACATATGATCTATCGAGTGGTAATATTTAAATCTTTTATACGTGAAGAAGGAAAATGTTTTTGGCACTTACAGTAGTTGACATTTTTTTGTGTACACAAAAAAAGTGTACACATTTGAATTCTGAAAATCAACTTTATTTTCAGCTGCATAAATTGCTGTAAGCGTCAAAGTATATCCATATAAAATTTAGAATAGCTGTAAATATGTGTCGTGATTTTTTATTGTGCTAAAATAGTCTCATTTACAACATTTAAAAAAAATCATTTAAAATAAAAATTATGTTAATGTAATTGACAATCTTTATTTCAAATTTTAAAATGTTAACATACAAATTATTATACCACAGAAGACAAATATGTACTAATTATAATGAGATAAAAACAAAACATTCGAATTTTTCTAGTCTCTTAACAAATAGGTACAGTAAGTAAGTAAAGGAAAAAAACAGAACATCATGCTAATTCTTCTAACACGCATGGGTATGGTATTGTACGTAGATACTGACAAGTTGTTGTAAACGACAAGTGCCATTAGAAAGCAAACAAATAAAATGTAGTAACCGCCGCGAACCCTTAAATTCAATCTTTGAAAATGCTGTAAGCACCAAACGAATGTGTAATGTTTCCGTTTAAGAGATTTTGTCGTTTTTTTTTTTTTAATTGAATATTGGCGTAACCACCAAACGTAAAAAAACACGATTTTGAAGTGTGTACATCGGTTAAAAAACATATTATTGACCAAACAGCTTGTTTTTCCAATCTCGTACAGTTCTTATTTATCCTTGTAGAGTCACGGGACCCAAATAAATCGATAGATAAAATAATAGTAATAATAATAAAATAATAATAATAAAATAATCAAATAAATAATAGCTAGATCTAGCTATAAAGTTGCCAAGTTGGTAACACTGGTCAGTGCGCGCGCAGGGACGCGTGGAGGGGGTCCTTAGGATGGGCGCATACATCAGGGTTTACTTTCCGATTGTCCGATAAGGCAAACGGATCGGAAATCCGATTAAAAAACTGGATAGGTAATAATACTGGGGCAACGCCCTTTTTCAGGACGGATTTAACGGCTGGCGCGGAAGGGAGTGGCCTATTTATATTACCGATCCAGTTTTCGAATCAGGTGTGTGCGGGCTTTTATAAGAAATGTATGGCGTGAAGCCCTTCCTGTTGTCTGATCAGACTATCGGATGGAAAACTCTGATGTATGCGCCCAGCCTTACTCGCCCGAAAAATGGAATGAATTGGATTGTATCTAATAAAGAGCTGAGAAACGTACTCTATTAAAATTACGATGTTCGGACGCGTTTTGTTAATACTGAACTCTCCGCTCGACTAAAATACTTCCGCGTATCTGAACGGCTCTTAAGACTCCGTTACAATGTAGGGTCAAAGACTCTTTTTCTGCTAAAAAATATAGCCAAAAAAACTTCACGTTTCAGGTGGTCTTTATTTAAAAATATAAAATGTAACGAAAGACGTAAGAAAAAAAACAATGAAAACGGCTGAAAAATCGAAAAACATGGCATAAAATATGCGATTTCATTTATGTAAACAATCAACGACACGTAAAATTAATATTTCGTGATAGTGGAAGGCGTATTTCAATAATAAATATCGAAAAAAGTCGGGCGATCGCTGATGAAACCAAATCTAAACGCCAATTTCGGTTGCGCGGAGAGCGACTTTCAAACGCTGCTGCCGTCATCTTGTCCACTTTTGGAAACGGCAGCAGTGGTTTTTCTTATACAAAATTTGATGATCTTTCAGATAATCTTTGGTTTTTTGAGGAGACCGATGATTATAGATACCTGGGTACGAAGTGTCTCTTATTAACGAAAGACATAAGAAAGTATAAAAACACACAATGAAAACGGCTGAAAAATTGAAAAATATCGCATAAAATATACGATTTCATTTATTTAAACAATCAACGACACGTAAAATTAATTGTTCGTGATAGTAAAAGGCGTATTTTAATAATAAATATCCAAAAAAACCGGGCGATCGCTGATGAAACCGAATCTAAACGCCTATTTTGGTTGAGCGAAGAGCGACTTTCAAACGCTGCTGCCGCCATCTTGTCCACTTTTTGGAAACGGCAGCAGTGGTTTTTCTTATACAAAATTTGATGATCTTTCAGATAAGCTTTAGTTTTTTGAGGAGACCGATGATTATAGATACCTGGGTACGAAGTGTCTCTTATTAACGAAAGACATAAGAATGTATAAAAACACAATGAAAACGGCTGAAAAATCGAAAAATATAGCATAAAATATGCGATTTCATTTATTTAAACAATCAACGACACGTAATATTCATTGTTCGTGATAGTGAAAGGCGTATTTCAATAATACAAATCGAAAAAAAACCCGGCGATCGCTGATCAAACCGAATTCAAACGCCAATTTCGGTTGCGCGGAGGGCGACTTTCAAACGCTGCTGCCACCATCTTGTCCACTTTTCGGAAACGGCAGCAGTGGTTTTTCTTATACAAAATTTGATGATCTTTCAGATAAGCTTTAGCTTTTTGAGGAGACCGATGATTATAGATACCTGGGTACGAAGTGTCTCTTATTAACGAAAGACATAAGAAAGTATAAAAACACACAATTAAAACGGCTGAAAAATCGAAAAAATATCGCATAAAATATACGATTTCATTTATTTAAATAATCAACGACACGTAAAATTAATTGTTCGTGATAGTGAAAGGCGTATTTCAATAATAAATATCGAAAAAAACCGGGCGATCGCTAATGAAACCGAATCTAAACGCCAATTTCGGTTGCGCGAAAAGCGACTTTCAAACGCTGCTGCCGCCATCTTGTCCACTTTTTGGAAACAGCAGCAGTGGTTTTTCTTTCACAAAATTTGATGATCTTTCAGATAAGCTTTGTTTTTTTTGGGAGACCGATGATTACAGATACCTCGTAAGAGGCGTCTCTTATTTCTCGGCAGCAACTGAGACGGCCCATTAGGGAGACAGGCAGCACTGCTTTTTCGTATAGTCCTACCCCTCCCCTGTCTCGAGGAACAATCAGAATTTGGGAGACTTATGATTACAGAAGTCTTGAAAAATATTTTTTTTTTAAATAATTTTTTTTTTAGTGCTGACTGGTTTCAGAAATGGCAGCACCGCCATTTTGTGTACCCCTATGAATGATCTAACGATTTTTGTGTATGATTTTCGGGAGACCTATCATTACAGGTTTAATGTCGTCGCCGCTCCTACTATAATAAGAATGTTTATAAGGGAAGAGAAGATAGCAGTATAAAAGAATAGGTAATATAACGTAATGTGTTTTCAGGTGTGCGCCTCCCCGGAGAACGAGCTGATAGTGTGCTGCCCCTGGATACCAGGACAAGAGACAAGACCGCAAGCCAGATACCAGGCAAATACAACTACCGCTAGAGAAGGTACCTCACTTTCACTTCACAAAGTTTTTTTTTCTTTACCTATTGTGTTGTATAACTTTAGTGTTTATGTTTATTTGAAGGTGATAACTGTACAATGGAGGATACAGGAAAAGAGGGAGAGTGCAGTCAATTCGGCAACTGCCCGACAGCGATGGAGGCCGCCAGTAAAGGCAAATTCCCACAGGTACTGTTCATCCATTTACGTAAAACAACAACATGTTTCCACGGTGTGACAATTTTACCCACTATTAAAAATATTTACTCCTGCAATGAAAGAATTATTTTGAATCAATCAACTTAACATATGAGTGTCAGAAGACAACATTGCGAAAATATTAATTTCATAAATATGGTGCGTAATAAACAATGGTATCATATTTTCACAATCAGTAATATGCACATGTTGTAGTATTTTTTATTAACATTTTAAATATAAAACTAAGTAAGCGTGCAAATTTTTCACGTAGTTTATTACCTGCATAAGCTAATGAGAGATGACAGACGTCAAATTTATGTCCGCCATCCTAAACTGTGCAAAAATCGGTACCAAAATATAAGACATTTTTTCATCCCGAATCCTTAAAGCGGTTCCGATACGGTCAAACGTTTAATTTTATTCTCCATGCTCAAGCAGCTTGATGAACACATCAGGCCTCTTGTTCTAAAGATAATCATTTAGTATTCATTCGTCTGTGCAGTTGGTCATACAAAGTGGATTTCGTGTGACTATGTATGAAATAGAATCCAACGGAGATGAAGCTTTCTAGCTTTGAGTTTGAATAAAAATAAACGAATTTAGTGCCAAGAATGGTACAAATTGTGGTGACACATCATTATCTTTTCGCCATCATAAAGAACCACCTAATATTCGTGCGATGCCGGCTAGCTACTTACCTATTGACCTACCTACCTACGCTGTAAACGATTTACCTACGACCGGCTGCTTAGGTAAATAATAATATTGCCACCACCTAGAAAGGTCTTAATTTGGCAGCCACCTGAGCATTCAGCACCGAGAATGTTCGAGTATCTTCCAGCGTACACATTGCCGGCGAATGGAAAATTACTCCACCGGTCGCGCTAGTATAAATAAAACGACTTAACGCTGCGCTTGCTCAGTCAGTCTCAGTTCAACAGTCGGTCAACATCTTAACATGTAACAGATCTCCGCACAAGTGTTCCTGCATGGCATCTCCACGCATCAGGGCAGCTTCCTCGAGGATTTTATCACGTCTCAGCTATAAGGTCCATCATGTCTTCAGCTCCAGAGAACAGCTACATCCCGCGACTTACAAGATTCGACGCCACCTTCAGCCAAGACTTGCAGACTCGAGGTCTGCTCCGCCACATCGAAATGACCTTCACCACACCATCACCTTCGTGCACCTGCAACATTTCATCTACGGCACTCCTGCATACATCATGTTACCGCTTCACCGACCCTCTCTACGTAGCCCAAAAACGACTGACTCACTACTACGACTGCACGCCTTGCATTTATCTCCCGTCTCTTCCGATCCGCAGTCCGCTCCCTCAAAATTAATAACCATTTTACTCACGCTTGATCAAGCCGATTGCGAACACGGTTGACCGCGCGTCATAAATATAAGATCTTATCGAGTTGGCGGGGAAATAGCGTAGATGCTAGACTCAAGCATCTATCAAACATTGTAAACGATCAAATAGCTTGAATCAAGAAAAAACTAGGCAATTGTTTCAAGCCACTTGATCTAATCGCCTATTTTCTGGGTCTTTTTTCTTTCAAATTCTTTAAAACAAAATCACAATGAAGACTAAGCCAATTGTGTTTACAGGTTTGCGCTGTAGAGGGTCCTGATAAGATTGTTTGCTGCCCTCTTGTAACAGTAGCTGAAGGTATTGTATCCAGAACTTAATCATCATTCTCTCAATAATATTTCTTCCTTCTTTTTTAATGATCATGTTACTTTTGCAGGTGATCAATGCATGTTAGCAGCAACAGGGCGGGCCGGCAAGTGCCTTCGAATAACGAAATGCCCCGTCGCCGTGGAGGCAGCCCTGAAGGGAATGACTCCTCAGGTGAAGCCGCTCTTGACACTTTTATAGTAACCATTGCATGTCTCTCTTCTTTCTTTTATATTAATTAAATATTACTAATAAGGTACCATACATAAACATCACAACGAAGAATACAGCTCAAATTAATTTATATTTATTAAATTTGATTTAGTCCTTCATACATTATTATTTTTGAATAAAAATATCAACATGCTTCAAAACTAATGGTTTCTTCATCAGAATTTTTTTTTGAGAAAAATAATTCCTTTCAAAAACCTGTGTCATCTTTGGGGATGCTGTGTGGAGGGTCTTTTTAGAAAAGGAAAAGGAGGAACTTCTGGGAAGAAAAAGGGTACAAAATTCTGGGAAGGAAAGAGGCAGGAGTCTGAAAGTCAATGTGTCCGAAAATGGTGGAAGTGTGCATCCAACCCTCCCACTGCGGTTTAAGGCAATGTCCCGAGAGAGTACGGCTAATGGGACCCCTCTAACTATTCTCTCCAGATCCGGCCTCCCGTGCAGCTGGTGGGCAGACGCATCTGCCGCCAAGACCTGGACGAAGCTCATCCCATGAAACCGAGTACCCCTGCTAAGTTCCAAAACATAGCGAACTACTTGGAGTGACCTATGGAAGAGGTGTTGGTTATCCAAAAAGTTATTCCCTGGGCAGCGGTACCCACACCTGCTTCTTAAAATGAGAATTCCCAAAGGATATAAACATAGATTTTCTTTTTTTAATAACCTCTATTTTGTTTTCAGATTTGCTCTTTTGATGGCTCTGTCCCAGTTGTCTGCTGCGAGGGGGTGGTTGAAGGTATTGGTATGGCGCTTGGCGTTGTTTGTACTCGTCTACGTTTTGTAATCTGTACAGCGTACTTCCCCGTAATATTTAGGTATTGTGTTTTGAAACAGTAGCGCAATCTATCTCCCTTCAGATTGATTTTGAGAAATATTGTTTATTTCTACGCGCAAATTCAATGCAATAGTTTTAACATGAAATGTCAATCTCAGGAGAAACAGGCTTCGCTTAATTAGAGCAAGGAATCTCATTGAGTCGTGGGGAATAGCTAGTGTCCTGATAGGTTATGTTATTAATTTAAAATACTGTATTAGCTCAAATAGTTGAAAGTATATATTGAGAATAAAACAACATGACATGTATTAGGATTTAAATACTACAGGTTATTAATTACTTGATAAACTCTACCCTGAACCGATATGGAAAAGCGATTGCAAGATAAACTAAACATTACGCGCACGCGACAATGTGTTGTTCTCTTGCATAGCGCCTTTCACTCAGCATTTGTGGATATCCGTTCCGGATTTCGTATTTTTTTTTTAAGTATGTTTATTCAGTGTTTTTAATTTTACAATATTTATCTTAAAAATCTTACAAAACTGATCAATCAGTTTGATTGTAAGAAATCTCTCATTTTTCCTATTTAATTAATACTATTATACTTTTATGTTTTACATTGTAATAACTGTGTAAAATTTAAAATACTAATTATTATAAACTACTAATTACGAATACAGTGGGTGATAGTAATTTCCAGGTATTTGATCAATATTCGATTTGGGTATTTGTATACAATATTATTTGCTTTCATGTTCTACGGAGATAGAATGATTTAACTTTTTTTTGATATTTGAATAAGATGTCTCATTTTCTTCCCATAGGTGATCCTCCAACACAGCATCCCATAGGTGATCAAGTAATCCCCCGGTGTTCCAGGTGAAAGTTAGGCCAGGTTAAGCTCCTGGTTGTGGCCCAAAAACCGGGACTTAATTCCATTGGAATTATAATGTTATTGCCGATGGCAGGCAAACGTCCGGATGCGGCAGCTTAGGTTAAGGCAGGATGAACGAGGTTTTTGACCTCGGAATCGCGTGCTCAATATGGGTAATCTTGTTGCGGCACTTTCGCGAATTCTAGAGGGAACTATGTGCCTAGCCCGCGATGATCGATCTTAACCAAAATTTTGCCATTACGAAACAATCTCATAGACACCGCCACGTGGTATGTTTGAAAATAATCCGACCTACATCGATTGTGGACGGTATAGCTCCCGATAATATATAAAATCAATGAATAATGATTACACTGACACGTAACGCATCATGCTTAACTTCCCGCAAACCGGGTTATTCGTAATCCTGTGGATTATATCGATATATAGTTATTTAAAAACTCGACTGTTAAACCAAAGACGTTTTCTCCGGCGTATTTCGTTCAAAAGTGGGCGGAAGAGCGCTCTTGCGACCCAAAACCAAAACTGTCGCCAAACATTGTCAGCATTATGAAAAAAAAACCTAATGCACATCATATGGTGATTTCTTTTCATAACAGTATATTCACCATTCATTAATTATTGAAAATCCAGTAGGCAATGGTAAGAATAGTTTTGTGGGCTTCCCCATCAATACAAAATTGTTTTATATTGCAAAAGGCAGCAAGTCGTTGAGGCGGGATACCAACGGCTCAGAATGGAATTCAAGCAGGCAAACATCATCCCTCAAATATTTCACTGACGCACATTTCTTCTGGATTGCAGGCAGAATCTCCATCGTCATTGTGTGTTATGTAACCCTGGTGTGTCTGTTTGTTTGAAGGTGATAACTGTACGATGGTGGACACAGAAAGACTGGGAGTGTGCAGCCGATTTGCCAACTGCCAGACAGCAATAGAGGCATCCAGTAAAGGCATTTCCCCACAGGTACTGTTATTTTTTACAAAATCTTCACATACATTCCAAATATGTAAAGATTTTGCAAAAAATCATAATATATAAAAAAATCATAATATGTCAATCGATAATCTAAAATCATCCA
This sequence comes from Limnephilus marmoratus, assembly GCA_917880885.1. Taxonomy (NCBI): domain Eukaryota; kingdom Metazoa; phylum Arthropoda; class Insecta; order Trichoptera; family Limnephilidae; genus Limnephilus; species Limnephilus marmoratus. Next base: position 42,959,268 of record OU862913.1, read on the forward strand.
AATCACTCGATATAGTTTTCAAATGTAAAAATAAACTCATGCGAATACCCTTAGTGTGGCTAGATGGAAGGACAATGGATAGTAGTCGTAGAGTAAAGTACAAATAGCATACTATTACAGATGACATGAAAAACATCGAGGATATTGATGGACAAAGAAGAGCTTCTATTATTCAGATTACAGAGTAGCAACGTAGGGCCACACTGAATTAAATACTGAACGATAAAGCAGATTTCTGGATTTCTGCCTCGTATTTACAATGACTGACACTTTGGTGTTTTCTGTTAGTGTGAAAATGTGTGGTTATAAATATGATGATTTTTAGTTAAAAACTCTCTCTAAAATCGTGGATCTCGATACACTTTCAGAGCGCTTCTCCGCCATTGCTTGAGAAGTGCAAACAAAGACTACAATCATCACTACAGTGGTTGCCTGGATGGATTTCCACCTTATGGCCCTCTGGAGACAGTCAAATATCCTGAATAAACGACTGCTTATTCATATATTTTTGTATTTATTTTTTTCAGTTTCATTTTTCATGCTTATTCGTTTTTATTTTATTTATGTATTGTTATTTTGCTACCTTTTCTTATTATTTGTCTAATTTTTTAATATATTTCGAAATAAAGAATGTATTGCACTGCACCACCCCTGCATACATTCTGGATTTTGGCCGTGATAATCTAAAATCATATCTATTATTTTAATTGATATTATTAAAAGCACTGTAGCAAAACCGAAATCGCTTAAATGCTGTATAGATTCGAGATCTGTATAACTGTTCAGACTGTACACTGGCTATGTTTAATGTAAATCACATCATTGTGCGCACAAATGATAAATCGATTTAGATATTTAAAAGCATTTACGTTAAAAATCAAATAATAAAAACATTTGACAGTGAAAAAAAAGTATTTCAGTTGCACAGAGGATAAAGCAGGAGACGTCCCGAGTTCGATTCTCGGTGGAGATGTGATCTCTTATTTTCTGTGTCTTTACTAGTTCTTGTTATTTAAATCTTAATAACATTGTCACTTTATTTATTAAAATCACAATGAATACAAAAGCCTAATTTTTTTTCAGATTTGCGCTTTAGAGGACAGAGTTCAGATTGTCTGCTGCCCTCCAGTGACAGTTATTGAAGGTACGGTACCCAGAACTTAATCTTTCCACTTTTGATACCGACATTCCTGGTGGAATTCCATTATAACAATATAATAGAACAAATACAAAACTTATTTCCACTTAATTGATTTGTGACCGTCAGCAGTTTCAGCCTGTTAAGGCCATCTTTCGACCAGTACAATGGTTTCATAAACTTTAGTTTACATACATAACGTTTGGGGGAAAAGGAGGGGTAGTCTAAAAGGATTTTATTCAATCTAAACAGGTTTCCCAAATTTATTACCATGTTTTCTTTGACGGTTGATAACTAGAAATCCAATCGTCATCGACAACATTAATTTGATCAAACGGAAGAAATAACAAGACAACTAAATGCATGCATAAAAATAAATTTATTTAAATTCATTGATACCTACTACATTAAATCTAATGGCTTAGCCATGGGCTGTCCGATCTCCCCGGTCTTCTTCATCAATTACGTGGAAGAATCTATAAAAAAATTATAATTATTTAAAATCTTAGATATATATAGATGAGGTTCTAATTATCTGGTCAGGAATGCACTGACAAATAAATATTTTTCGAAAGAAATTAATAAATATAATAAATCTGACCAGTTTACGATTAAAATGGGGGAAAATAAGATTAATTTTCTTTACCTAGGTATCTAAATCGTTAACCAAAAAATAGTATTTTTAATTTACAAAAAAAAAAACAAAATATATAAAGATAGAAAATACACAACTTATCTAGAGACCATATGTCACACAAATTATCTGTATTCTACTCACTCATTCACCGACCTTACATTCATTCACATACTAAGAATTAGCAAATTTATTTCGAGGAATTCTTGAAGACACCTCACACAGTAGAACAGCAAACATCAACCCTCAAATATTCCTCTGACGTGCATTACATTTGGATTGCAGATAGAATCATCATCGCCATATTGTGTTGTGTAACTCTGGTGTGTTTGTTTGCTGGCAGGTGATAACTGCACTGTGGTAGACACAGGAAGAGCGGGGGTATGCAGACCATTCGCTACTTGCCAGACAGCAAAGGAAGCCGCCAGTAAAGGCGTTTTGCCGCAGGTACCATTTCTTACGTCATGAAAAAGCATATCTGTTTAAACTAACTGCTTAAAATAAATACACTAGCAATGTTACAATTGTTTTAAATCAATAAACCTCCGGTCGTATCTTTCAAAAACGTTTTCATTTTCTGAGATAGTCTTAATTCGTCGCATACAGATTTAATTTAAACCAGTTTTGTTGTGAAGTTTTAATTCACCGCATAAAGATTTAATTTAATCCAGTTCATAATGTAATACTTCTGTTTTAATATTTCTAAGGCAAACATTCACTTATTCTGAAGTGCAGTCATAAAATTCAAGTTGCAGACCATGTATGTGCTGCCAGAATCAAAGAATAACCATTTTTATGTTCTGAGTATAGTTTTAATTTATTGGAAGAATACTCGTCACATGTGATATAAAAAAAAACGGCATAAAATGAGGTTGCAATAAAAAAATAATTTCCCCCCCCCCCCCGCCACCCCCTCGGCCATACAGCCTGTCAGAGTCGATCGATAGGAGTCTAATAATATTTGTAAAGTCAAATTCAATTCTAAAATGGCCTATATATGGTTTTGGGTATGTCGGCCTTGAACCCAAATTTAAGTTTTGTAAGAAAGACGCGGCGCAGCTGTTCCTCGATGCATCCCTCTTGGAGCGAAGAAAGGTCCCGAGTTCGATTTCTATTAAAGTATATCTAATCTTTTATTATCTGGCTTTATCTTTTTCATAATATCTTGATTAAAAAAAATCGTGTTGAAAATTTATTTAAACATAAATTAACAAAAATTTTTAAAATTAAAAAAAAAATCAGATTTAGAGTTTGGGGATGTGGCATCATAATGGACCAATATTTGTGTAATAGTTGCTGACTATAAATATCAGTCAGAACCAAAACAAATTTATAAATGATCAAATAAATGCATTGCTTAGAAACTTGAATTTTTTAATTAAAGATATTATAAAACCATGTTTAGTTTGTATGAAAGTGCTCTGTGAAAACAGGACACACAAGTTCCCTTCATTTCTTGTTCAAGTTCCTCTCAGTGTATTGGCATGTGAGTACCAACTGGCTCAGAGGGAAATAATTTCTTCCTACATATAAAAAATATGTGTTACTGTCAAATACTGCTTAGAAAGGTAAACAATAAATAAAAATCTGATATAATATAATTTAGTAAATTTTTTTTTTGTAAGTTGGCCAAGTTATTACATTGCACTTTGAGGTAGTAACATATTGGTTATTTTTATATCAATGGGGAGGTGTTTTAATTCTATTGAACCACTAAATAGCAATAATTTTCGATCAATCAGTCCCATGAGAGTGGTCTTAGACCTTCATCAGATGGATGATGGCATCATATGATGCCACATGTATCAAACCTTATATTGTTTAAGTGTTATAAATATTTCTTTGAACAAACACTTAAAATTAAATAAGAAAGTCTCTTTAATGTTTGAAAAAAAATTTATAATTGTTTTTCAATGAATTTTTTAATTTATTTGTTTGGCAAAACAGCACCCGTCAAAATATTTTGAAATCAGACGTTGCGTTCATTCATGAAGGTTTATGAGGATTGGTCGAGTCTTTTACTATCTTTTTTCGGCGAAAAATAATAAGCGGGGGATAAAATAAAATATAGATGCCTTCATGTGGGAAGAGATTAAGATGTTCATTTAAAAAAATAAGAAAACGGTTTTTGTTTTCAGACATGCGATGTAGAGGGCTCCGTTCAGATTGTTTGCTGTCCTCCGGTGACAGTTATTGAAGGTACGGTACCCAGATCTTTATCTTTTCACTTTTGATGCCGACAATTCTTAGGGGATTTCAATTATAATTTTATAAAACTTATTTCCACTTTATCATTTTTTTTTATTTCAGCCCGTTAAGGCCATTTTCAGACAATTGTTTCTTAATCTACAGTTTGCATACAATTGAGGGAGAGAGAGGTGAATAGTCTTCAAGGAGTTTATTCAATCTATGTGTGTTTCGCAAGTTTGTTGCTATGTCGTCTATGATAACTAGAAATACAATCGTCAAAGACGATATTAATTAATTTGACAAAACGGAAAGAAATAACTGGACTAATCAATACATGTATAGTACTAAATTTCTTTAAATTCAATGATAACTACTACATTCGATTTATTGGCTTAGCCATGGGCTGTCCGATTAGCCCGGTAACAGCTGAATTCTTCTTCGATTATATGGAAGAATCTGTCGAAAAATAAAATTATTAAAAAACGTTGCCTTCTATCGTAGAAAGGTAGATGACGTTCTTATTATCTGGACAGGAAAACACAGACATTTAGCTTTTTTTTTTAAAAAATGATTAAAATTAACAAATTTATCCAGTTAATGATGAAAATGGGGCAAAATAAGATTAATTTTCTTGACATTGGTATCGTAATTGTTCACAAAAAAATTTCAATCTACAAAAAAAAACATATGGTGATAAAATCATACACGATCATATCATTATAGACACCATATTTCACACAATTATCTGTATTCCAATCACTCATTCACCGACTTTCCATACTGAGAGTGTGCAACTTTATTACGAGGAATTCTTGAAACAGTAGAACGGTAAACGTTAACCCTCAAATATTCCAATGACGTACTTACTTTTGGATTGTGGATTGAATCTTCATCGCCATGTTGTTTTGTGTAACACTGGTGTGTCTGTTTGTTTGCAGGTGATAACTGCACTTTGGCAGACACAGGAAAGGCGGGAGTATGTAAACCTTTCGCTACCTGCCACACAGCAAAGGAGGCCGCCAGTAAAGGCATTTTTCCTCAGGTACCGTTCATTACTTCATGTAAAATAACATGTATTTACACTAACGGTAATTTAACTAACTGCCAAAAATAAATACACTATTAATGCTACAATTGTATGAAATCCATCTAATATTCATATATTAAACAAAGGATTACTTATAGAAATGGAAAAAAATACTTGGGAAATGATATGGTCATCCGAAGTGATTTGATTCAATAACAAGATTGCCCTCCCACCTTAACTATGCTATGAGGCTATGCAACTTGACAGACACGATTTTCTTAGCCACTTCACCAAAACAGCATCGATGCTGTTTAGATGTTAGTTAGGTAATTGTCATTCACCGTACATTAATGGATGTTTATCAGTCGTCTAAAATTAAAAAAAATGCATCAAGGGGCGAAGGATATAGTTTAAATCGCAGAATCTTAAGCGCTCTTCTTAAATTACACAGATTTTCATCAATGACAGTAAGTTTTTTCAAAGAATTTGAACAGAATTTATCAAATTTGAATGGTAATCTATCTATTTATTTATAATCTATTTATCTATCTATCGGTCTATCCTCTATCTATCTTCTATCTATATAAATAAAAATGAATCACCGAAATGTATATACCCGCATTACTTCCGAACGACTGCACCTAATTGGTAATTCTTTTTTTCATGTATTTGTTATTGATAGGACAAGGTTTCTGGTGACTCCTGGCATTATGAAATTTGTATTAAAAAATTAAAATAGGTGGCACGCGAGCTGTTTGAAATATGAATGTACCGGAACTGATTATATGGAATGCGGGAGTGGGGATGGGGAGGGGAACCTGGGACGGGGATTTGCGGGAGGGGGGGGGAGGGGTTCGAATGGGGAGAGGCAAGGGAGAGAAGGCGGAGTGGGAACGCGAGGGGGAAAGGGATGCGGGAGGAGAAGGGGACGAATGGGAAAAGAGACGTAGAGAGAAACATTTTATTTATTAAATGGCTAAGCAACGCATGCCGGGAACCAGTTAGTTTTCAAATAAAGGTTTTCTTTTAATTCCAATAATATTAAAGTTTTATTGCAATAATGGTATTTTTATTAAACTTTATTGGAATTTTCCAGAGACCTGAAGGGTTAAACGAATAATTTCATAAAAAATGGTATGCATTAAACAAAGGTTGATTACCTCTACAGAACAATTCTTGGCTATTGATGTCGTTATCCGAAACGATTCGAATGAACAACAAGATTGCCCTCCCATCTTGGCAATGAGGCTATGAACATTGTGACCATTGGCAAATTAATCCCGTGGCCGGAAGATAAACAATATATCAAGAAGACATCCATTAAGATCATAGATATTAATAAAGCAATGAGTGCAACTTGACACTCCTAATATTATTAGCCACTGCAGGAAAAATCGTAATAACACTCGTAATATTATAAGTACAACAAAAATCGATGCAATGTTGTTTAGATTCTAGTTAGGTCCTTACTAATACATGCGTTTGTAATTTTACATCAATGTATGGTAAATGATTGTTTATCGATTGTGTAAAATTTAAAACGCATTTATTAGTAAAGCGTTTTGTGAATTGTAAATTAGTGTAGATCACATCATCGTGTGCACTAATGGTAAATCAGACAGATTTTCATCAACTAAACTCTATTATTCTTTTAGTTTGACGAAATAACTGGCACTAGATAATTTTGCCTATTTTTAAACTTTATGATTCTTTCATCTTCAATAATAATATGTTATCATTCATTTAAAAAAAAACTCACGTCAAGGATAACACAACATGGAAAATCATCAATGAGAGGTTTAAATCATTTGTTTTTGGTGAATTTTCTCTTTCAATCTCGAATTACAAAATCACAATGAAGAATAATTTTAATTCCTAAATTATTTTTAATTAACATCTTAAGTAAAGTAAAAATAATAAAAAACTTGGGATAGTATTTTTATACAACCTTAATTAGTATTATGTTTTACCTCAATGATATAAACAATACTAACACTGTTTTCATTTTCAGATATGCATTGTAGAAGGCACCGTTCAGACAGTCTGCTGCCCTCTGTCGACAGTTGTTGAAGGTATGTACTTAAACATCATTCATTGAAGACTCAGTAGGCGATGCCATGGATCATTGATTTTCTTGGATTCCTCATCACCATAATACCACAATTGCAAAAGGCAGTAAGTCATTGAGGCGGAATGCCAAACATCAACCCTCAAATATTCTTCTGACGTAAATAACTTATTTATGGATTGTAGCTAGAATTTTCATCGTCATGTTGTATTGCATTATGTAACCCCGGTATGTCTTAATTGTTTGAAGGTGATAACTGTACCGGGGTGGATACTGGAAGGTCGGGAGTATGCAAACCATTCGCCAACTGCCAGACAGCAAAGGAGGCTGCCTATAAAGGCATTTTGCCACAGGTACTGTTCCTTTATTTTTATGTGTAATCACATGTTTTTCAACGTAAGACAATTTAAACTCTTAATAGCGATGGTAAAACAATTTAAAATCACTCTACTTCACGGCCGTTCTTCCCTTAATCACTTTCATAAAAATAGGGAGTGTAACGAGACAACAGCTAAAACAATTTTGAACGAATAATTTCAGGAAAATGGTGCATAATAAAAACAGGTTGATACAAATAGAAACAATACTTGACAAATGATGTTAACATCCAAAGTAATTTGATTCAATAACACCCTCCCACCTTAAACGACCAAGATCCTTTAATGATAAACAAAAGAACTTCAGATATGCAAAGGATAGCGAAAAATAGAAATCTTAAGAGGAGGCCTATGTCGAAAGACAAGCTGTTTCTAAAAAGAATTACCCGAACTCTGATAATTTAGAATAATATTTAAAAAAAAAAATTAAAAATAAATAGATCAGAAAAGTTTAACAGCAATAAAGGCTAATTGTTATATTATTATTATTATTATGATCATTTGCAATTTAGTTCCGTAGGCCTGGAGATAAATCAGTCTATGAAGAGGATATCCATCAGTAATACAGAAATGAATGGAACAATTAATGCAACTTGACAAAATACCTTCGTTGGTTCGGAAAACCAAACTATCTTCGATGCTGTTAAATTATAGACCTGTACACTTTAAATAAGTATCGATCACGTTATCGTGTGATTTAGCGTTTTTCTCCTAGGAGACCTTGAGGTAAAAAAAAATCCCCCAGGGACAATGTGATCATCAGCTGTATATAGGGATTTTTTTAGGGAAAGGAAGAAGATGAAGTTCTGGGAAGGAAAAGAGTATGACTGGTGGGTATTAATCTGGGAGTGAATGTGTTCAGGAGTGATGGACGTGTGAACCTATCCCTTCCATTTCGATGCGAAACGATGGGTCAAGAGAGTCTGGCTGGAGCAATCTAAATTTCTCAACCATTCACTCACGATCCGTCCCTCCACGCAATAGGTGGGCATTTGCCACTTAAATCAAGAATAACCTTACCCCATGAATCTGGGCACCCTGCAAATTCATCAAACATAGTGAACCAGTTGGGGTGACTTATTACCAATTTGTTAAATAATAAACCGCCCTATATAAATAGGGCGGTTTATTATTTAACAAATCGGTAATGGTTATCCAATAAATGCTTCCGGGGCGGCGATACCCATACCCGCCTCCCAAACTGAAAAGAGAGAATATAGAATTAGTGAAAATATGATAATTAAAAAATATAGGATGTTCTGTTACATAGTGGTTTAAAAGGAGCGGGTGTGCGGCTACATTCGTTCAAAATTTAAATCAGGATTTAAGGCCAAAATAACCAGCAAAACTGATTTTTTTATTTATTTAAAAGGTTTAGTAAGGCTGGGCGCAAATGCACGTTTTCCGTGTTCGATTTCCGAATTCGTTTTCCGTATTCGGACATCCGAATGCATGGAATCAGTAGAAAATACATTAACTGACCGGAACAAATTCCGTACGTACGTTTCGAATGCAAGCCGGTACGTTCGGAGAACATAGTGGAAAAAACCTAATGACGTCATGCGGAACACAGCGCTTGCGTACATTTTGTTTGTGCCGGCGCACACATTCGGAAATTTATATTCAGTATCGCACCCGCACCGCGTGCATCGGACGTATTCTTTGTATTTGTTACGCATAGAATCGCAACACGATAATGTGTGAGGCAGAAACTTTCATTATTAATTCATTATTTTTCATCATTTCATTATTTTTTTCTTCTTCATTATTTACAGAAATGCAATTGCTAATAAATCGTCATCCTCCATCGTCGTGCGTTCACCACGCTTTCATTATCTGTACTGACGTGTATATGTGGCGACACATCATTATCAACTTTGCCATCAAAAGAAGACACGAGAAACATATAATATTCGCGCGATACGGGCAAGCTACTTACCTGAGTACATACCTACCTACTGCTGCTGCCGCCGATGAATAATAATTTCGCCACCGCCTAGAAAGGTCTAGAGTTTATAAGCCGCCTGAATATTCAGCACCGGGTATGTTCGAGTACCTTCCAGTGTACACATTGCTGGCGATTGGAACATTACTCCACCGGTCGCGATGGTATATATAAAGCGACTAAACTCGGCGCTCGATCAGTCAGTCTCTATCAACAGTCAGTCCCAGACCATTAGTCGGTCAACAAATCAACATGTAACAGATCTCGGCACAAGTGCTCCTGCATGGCATCTACACACATCCAGGGCAGCTTCCGCGAGAACTCCTTCACGTCTCAGCTACAAGGCCCATCGTGTCTTCAGCTCCTGAGATCAGCTACATCCCGTGACTTACAAGGCTTGCGTCACCTTCAGTCCAGGGATCAGCTCACCATTTCATGGCACCCCGAAGCCCCACCGTGCTTCGCTGCCATGGGAACACGCTTCGCCTCGCCAGGACTACCTGCTGGTGGCTCAGCTCACCGAGCCACTCACCGTTCATCCCCGCGACTCAAAGCGTCAAGCAACGGCCTGGAAGATAGGTCATCTCCACAGCCAAAGTGTCGAGCAACTCGCTGACCTTCACCACACCATCTCCATCACCTCCGTGAGCCTGCAGCATCTCATCCACGGCACTCCGCATGCATCTTGTTACTGCTTCACCGACCCTCGCTACGTAGCCCAATAAACGACTGACTCATACATCGACTGACGCCTTTTATTTCTCGCCCCGTCTCTACCGATCTGGCCCGCTCCCTCATATACATTCCGAATGAAGAAAAACGAACGTTTGCGCTAGTCTCACGGAATTCCAAATCGAAATTCCGCATTAGGAAATCGAACACGGAAAACGTGCATATGCGCCCAGCCTATATGTCTAGTACGGATTTGTGCTATTTTATGTAACTGTGTTTTAAATTTTGTTATGTGGGCCATCATACAATTAAATTTTGGGTGATTTTTCGGGGCAAATTTGATTTTTTTTGTGTTAATTATATTTTTTAAAAGAATAGTCTTTCACTACCTACTTTATTTAATATAATGAAAAATAATGATCAAATAAATGCATTGCTTAGAAACTTGAATTTTTTAATTAAAGATATTATAAAACCATGTTTAGTTTGTATGGAAGTGCTCTGTGAAAACAGGACACACAAGTTCCCTTCATTTCTTGTTCAAGTTCCTCTCAGTGTATTGGCATGTGAGTACCAACTGGCTCAGAGGGAAATAATTTCTTCCTACATATAAAAAATATGTGTTACTGTCAAATATTGCTTAGAAAGGTAAACAATAAATAAAAATCTGATATAATATTATTTAGTAATTTTTTTTTTTTGTAAGTTGGCCAAGTTATTACATTGCACTTTGAGGTAGTAACATATTGGTTATATCAATGGGGAGGTGTTTTAATTCTATTGAACCACTAAATAGCAATAATTTTCGATCAATCAGTCCCATGAGAGTGGTCTTAGACCTTCATCAGATGGATGATGGCATCATGTGATGGCATCATGTGATGCCACATGTATCAAACCTTATATTGTTTAAGTGTTATAAATATTTCTTTGAATAAACACTTAAAATTAAATAAGAAAGTCTCTTTAATGCTTGAAAAAATTCTTATAAGTGTTTTTCAATGAATTTTTTAATTTATTTGTTTGGCAAAACAGCACCCGTCAAAATATTTTGAAATCAGACGTTGCGTTCATTCATGAAGATTTGTGAGGATTGGTCGAGTCTTTTACTATCTTTTTTCGGCGAAAAATAATTAGCGGGGGATAAAATGAAATATAGATGCCTTCATGTGGGAAGAGATTAAGATGTTCATTTAAAATAATAAGAAAACGGTTTTTGTTTTCAGACATGCGATGTAGAGGGCTCCGTTCAGATTGTTTGCTGTCCTCCGGTGACAGTTATTGAAGGTACGGTACCCAGAACTTTATCTTTTCACTTTTGATGCCGACAATTCCTAGGGGATTTCCATTGTAATTTTATAAAACTTATGTCCACTTAATCATTTTTTTAGTTTCAGCCCGTTAAGGCCATCTTCAGACAATTGTTTCTTAATCTACAGTTTGCATACATTTTGGGGAGAGAGAGGGGGATAGTCTTCAAGGAGTTTATTCAATCTATGTGTGTTTCGCAAGTTTGTTGCTATGTCGTCTATGATAACTAGAAATACAATCGTTAAAGACGATATTAATTATTTTAACAAAACGGAAAGAAATAACTGGCCTAATCAAAACATGTATAGTACTAAATTTCTTTAAATTCAATGATAACTACTACATTCGATTTATTGGCTTAGCCATGGGCTGTCCGATTAGCCCGGTAACAGCTGAATTCTTCTTCGATTATATGGAAGAATCTGTCGAAAAATAAAATTATTAAAAAACGTTGCCTTCTATCGTAGAAACATAGATGACGTTCTTATTATCTGGACAGGAAAACACAGACATTTAGCTTTAAAAAAAAATGATTAAAATTAACAAATCTATCCAGTTAATGATGAAAAGACTCCAGACATGAATATCTACAGCCTGTATGTCTGACGAATATCTACAGCGCATATGTTTAACTAATATCTACGAACTTCAGAGTGTTGATTAATATCTACAGAGCGTAGGTTGAACTAATATCTACAGAGCGTAGGTCGGACTAATCAGCTAAATGTGCCCAATAGTCCGATATTAGGGATTTTTACATACATACTTACATAAATTAAGTTTTTTAAACTGCATACGCAATATTACGTTATTCCAATATGCTATACATAATTGCAAATCCAACCTCTGCCAGTGCTGTAGATATTCGTCAACACTTTGGTTCTCATAGATATTAATCAACAGTTTGAGCTGTAGATATTCGTCAACACTTTGATTCTCATAGATATTAGTTCGATTTTTTCAGTTTTTGGAATTCCTGTAGATATTAGTAGACGCCTCCGATGAAAATGGGGCAAAATAAGATTAATTTTCTTGACATTGGTATCGTAATTGTTCACAAAAAAATTTCAATCTACAAAAAAAAACATATGGTGATAAAATCATAAACGATCATATCTTTATAGACACCATATTTCACACAATTATCTGTATTCCAATCACTCATTCACCGACTTTCCATACTGAGAGTGTGCAACTTTATTACGAGGAATTCTTGAAACAGTAGAACGGTAAACGTTAACCCTCAAATATTCCACTGACGTACTTACTTTTGGATTGTGGATTGAATCTTCATCGCCATGTTGTTTTGTGTAACACTGGTGTGTCTGTTTGTTTGCAGGTGATAACTGCACTTTGGCAGACACAGGAAAGGCGGGAGTATGTAAACCTTTCGCTACCTGCCACACAGCAAAGGAGGCCGCCAGTAAAGGCATTTTTCCTCAGGTACCGTTCCTTACTTCATGTAAAATAACATGTATTTACACTCACGGTAATTTAACTAACTGCCAAAAATAAATACACTATTAATGCTACAATTGTATGAAATCCATCTAATATTCATATATTAAACAAAGGATTACTTATACAAATGGAAAAAAAAATACTTGGGAAATGATATGGTCATCCGAAGTGATTTGATTCAATAACAAGTTTGCCCTCCCACCTTAACTATGCTATGAGGCTATGCAACTTGACAGACACGATTTTATTAGTCACTTCACCAAAACAGCATCGATGCTGTTTAGATTTTAGTTAGGTAATTGTCATTCACCGTACATTAATGGATGTTTATCAGTCGTCTAAAATTAAAAAAAATGCATTAATGGGCGAAGGATATAGTTTAACCCCTCAGCAATGTAAGCAAGTATATTCGTTAAAATAACGATAGCGTGTTTACTCGTCAACGCGTGTGTCTCCATAGAAACCGTTATAACTCCGTTATTGTTTTAGTTACATCCGTAAAATAAAAAGTGAAAGGTCGATAGTGAATCATGCTGCACATCTCTATTCAAGTTGTCCATAGAAATACCTAAAAAGAACATTCTGTCAGACGCGCAGTCTGACAGATAATTTATCCCGCCAAATTTCCCACGGGCGGGTCGCCCGCTCCCGACATTGTTAATTTTTATTAAACATTTTTATATGAAATGATTGAAAAGTGAGGTGACAAAAATGTTTATTACACATTTATACAATAGAATAAGTATTGATGTTTACATAATCTGTGATTTTAGTACCGTTTTTACATAAATACATCACGTGAGTCATTTTGACATTTTTTTAATGTTTGCATTCTAAATTTTAATATTTACAAATATTAATATTTATTTATAATATAATAATTCAAAAGCTTATTTTGTAGCCTGTCTAAAACAGTTATTACTATTCGGCTACGTTCAGAAATGTTTCATTTATAGATCATTAATTGTGAAACGGTAATAACACAAAGTTTTCGTAAAATGTCATTTCGTTTAAGACATTTAAAGTGCAAATTGGCGATTTTCTGAGGGGTTAAATCGCAGAATCGTAAGCGCTCTTCTTAAATTACACAGATTTTCATCAATGACAGTAAGTTTTTTCAAAGAATTTGAACAGAATTCATCAAATTTGAATGTTAATCTATCTATCTATCTATCTATCTGTCTATCCTCTATCTATCTTCTATCTATATAAATAAAAATGAATCACCGAAATGTATATACCCGCATAACTTCCGAACGACTGCACCTAATTGGTAATTCTTTTTTTCATGTATTTGTTATTGATAGGACAAGGTTTCTGGTGACTTCTGGCATTATGAAATTTGTATTAAAAAATTAAAATAGGTGGCACGCGAGCTGTTTGAAATATGAATGTACCGGAACTGATTATATGGAATGCGGGAGTGGGGATGGGGGAGGGGAACCTGGGACGGGGATTTGCGGGAGGGGGGGGGAGGGGTTCGAATGGGGAGAGGCGAGGGAGAGAAGGCGGAGTGGGAACGCGAGGGGGAAAGGGATGCGGGAGGAGAAGGGGACGAATGGGAAAAGAGACGTAGAGAGAAACAATTTATTTATTAAATGGCTAAGCAACGCATGCCGGGAACCAGTTAGTTTTCAAATAAAGGTTTTCTTTTAATTCCAATAATATTAAAGTTTTATTGCAATAATGGTATTTTTATTAATCTTTATTGGAATTTTCCCGAGACCTGAAGGGTTAAACGAATAATTTCATAAAAAATGGTATGTATTTAACAAAGGTTGATTACCTCTACAGAACAATTCTTGGCTATTGATGTCGTCATCCGAAACGATTCGAATGAACAACAAGATTGCCCTCCCATCTTGGCAATGAGGCTATGAACATTGTGACCATTGGCAAATTAATCCCGTGGGCCGGAAGATAAACAATATATCAAGAAGACACCCATTAAGATCATAGAAATTAATAAAGCAATGAGTGCAACTTGACACTCCTAATATTATTAGCCACTGCAGGAAAATTCGTAATAACACTCGTAATATTATTAGTACAACAAAAATCGATGCAATGTTGTTTAGATTCTAGTTAGGTCCTTACTAATACATGCGTTTGTAATTTTACATCAATGTATGGTAAATGATTGTTTATCGATTGTGTAAAATTTAAAACGCATTTATTAGTAAAGCGTTTTGTGAAATGTAAATTAGTGTAGATCACATCATCGTGTGCACTAATGGTAAATCAGACAGATTTTCATCAACAAAACTTAGTTCTCTCTTGTTATTTTAATAATTCTTCAAAGTTAATTTTCAAGCTCTATTATTCTTTTAGTTTGACGAAATAACTGGCACTAGATAATATTGCCTATTTTTAAACTTTATGATTCTTTCATCTTCAATAATAATATGTAATCATTCATTTAAAAAAAAAACTCACGGCAAGGATAACACAACATGGAAAATCATAAATGAGAGGTTTAAATCATTTATTTTTGGTGAATTTTCTCTTTCAATCTCGAATTACAAAATCACAATGAAGAATAATTTTAATTCCTAAATTATTTTTAATTAACATCTTAAGTAAAGTAAAAATAATAAAAAACTTAAAGTTTTTTGGGATAGTTTTTTTATACAACCTTAATTAGTATTATGTTTTACCTCAATGATATAAACAATAATAAAACTGTTTTCATTTTCAGATATGCAATGTAGAAGGCACCGTTCAGACAGTCTGCTGCCCTCTGTCGACAGTTGTTGAAGGTATGTACTTAAACATCATTCATTGAAGACTCAGTAGGCGATGCCATGGATCATTGATTTTCTTGGATTCCTCATCACCATAATACCATCATTGCAAAAGGCAGTCAGTCGTTGAGGCGGAATGCCAAACATCAACCCTCAAATATTCTTCTGACGTACATAACTTATTTATGGATTGTAGGTAGAATTTTCATCGTCATGTTGTATTGCGTTATGTAACCCCGGTATGTCTTAATTGTTTGAAGGTGATAACTGTACCGTGGTGGATACTAGAAGGTCGGGAGTATGCAAACCATTCGCCAACTGCCAGACAGCAAAGGAGGCTGCCTATAAAGGCATTTTGCCACAGGTACTGTTCCTTTATTTTTATGTATAATAACATGTTTTTAAACGAAAGACAATTTAAACTCTTAATAGCGATGGTAAAACAATTTAAAATCACTCTACTTCACGGCCGTTCTTCCCTTAATCACTTTCATAAAAATAGGGAGTGTAACGAGACAACAGCTAAAACAATTTTGAACGAATAATTTCAGGAAAATGGTGCATAATAAAAACAGGTTGATACAAATAGAAACAATACTTGACAAATGATGTTAACATCCAAAGTAATTTGATTCAATAACACCCTCCCACCTTAAACGACCAAGATCCTTTAATGATAAACAAAATAACTTCAGATATGCAAAGGATAGCGAAAAATAGAAATCTTAAGAGGAGGCCTATGTCGAAAGACAAGCTGTTTCTAAAAAGAATTACCCGAACTCTGATAATTTAGAATAATATTTAAAAAAAAAAAATTAAAAATAAATAGATCAGAAAAGTTTAACAGCAATAAAGGTTAATTGTTATGTTATTATTATTATTATGATCATTTGCAATTTAGTTCCGTAGGCCTGGAGATAAATCAGTCTATGAAGAGGATATCCATCAGTAATACAGAAATGAATGGAACAATTAATGCAACTTGACAAAATACCTTCGTTGGTTCGGAAAACCAAACTATCTTCGATGCTGTTAAATTATAGACCTGTACACTTTAAATAAGTATCGATCACGTTATCGTGTGATTTAGCGTTTTTCTCCTAGGAGACCTTGAGGTAAAAAAAAATCCCCCAGGGACAATGTGATCATCAGCTGTATATAGGGATTTTTTTAGGGAAAGGAAGAAGATGAAGTTCTGGGAAGGAAAAGAGTATGACTGGTGGGTATTAATCTGGGAGTGAATGTGTTCAGGAGTGATGGACGTGTGAACCTATCCCTTCCATTTCGATGCGAAACGATGGGTCAAGAGAGTCTGGCTGGAGCAATCTAAATTTCTCAACCATTCACTCACGATCCGTCCCTCCACGCAATAGGTGGGCATTTGCCACTTAAATCAAGAATAACCTTACCCCATGAATCTGGGCACCCTGCAAATTCATCAAACATAGTGAACCAGTTGGGGTGACTTATTACCAATTTGTTAAATAATAAACCGCCCTATATAAATAGGGCGGTTTATTATTTAACAAATCGGTAATGGTTATCCAATAAATGCTTCCGGGGCGGCGATACCCATACCCGCCTCCCAAACTGAAAAGAGAGAATATAGAATTAGTGAAAATATTATAATTAAAAAATATAGGATGTTCTGTTACATAGTGGTTTAAAAGGAGCGGGTGTGCGGCTACATTCGTTCAAAATTTAAATCAGGATTTAAGGCCAAAATAACCAGCAAAACTGATTTTTTTATTTATTTAAAAGGTTTAGTAAGGCTGGGCGCAAATGCACGTTTTCCGTGTTCGATTTCCGAATTCGTTTTCCGTATTCGGACATCCGAATGCATGGAATCAGTAGAAAATACATTAACTGACCGGAACAAATTCCGTACGTACGTTTCGAATGCAAGCCGGTACGTTCGGAGAACATAGTGGAAAAAACCTAATGACGTCATGCGGAACACAGCGCTTGCGTACATTTTGTTTGTGCCGGCGCACACATTCGGAAATTTCTATTCAGTATCGCACCCGCACCGCGTGCATCGGACGTATTCTTTGTATTTGTTACGCATAGAATCGCAACACGATAATGTGTGAGGCAGAAACTTTCATTATTAATTCATTATTTTTCATCATTTCATTATTTTTTTCTTCTTCATTATTTACAGAAATGCAATTGCTAATAAATCGTCATCCTCCATCGTCGTGCGTTCACCACGCTTTCACTATCTGTACTGACGTGTATATGTGGCGACACATCATTATCAACTTTGCCATCAAAAGAAGACACGAGAAACATATAATATTCGCGCGATACGGGCAAGCTACTTACCTGAGTACATACCTACCTACTGCTGCTGCCGCCGATGAATAATAATTTCGCCACCGCCTAGAAAGGTCTAGAGTTTATAAGCCGCCTGAATATTCAGCACCGGGTATGTTCGAGTACCTTCCAGTGTACACATTGCTGGCGATTGGAACATTACTCCACCGGTCGCGATGGTATATATAAAGCGACTAAACTCGGCGCTCGATCAGTCAGTCTCTATCAACAGTCAGTCCCAGACCATTAGTCGGTCAACAAATCAACATGTAACAGATCTCGGCACAAGTGCTCCTGCATGGCATCTACACACATCCAGGGCAGCTTCCGCGAGGACTCCTTCACGTCTCAGCTACAAGGCCCATCGTGTCTTCAGCTCCTGAGATCAGCTACATCCCGTGACTTACAAGGCTTGCGTCACCTTCAGTCCAGGGATCAGCTCACCATTTCATGGCACCCCGAAGCCCCACCGTGCTTCGCTGCCATGGGAACACGCTTCGCCTCGCCAGGACTACCTGCTGGTGGCTCAGCTCACCGAGCCACTCACCGTTCATCTCCGCGACTCAAAGCGTCAAGCAACGGCCTGGAAGATAGGTCATCTCCACAGCCAAAGTGTCGAGCAACTCGCTGACCTTCACCACACCATCTCCATCACCTCCGTGAGCCTGCAGCATCTCATCCACGGCACTCCGCATGCATCTTGTTACTGCTTCACCGACCCTCGCTACGTAGCCCAATAAACGACTGACTCATACATCGACTGACGCCTTTTATTTCTCGCCCCGTCTCTACCGATCTGGCCCGCTCCCTCATATACATTCCGAATGAAGAAAAACGAACGTTTGCGCTAGTCTCACGGAATTCCAAATCGAAATTCCGCATTAGGAAATCGAACACGGAAAACGTGCATATGCGCCCAGCCTATATGTCTAGTATGGATTTGTGCTATTTTATGTAACTGTGTTTTAAATTTTGTTATGTGGGCCATCATACAATTAAATTTTGGGTGATTTTTCGGGGCAAATTTGATTTTTTTTGTGTTAATTATATTTTTTAAAAGAATAGTCTTTCACTACCTACTTTATTTAATATAATGAAAAATAATGATCAAATAAATGCATTGCTTAGAAACTTGAATTTTTTAATTAAAGATATTATAAAACCATGTTTAGTTTGTATGAAAGTGCTCTGTGAAAACAGGACACCCAAGTTCCCTTCATTTCTTGTTCAAGTTCCTCTCAGTGTATTGGCATGTGAGTACCAACTGGCTCAGAGGGAAATAATTTCTTCCTACATATAAAAAATATGTGTTACTGTCAAATATTGCTTAGAAAGGTAAACAATAAATAAAAATCTGATATAATATTATTTAGTAATTTTTTTTTTTGTAAGTTGGCCAAGTTATTACATTGCACTTTGAGGTAGTAACATATTGGTTATATCAATGGGGAGGTGTTTTAATTCTATTGAACCACTAAATAGCAATAATTTTCGATCAATCAGTCCCATGAGAGTGGTCTTAGACCTTCATCAGATGGATGATGGCATCATGTGATGGCATCATGTGATGCCACATGTATCAAACCTTATATTGTTTAAGTGTTATAAATATTTCTTTGAATAAACACTTAAAATTAAATAAGAAAGTCTCTTTAATGCTTGAAAAAATTCTTATAAGTGTTTTTCAATGAATTTTTTAATTTATTTGTTTGGCAAAACAGCACCCGTCAAAATATTTTGAAATCAGACGTTGCGTTCATTCATGAAGATTTGTGAGGATTGGTCGAGTCTTTTACTATCTTTTTTCGGCGAAAAATAATTAGCGGGGGATAAAATGAAATATAGATGCCTTCATGTGGGAAGAGATTAAGATGTTCATTTAAAATAATAAGAAAACGGTTTTTGTTTTCAGACATGCGATGTAGAGGGCTCCGTTCAGATTGTTTGCTGTCCTCCGGTGACAGTTATTGAAGGTACGGTACCCAGAACTTTATCTTTTCACTTTTGATGCCGACAATTCCTAGGGGATTTCCATTGTAATTTTATAAAACTTATGTCCACTTAATCATTTTTTTGGTTTCAGCCCGTTAAGGCCATCTTCAGACAATTGTTTCTTAATCTACAGTTTGCATACATTTTGGGGAGAGAGAGGGGGATAGTCTTCAAGGAGTTTATTCAATCTATGTGTGTTTCGCAAGTTTGTTGCTATGTCGTCTATGATAACTAGAAATACAATCGTTAAAGACGATATTAATTAATTTGACAAAACGGAAAGAAATAACTGGACTAATCAATACATGTATAGTACTAAATTTCTTTAAATTCAATGATAACTACTACATTCGATTTATTGGCTTAGCCATGGGCTGTCCGATTAGCCCGGTAACAGCTGAATTCTTCTTCGATTATCTGGAAGAATCTGTCGAAAAATAAAATTATTAAAAAACGTTGCCTTCTATCGTAGAAACATAGATGACGTTCTTATTATCTGGACAGGAAAACACAGACATTAAGCTTTAAAAAAAAATGATTAAAATTAACAAATCTATCCAGTTAATGATGAAAAGACTCCAGACATGAATATCTACAGCCTGTATGTCTGACGAATATCTACAGCGCATATGTTTAACTAATATCTACGAACTTCAGAGTGTTGATTAATATCTACAGAGCGTAGGTTGAACTAATATCTACAGAGCGTAGGTCGGACTAATCAGCTAAATGTGCCCAATAGTCCGATATTAGGGATTTTTACATACATACTTACATAAATTAAGTTTTTTAAACTGCATACGCAATATTACGTTATTCCAATATGCTATACATAATTGCAAATCCAACCTCTGCCAGTGCTGTAGATATTCGTCAACACTTTGGTTCTCATAGATATTAATCAACAGTTTGAGCTGTAGATATTCGTCAACACTTTGATTCTCATAGATATTAGTTCGATTTTTTCAGTTTTTGGAATTCCTGTAGATATTAGTAGACGCCTCCGATGAAAATGGGGCAAAATAAGATTAATTTTCTTGACATTGGTATCGTAATTGTTCACAAAAAAATTTCAATCTACAAAAAAAAACATATGGTGATAAAATCATAAACGATCATATCTTTATAGACACCATATTTCACACAATTATCTGTATTCCAATCACTCATTCACCGACTTTCCATACTGAGAGTGTGCAACTTTATTACGAGGAATTCTTGAAACAGTAGAACGGTAAACGTTAACCCTCAAATATTCCACTGACGTACTTACTTTTGGATTGTGGATTGAATCTTCATCGCCATGTTGTTTTGTGTAACACTGGTGTGTCTGTTTGTTTGCAGGTGATAACTGCACTTTGGCAGACACAGGAAAGGCGGGAGTATGTAAACCTTTCGCTACCTGCCACACAGCAAAGGAGGCCGCCAGTAAAGGCATTTTTCCTCAGGTACCGTTCCTTACTTCATGTAAAATAACATGTATTTACACTCACGGTAATTTAACTAACTGCCAAAAATAAATACACTATTAATGCTACAATTGTATGAAATCCATCTAATATTCATATATTAAACAAAGGATTACTTATACAAATGGAAAAAAAAATACTTGGGAAATGATATGGTCATCCGTAAGTGATTTGATTCAATAACAAGTTTGCCCTCCCACCTTAACTATGCTATGAGGCTATGCAACTTGACAGACACGATTTTATTAGTCACTTCACCAAAACAGCATCGATGCTGTTTAGATTTTAGTTAGGTAATTGTCATTCACCGTACATTAATGGATGTTTATCAGTCGTCTAAAATTAAAAAAAATGCATTAATGGGCGAAGGATATAGTTTAACCCCTCAGCAATGTAAGCAAGTATACTCGTTAAAATAACGATAGCGTGTTTACTCGTCAACGCGTGTGTCTCCATAGAAACCGTTATAACTCCGTTATTGTTTTAGTTACATCCGTAAAATAAAAAGTGAAAGGTCGATAGTGAATCATGCTGCACATCTCTATTCAAGTTGTCCATAGAAATACCTAAAAAGAACATTCTGTCAGACGCGCAGTCTGACAGATAATTTATCCCGCCAAATTTCCCACGGGCGGGTCGCCCGCTCCCGACATTGTTAATTTTTATTAAACATTTTTATATGAAATGATTGAAAAATGAGGTGACAAAAATGTTTATTACACATTTATACAATAGAATAAGTATTGTTGTTTACATAATCTGTGATTTTAGTACCGTTTTTACATAAATACATCACGTGAGTCATTTTGACATTTTTTTAATGTTTGCATTCTAAATTTTAATATTTACAAATATTAATATTTATTTATAATATAATAATTCAAAAGCTTATTTTGTAGCCTGTCTAAAACAGTTATTACTATTCGGCTACGTTCAGAAATGTTTCATTTATAGATCATTAATTGTGAAACGGTAATAACACAAAGTTTTCGTAAAATGTCATTTCGTTTAAGACATTTAAAGTGCAAATTGGCGATTTTCTGATGGGTTAAATCGCAGAATCGTAAGCGCTCTTCTTAAATTACACAGATTTTCATCAATGACAGTAAGTTTTTTCAAAGAATTTGAACAGAATTCATCAAATTTGAATGTTAATCTATCTATCTATCTATCTATCTGTCTATCCTCTATCTATCTTCTATCTATATAAATAAAAATGAATCACCGAAATGTATATACCCGCATAACTTCCGAACGACTGCACCTAATTGGTAATTCTTTTTTTCATGTATTTGTTATTGATAGGACAAGGTTTCTGGTGACTTCTGGCATTATGAAATTTGTATTAAAAAATTAAAATAGGTGGCACGCGAGCTGTTTGAAATATGAATGTACCGGAACTGATTATATGGAATGCGGGAGTGGGGATGGGGGAGGGGAACCTGGGACGGGGATTTGCGGGAGGGGGGGGGAGGGGTTCGAATGGGGAGAGGCGAGGGAGAGAAGGCGGAGTGGGAACGCGAGGGGGAAAGGGATGCGGGAGGAGAAGGGGACGAATGGGAAAAGAGACGTAGAGAGAAACAATTTATTTATTAAATGGCTAAGCAACGCATGCCGGGAACCAGTTAGTTTTCAAATAAAGGTTTTCTTTTAATTCCAATAATATTAAAGTTTTATTGCAATAATGGTATTTTTATTCATCTTTATTGGAATTTTCCCGAGACCTGAAGGGTTAAACGAATAATTTCATAAAAAATGGTATGTATTTAACAAAGGTTGATTACCTCTACAGAACAATTCTTGGCTATTGATGTCGTCATCCGAAACGATTCGAATGAACAACAAGATTGCCCTCCCATCTTGGCAATGAGGCTATGAACATTGTGACCATTGGCAAATTAATCCCGTGGGCCGGAAGATAAACAATATATCAAGAAGACACCCATTAAGATCATAGAAATTAATAAAGCAATGAGTGCAACTTGACACTCCTAATATTATTAGCCACTGCAGGAAAATTCGTAATAACACTCGTAATATTATTAGTACAACAAAAATCGATGCAATGTTGTTTAGATTCTAGTTAGGTCCTTACTAATACATGCGTTTGTAATTTTACATCAATGTATGGTAAATGATTGTTTGTCGATTGTGTAAAATTTAAAACGCATTTATTAGTAAAGGGTTTTGTGAAATGTAAATTAGTGTAGATCACATCATCGTGTGCACTAATGGTAAATCAGACAGATTTTCATCAACAAAACTTAGTTCTCTCTTGTAATTATAATTCTTCAAAGTTAATTTTCAAGCTCTATTATTCTTTTAGTTTGACGAAATAACTGGCACTAGATAATATTGCCTATTTTTAAACTTTATGATTCTTTCATCTTCAATAATAATATGTAATCATTCATTTAAAAAAAAAACTCACGGCAAGGATAACACAACATGGAAAATCATAAATGAGAGGTTTAAATCATTTATTTTTGGTGAATTTTCTCTTTCAATCTCGAATTACAAAATCACAATGAAGAATAATTTTAATTCCTAAATTATTTTTAATTAACATCTTAAGTAAAGTAAAAATAATAAAAAACTTAAAGTTTTTTGGGATAGTTTTTTTATACAACCTTA
The DNA here is from genome assembly GCA_917880885.1 of Limnephilus marmoratus. Taxonomy (NCBI): domain Eukaryota; kingdom Metazoa; phylum Arthropoda; class Insecta; order Trichoptera; family Limnephilidae; genus Limnephilus; species Limnephilus marmoratus. The sequence goes on from OU862913.1 coordinate 42,983,249, forward strand.
ATTAGTATTATGTTTTACCTCAATGATATAAACAATAATAAAACTGTTTTCATTTTCAGATATGCAATGTAGAAGGCACCGTTCATACAGTCTGCTGCCCTCTGTCGACAGTTGTTGAAGGTATGTACTTAAACATCATTCATTGAAGACTCAGTAGGCGATGCCATGGATCATTGATTTTCTTGGATTCCTCATCACCATAATACCATCATTGCAAAAGGCAGTCAGTCGTTGAGGCGGAATGCCAAACATCAACCCTCAAATATTCTTCTGACGTACATAACTTATTTATGGATTGTAGGTAGAATTTTCATCGTCATGTTGTATTGCGTTATGTAACCCCGGTATGTCTTAATTGTTTGAAGGTGATAACTGTACCGTGGTGGATACTGGAAGGTCGGGAGTATGCAAACCATTCGCCAACTGCCAGACAGCAAAGGAGGCTGCCTATAAAGGCATTTTGCCACAGGTACTGTTCCTTTATTTTTTTGTATAATAACATGTTTTTAAACGAAAGACAATTTAAACTCTTAATATCGATGGTAAAACAATTTAAAATCACTCTACTTCACGGCCGTTCTTCCCTTAATCACTTTCATAAAAATAGGGAGTGTAACGAGACAACAGCTAAAACAATTTTGAACGAATAATTTCAGGAAAATGGTGCATAATAAAAACAGGTTGATACAAATAGAAACAATACTTGACAAATGATGTTAACATCCAAATTAATTTGATTCAATAACAAGATTGCCCTCCCACCTTAAACGACCAAGATCCTTTAATGATTAACAAAAGAACTTCAGATATGCAAAGGATAGCGAAAAATAGAAATCTTAAGAGGAGGCCTATGTCGAAAGACAAGCTGTTTCTAAAAAGAATTACCCGAACTCTGATAATTTAGAATAATATTTAAAAAAAAAAATTAAAAATAAATAGATCAGAAAATGTTTTGTAAGTTTAACAGCAATAAAGGCTAATTGTTATATTATTATTATTATTATGATCATTTGCAATTTAGTTCCGTAGGCCTGGAGATAAACCAGTCTATGAAGAGGATATCCATCAGTAATACAGAAATGAATGGAACAATTAATGCAACTTGACAAAATACCTTCGTTGGTTCGGAAAACCAAACTATCTTCGATGCTGTTAAATTATAGACCTGTACACTTTAAATAAGTATCGATCACGTTATCGTGTGATTTAGCGTTTTTCTCCTAGGAGACCTTGAGGTAAAAAAAAAATCCTCCAGGGACAATGTGATCATCAGCTGTATATAGGGATTTTTTTAGGGAAAGGAAGAAGATGAAGTTCTGGGAAGGAAAAGAGTATGACTGGTGGGTATTAATCTGGGAGTGAATGTGTTCAGGAGTGATGGACGTGTGAACCTATCCCTTTCATTGCGATGCGAAGCGATGGGTCAAGAGAGTCTGGCTGGAGCAATCTAAATTTCTCAACCATTCACTCACGATCCGTCCCTCCACGCAATAGGTGGGCATTTGCCACTTAAATCAAGAATAACCTTACCCCATGAATCTGGGCACCCTGCAAATGCATCAAACATAGTGAACCTGTTGGGGTGACTTATTACCAATTTGTTAAATAATAAACCGCCCTATATAAATAGGGCGGTTTATTATTTAACAAATTGGTAATGGTTATCCAATAAATGCTTCCGGGGCGGCGATACCCATACCCGCCTCCCAAACTGAAAAGAGAGAATATAGAATTAGTGAAAATATGATAATTAAAAAATATAGGATGTTCTGTTACACAGTGGTTTAAAAGGAGCGGGTGTGCGGCTACATTCGTTCAAAATTTAAATCAGGATTTGAGGCCAAAATAACCAGCAAAACTGATTTTTTTATTTATTTAAAAGGTTTAGTAAGGCTGGGCGCAAATGCACGTTTTCCGTGTTCGATTTCCGAATTCGTTTTCCGTATTCGGACATCCGAATGCATGGAATCAGTAGAAAATACATTAACTGACCGGAAAAAATTCCGTACGTACGTTTCGAATGCAAGCCGGTACGTTCGGAGAACATAGTGGAAAAAACCTAATGACGTCATGCGGAACGCAGCGCTTGCGTACATTTTAATTGTGCCGTCGCACACGTTCGGAAATTTCTATTCAGTATTGCACCCGCACCGCGTGCATCGGACGTATTCTTTGTATTTGTTACGCATAGAATCGCAACACGATAATGTGTGAGGCAGAAACTTTCATTATTAATTCATTATTTTTCATCATTTCATTATTTTTTTCTTCTTCATTATTAACAGAAATGCAATTGCTAATAAATCGTCATCCTCCATCGTCGTGCGTTCACCACGCTTTCATTATCGGTACTGACGTGTATATGTGGCGACACATCATTATCAACTTTGCCATCAAAAGAAGACACGAGAAACATATAATATTCGCGCGATACGGGCAAGCTACTTACCTGAGTACATACCTACCTACTGCTGCTGCCGCCGATGAATAATAATTTCGCCACCGCCTAGAAAGGTCTAGAGTTTATAAGCCGCCTGAATATTCAGCACCGGGTATGTTCGAGTACCTTCTAGTGTACACATTGCTGGCGATTGGAACATTACTCCACCGGTCGCGATGGTATATATAAAGCGACTAAACTCGGCTCTCGCTCAGTCAGTCTCTATCAACAGTCAGTCCCAGACCATTAGTCGGTCAACAAATCAACATGTAACAGATCTCCGCACAAGTGCTCCTGCATGGCATCTACACACATCCAGGGCAGCTTCCGCGAGGACTCCTTCACGTCTCAGCTACAAGGCCAATCGTGTCTTCAGCTCCTGAGATCAGCTACATCCCGCGACTTACAAGGCTTGCGTCACCTTCAGTCCAGGGATCAGCTCACCATTTCAGGGCACCCCGAAGCCCCACCGTGCTTCGCTGCCATGGGAACACGCTCCGCCTCGCCAGGACTACCTGCTGGTGGCTCAGCTCACCGAGCCACTCACCGTTCATCTCCGCGACTCAAAGCGTCAAGCAACGGCCTGGAAGATAGGTCATCTCCACAGCCAAGGTGTTGAGCAACTCGCTGACCTTCGCCACACCATCTCCATCACCTCCGTGAGCCTGCAGCATCTCATCCACGGCACTCCGCATACATCTTGTTACTGCTTCACCGACCCTCACTACCTAGCCCAATAAACGACTGATTCATACATCGACTGACGCCTTTTATTTCTCGCTCCGTCTCTACCGATCTGGCCCGCTCCCTCATATACATTCCGAATGAAGAAAAACGAACGTTTGCGCTAGTCTCACGGAATTCCAAATCGAAATTCCGCATTAGGAAATCGAACACGGAAAACGTGCATATGCGCCCAGCCTATATGTCTAGTACGGATTTGTGCTATTTTATGTAACTGTGTTTTAAATTTTGTTATGTGGGCCATCATAAAATTAAATTTTGGGTGATTTTTCGGGGCAAATTTGATTTTTTTTGTGTTAATTATATTTTTTAAAAGAATAGTCTTTCACTACCTACTTTATTTAATGTAATGAAAAATAATTTTAAATTTTTAAAACGGTCAAAATGCGTTTTTATTTTGGAAATTTTTATTTATAAACGAAAAATTTGTGTTCCAACATTAATCATTTATTTATATTTTTGCCCATAAAAGTGTTTCTTAATATATACTTTTTTAATTTATTTTTCATAATATTTTTAAGTAAATAGAGCAAAATCAGTTTTTTAAATAATTATTAATAATTGCCTAGGGTGTTTGTAAAGTCAAATTCTATTCTAAAATGGCCTATATTTTGTAATGTCTAAAATATATAATATTTTGAAAATATTTAATTTCGTGTATGGTTTTGGGTATGTCGGCCTTGAACCCAAATTTAAGTTTTGTAAGAAAGAGGCGGCGCAGCTGTTCCTCGATGCATCCCTCTTGGAGCGAAGAAAGGTTCCGAGTTCGATTTCTATTGAAGTAGATCTAATCTTTTATTATCTGACTTTATGTTTTTCATAATATCTTGATTAAAAAAAATCGTATTGAAAAATTATTTTAACATAAATAAACAAAAATTTTAAAATTAAAAAAAAATGTTATTTAGAGTTTGGGGATGTGGCATCATAATGGACCAATATTTGTGTAATAGTTGCTGACTATAAATATCAGTCAGAACCAAAACAAATATATAAATGATCAAATAAATGCATTGCTTAGAAACTTGAATTTTTTAATTAAAGGTATTATAAAACCATGTTTAGTTTGTATGAAAGTGCTCTGTGAAAACAGGACACACAAGTTCCCTTCATTTCTTGTTCAAGTTCCTCTCAGTGTATTGGCATGTGAGTACCAACTGGCTCAGAGGGAAATAATTTCTTCCTACATATAAAAAATATGTGTTACTGTCAAATATTGCTTAGAAAGGTAAACAATAAATATAAATCTGATATAATATAATTTAGTAATTTTTTTTGTAAGTTGGCCAAGTTATTACATTGCACTTTGAGGTAGTAACATATTGGTTATTTTTATATCAATGGGGAGGTGTTTTAATTCTATTGAACCACTAAATAGCAATAATTTTCGATCAATCAGTCCCATGAGAGTGGTCTTAGACCTTCATCAGATGGATGATGGCATCATATGATGCCACATGTATCAAACCTTATATTGTTTAAGTGTTATAAATATTTCTTTGAATAAACACTTAAAATTAAATAAGAAAGTCTCTTTAACGCTTGAAAAAATTCTTATAAGTGTTTTTCAATGAATTTTTTAATTTATTTGTTTGGCAAAACAGCACCCGTCAAAATATTTTGAAATCAGACGTTGCGTTCATTCATGAAGATTTGTGAGGATTGGTCGAGTCTTTTACTATCTTTTTTCGGCGAAAAATAATTAGCGGGGGATAAAATGAAATATAGATGCCTTCATGTGGGAAGAGATTAAGATGTTCATTTAAAATAATAAGAAAACGGTTTTTGTTTTCAGACATGCGATGTAGAGGGCTCCGTTCAGATTGTTTGCTGTCCTCCGGTGACAGTTATTGAAGGTAAGGTACCCAGAACTTTATCTTTTCACTTTTGATGCCGACAATTCCTAGGGGATTTCCATTATAATTTTATAAAACTTATTTCCACTTAATCATTTTTTTTGGTTTCAGCCCGTTAAGGCCATCTTCAGACAATTGTTTCTTAATCTACAGTTTGCATACATTTGGGGGAGAGGGAGGGGGATAGTCTTCAAGGAGTTTATTCAATCTATGTGTGTTTCGCAAGTTTGTTGCTATGTCGTCTATGATAACTAGAAATACAATCGTCAAAGACGATATTAATTAATTTGACAAAACGGAAAGAAATAACTGGACTACTCAATACATGTATAGTACTAAATTTCTTTAAATTCAATGATAACTACTACATTCAATTTATTGGCTTAGCCATGGGCTGTCCGATTAGCCCGGTAACAGCTGAATTCTTCTTCGATTATATTGAAGAATCTATCGAAAAATAAAATTATTAAAAAACGTTGCCTTCTATCGTAGAAACGTAGATGACGTTCTTATTATCTGGACAGGAAAACACAGACATTTAGTTTTTAAAAAAAAAATGATTTAAATTAACAAACCTATCCAGTTAATGATGAAAATGGGGCAAAATAAGATTAATTTTCTTGACATTGGTATCGTAATTGTTCACAAAAAATTTTCAATCTACAAAAAAAAACATATGGTGATAAAATCATACACGATCATATCTTTATAGACACCATATTTCACACAATTATCTGTATTCCAATCACTCATTCACCGACTTTCCATACTGAGAGTGTGCAACTTTATTACGAGGAATTCTTGAAACAGTAGAACGGTAAACGTTAACCCTCAAATATTCCACTGACGTACTTACTTTTGGATTGTGGATTGAATCTTCATCGCCATGTTGTGTTGTGTAACACTGGTGTGTCTGTTTGTTTGCAGGTGATAACTGCACTTTGGCAGACACACGAAAGGCGGGAGTATGTAAACCTTTTGCTACCTGCCACACAGCAAAGGAGGCCGCCAGTAAAGGCATTTTTCCTCAGGTACCGTTCCTTACTTCATGTAAAATAACATGTATTTACACTCTCGGTAATTTAACTAACTGCCAAAAATAAATACACTATTAATGCTACAATTGTATGAAATCCATCTACTTTCCGGTCGTTTCTTCCAAAAATCCCTCAAATCTCTTTTGTGTTAAAGTAGGGAGTGTCAGCAGACAACGAGAAAAATTAATTTTAACCCGTAAAATAACAGGAGAAAAAATTTGGTCCAGCTCATGAAGGTCTCATATAAATCGTTGCATCTCCCTTACGGCATTTGTGAGAAATATTATTTAAACGGTATTAGAAATAGAAAACTACACGCTTATATGAAAATTTAATAACGAAATTTTTAATTTTATTATAATCAAATTTAAAATTTAAATGTCCTCCTCTATAAAACCAGCATTTGAGAAAAATGTATAAAATTACAAAAATTTTTATTCATTCTTTTTTTATGAAGCGACCAAAACTCGAAGTTGTAATAACGTTTATAATGCATTTGGCTTATAATTTTATTTTGTGTTTTTCTTTTATTTTCATTATCAATAATTTAAGATAGATAAAACGTAAGGTGAGGCATTTTTAAAACTTTTTATGTTTAACATTAATAATTTAGTATTTATATAGTGCAGTTTTGTGATATTTCACTTCAAGTGCATTAAATTATAATAAAACTTAAAAGTAATCCTATAGTGTTCCTTTCGAGTCCTTACAAAAAATGATTAAATAATATGAAACAAAGAATATACAGTATATACAAAGCAATGCCAAAAGAACAATATTAGCAACAGCCGTGCTGTTTTGGCACAGGATATGACAAATAATAACGGTGCAATTAAACAAGAATCATTAAAACTAAAATATTTTATAGAACAGGAAGCAGTTTACGTTTAGAAATAATACAAATTCGTCGTGTAAATAAAAGTATCGTAAGGAGGTAATCGAAAACAAATAATAGCCGGAAACTTGAGGCACATGGCTTATTAGAGTAGGTATATTGAAAAGGAGTTAAAATTCATGAATGGTATGATTTTTAAAATAAGTTTGTCCTTTTTTTGTTTGTATTAAACTATAATCAAAATATTTGAAAGCATATTTTATCACCTTTCAAAAATAGTTTTTAGTAAATAGGATACATTCAGAAATATTCCACTTTCTTGGATTTAATTGGAAAACGGAAATTTTCTGACCTTCTCACAGAATGTGCCCAAGACCTGAAGGGTCAAACAATTCATTTCATCGTATTCATTTATTCATTTCATAAATATTCATATATTAAACAAAGGATTATTATACAAATGGAAAAAAAAATACTTGGGAAATGATATGGTCATCCGAAGTGATTTGATTCAATAACAAGATTGCCCTCCCACCTTAACTATGCTATGAGGCTATGCAACTTGACAGACACGATTTTATTAGCCACTTCACCAAAACAGCATCGATGCTGTTTAGATTTTAGTTAGGTAATTGTCATTCACCGTACATTAATGGATGTTTATCAGTCGTCTAAAATTAAAAAAAAATGCATTAATGGGCGAAGGATATAGTTTAAAACGCAGAATCGTAAGCGCTCTTCTTAACTTACACAGATTTTTATCAATGACAGTAAGTTTTTTCAAAGAATTTGAACAGAATTCATCAAATTTGAATGTTAATCTATCTATTTATTTATAATCTACTATCTTTTATCTATATAAATTAAAATGAATCACCGAAATGTATATACGCGCATAACTTCCGAACGACTGCACCTAATGGGTAATTCTTTTTTTCATGTATTTGTTATTGATAGGACAAGGTTTCTGTGGACTCCTGGCATTATGAAATTTGTATTAAAAAATTACAATAGGTGGCACGCGAGCTGTTTGAAATATGAATGTACCGGAACTGATTATATGGAATGCGGGAGTGGGGATGGGGGAGGGGAATTTGCGGGAGGGGGGGGGAGGGGTTCGAATGGGGAGAGGCAAGGGAGAGAAGGCGGAGTGGGAACGCGAGGGGGAAAGGGATGCGGGAGGAGAAGGGGACGAATGGGAAAAGAGACGTAGAGAAAAACAATTTATTTATTAAATAGCTAAGCAACGCATGCCGGGAACCAGTTAGTTTTCAAATAAAGGTTTTTTTTAAATTCTAATAATGTTAAAGTTTTATTGCAATACTGGTATTTTTATTAATCTTTATTGGAATTTTCTTTTACTACAGTGATATAAATAATAACAAAAATGTTTTTGTTTTTAGACATGCGATGTGGAGGGCGCCGTTCGGATCGTCTGCTGCCCACTGTCGACAGTTATTGAAGGTACGGTACCCAGAACCGAATTATCATTCATTTTAAATCCAGTAGGAGGTGCAAGGTTCGTGGATTTCCTAGGCCCTCTTATCACCATAAAACCATCATTGCGAAAGACGGTGAGTCGTCGAGGTAAAATACCAAGAGGTCTGAGTGTTTGGAACAATATCAATAGTAATTATTGAAGATACCTCATACCGTAGACCGGGAAACATCAACCCTGAAATATTCCACCGACCCACATTAATTCTGGATTGTGGGTAGAATCTTCATAGTCATGATGTGTTGTGTAACTCTGATATATCTGTTTATTTGCAGGAAGCATTTGCTTGGCAAAGGACACAAAAATAGCGGGGGTATACAAACCATTTGCCAACTGCCAGACAGCGATGAAAGCCGCCAGTGAAGGCACTTTACCACAGGTACTGTTATTCCCTTTATCTCTGAAAATAATAAGTATGTACAATCACGGCAATTTTACTTTCTACTTATTAATAATTATATAATGAACTGTCGTTGAAAATATTTCGATCGAATGCGTAAGTTAGTGTTGTAAGCTCCAATCCCATTGTGAGTTCTTCTCTTATTCTTGTCGCTCGGGTAACCTTAAATGATGAGTCAGTAGATTCAGTGCATAGATACCAATTTACTTGGGTAGCTTTTCTATTCACATTGTGCCCCAGTCTATAATTTTATTTTCGCATCACCTCTTTCCATCGTTACGAAAATTCAGTTATAGTCCAGTAAACGAATGGTCCAAAAGGAGGTGTAGAGTGCGTGAGCAGGAACCTAAGCGATTCTTTCAGGACTTGTTTAGGATGCTTAGGGTATGAACATACTAAAAGTCCTGACGTCTAGGTGGTGAGCTAGGGGGGGGGAGAGGGGGGGGGAAGGTCCCGATTTTTGGGTTTCCGTTTATATCTCATAAACGGTGCGTCGCAGAGGAAAACTTTTTTAGAATAAGTAAAAGTTCATAAAATTATCTACAACTTTTATTCTATACATAATTTTGGAAATCCCAGCCGTTTTTGAGTTATACGCTCCACAAATGTCAATATTTTCGAAAAAAATCATTTTACCTCACATGTTTCATCAAACATTTCTTCATATCGTCTAAAATATTCATCCAAGAAAGACATTTATTTAAAAGAAGTTGTAAATAATTTAATTACCTTTTAGAATATATATACATATGTAAATAAATCTCCAATCAGTAAATATTTACAGCAATTTTAAGTTTTTTTCGTAAAATGTCGTCATTTTCAGAAAAAGCTGTTTTTTCTTACCAAATTATTAAGACGGGTTTTTTCTTCATGGGAAATTACTCATTAATTTTTGCACGCAAGAAAGCAAGTAAGTTGTTCTCGAACAGATGATTAGTGGAATTCATTTTATAATCATTTTTATTGTGATGGGTGATTAGGTTAGTCGTCGAAAATGCTACAATAACGTGCTACGATGTCCCGCAAAGATCGGGCATTTCCAATGTCTTTTGTCAGCTCGTCGATAAAAATTCACGATGAAAAGGTTGCAGTTGACCCAACATTGCTGTTTCAGCGGATGTGTATAAGCAAACGATCAGATGAGGATTTGATGAAATTCTTTGATTATGAGTTTGCCCCATTTCCCTTGGCACTGTTCAATGAAAGTGGGATGCGAAAGACAAATAAATCTGTTCTGTATAGCTTATTCGAGCCTACCAAAAAAACTGTTCTACTGTCTCAGATGAACATAGTTGTGGACAGAGGATTTCTATCATATTATACAATTATCTATATTATACAGAGTAATTTGACAAAAAGATGCCTCCGTTGCCGCAATTTGTGATCGTTATATCACCTATGTCAACCACCACTATCCTGGAATGACTCGCACTGTGGTATTTGATGGGTATGCAAATCCAGTCAATAGTACGAAATGACAAGAACAGATGCGACGATACAGACTGAGAAGGTCAGCCGACATCAATTTGACATGGAACAAATCAATACCCGTTAAACAGGAAGATTTTTTATCCAATCCTACCAACAAAAGTAACTTCATCTCCTTACTACAGACTAAGTTTCGGGAGAATGGGATACAGACTCATTAGGCCACCGATGATGCTGACGTCCTTATCGTGAAGACTGCTGTGGAACTATCCTTTCACAACTCTGTGGCTGTCTTTGGTGAGGATGTGGACCTCACTGTCCTTTTGATTGCTTCCACTCCTTCCACCTAAGATATTCTGTTGCTGAAACCCGGACGAGGGAAAACCAAAACATTGGCACGTCCACCCAAGAGATGCAGCATCGTGGATTTGAACACATCATATTTTTACATTCATTTATCGGATGCGATACAACGTCTGCAAATTTCAGGAGAAGCAAGGTGGGCTTTTCAAAATTGTAGTTGGAGTCAGAAATGATCAAGCAAGCGGCAATGATCTTTTACAACCCCTCCTCTACTCACGACGAGGTTGAAGAGGCTGGAAATAAATGCTTCCTGAAATGGTATGCGGCGCCAAAAAGACAGACCTCCCTTAACCAGTACCGCTTCCAGTCGTTCACAAGGTCCGTGGCAAATATGAAGCCTGACATCTGCTCTCTCCCTCCAACAGAGAGTGACATACCACCAAGTTCAGCAGTGGCTCGGGATTGAGCTGTCCCCTGAAGAATGGGGGTGGAAACACGAAGGAGACACCCTGGCGCCAATTACAACAAAAGATCCTCCTGCACCGGAGGTCCTTCTGAAAATGATATTTTGCCGCTGCACCAAGGATTGTGCAATTGGCAAATGTGGATGCCGAAAAGCAATGCTGACCTGTTCTGCAGCGTGCCTTCACTGCCAAGGAAGATGCCTCAATAGTGTGCCTGTTGCCGAGGACGACGATGAAGACGACGTAGAGCCCTTTCAGCAAGAACATCCACCACTGAGAATGACGCTGCCATGGATGAACAACGCTTGCCAGGACCCTCACGTCCAAAGAGGATATGAAAACGTGATTCCATATAAAGTTGAGAGTGTAACATGATGTTATTGAGAACAGTGCCAAGGGAAATGGGGCCAACTCATACTCAAAGAATTTAATCAAATCCTCATCTGATCGTTTGCTTATAAACATCCGCTGAAACAGCAATGTTGGGTCAACTGCAACCTTTTCATCGTGAATTTTTATCGACGAGCTGACAGAATACATTGGGAATGTCCGATCTTTGCGGGACAACTTGATTTCTGAGAATGTCAAGCCCACTATCGCATTCATTGCCTTTTCACCAACTCGACCAGCATCGTATTACGTTATTGTAGCATCTTCGACGACTAACCTAATCACCCATCACAATAATAATGATTATAAAATGAATTCCACTAATCACCTGTTCGTGAACAACTTACCTGCTTTCTTGCGTGCAAAAATTAATAAGGAATTTCCCGTGAAGAAAAAACCCGTCTTAATAATTTGGTAAGAAAAAACAGCTTTTTCTGAAAATGACGACATTTTACGAAAAAACTTATAATTGCTGTAAATATTTACTGGTTGGAGATTTATTTACATATGTATTTATATTCTAAAAGGTAATTAAATTATTTACAACTTCTTTTAAACAAATTTCTTTCTCCGATGAATATTTTAGACGATATGAAGAAATGTTTGATGAAAAATGTGAGGTAAAATGATTTTTTCCGAAAATATTGACATTTGTGGAGCGTATAACTCAAAAACGGCTGGGATTTCCAAAATTACGTATATAATAAAAGTTGTAGATAATCTTATGAGCTTTTACTTATTCTAAAAACGTTTTCCTCTGCGACGCACCGTTTTTGAGATATAAACGGAAACCCGAAAATCGGGACCTTCCCCCCCCCCCCCTCCCCCCCCTAGCTCACCACCTAGACGTCAGGACTTTTAGTATGTTCACACCCTAAGCACCCTAAACAAGTCCTGAAAGAATCGCTTAAGTTCCTGCTCACGCACTCTACAACTCCTTCCTTTACTGGACTATTATTGCATTCAAACCTTTCTGCATATTTAATTTCCCTTTTCTCTTTCACCGTCTTTGAGTCTCAATAATATTGTTGCATTTATTAAAATCACAATGATGACTAAGGTTTAATTTATTTTTCAGATTGGCGCTTTAGAAGACAATGTTCAAATTGTCTGTTGTCCTCTGGTTATTGAAGGTACTGTACCCAGAAATGTATCATAACTCATTACAAATCCAGTAAGCTTTGCGATGGTTCGGTGATTTTGTAGCCTCCCCCGTCACCACAAAACCGCCACTGAAAAAGTCAATGAGTCGTTGAGGTGGAATACCAACGGCTGCGGAGTGTTTGAAACTTTACCACTAGAAATTCTTGAAGATACCTCGAACCGTAGACGGCAAATATTAACCCTCAAATTTCCCACTGAAGCACATTATTTCTGGATTGTGGGTAGAATCTTCGTAGTTTTGTTGTTTAACTCTGGTGTGTCTGTATTTTTTGCAGGAAGTAACTGCACGCTAATAGATACAAAGATGGCAGGAGTATGCAGATCATTTGCCAACTGCCGGAGAGCGAAGAAGGCCGCCGGTAGAGGCGTTGTACCACAGGTACTGTTCTTTCCTTTTTGCGTATGTGTCAATAACAACGCGTTTGACTTAAGGGATAAACATTAATTATGTAAGCAGTTTTTATTCTAATTCAGACCCCTCCCCCCTCCCTTGGTCAGATCATTTTGGGCCACTTCCTATATACTTTTCAAATAACGTGAGATTTTGCTAAACCCCCCCCCCCCCCCCTTTTGATCTCACGTAATAAGTCTCCTTACGTGCCCTCAACGTGACCTTCCTTTGCTTACAGAGATGTGACTTAACTGATAACGAATCGGAGTTGGTGTGCTGCGCGGAGACTGACTGTCCGCCGCTTGGCTTACCAATTGGCTCCAAGGCTGCGGACTGTGAGTTACACAAAACCCAAGCTGAAATGTTCAAAAATTGTTATGATGCATTTCTACGCACTCTGCGTAAAGTACTCTTTTGAAAATCCTTTTTGTACAGAAGATATTAAAAAATATCATGAATAAACCTAATAGACAGTTTAAAAATTAACAAATGTCGTATTTTCCCAAATTTCAAATTACCTAATATGATGTAATATCCACAAAATGTGAGATCTACTTGCAAAGTTATCTTCTGTAAACTAAAGGTTTTTAGAAACAGTAAACAGTACATAGGGCGCGCGTATCGATTTATTCTCGCGAGACTTCAGACTGAATCATTCATCATTAAAAAAATGTATTTGTGTTTTTCTTTTATTGTAAGGGTAAAAAATAACCTTTTTGATTTTAACAAACAAAATGTTAAATTTTCTCTGTTAGAAAAATCGTTTTTTTTTTTAATACTGAAATCCACAATATTTAAGTAATAAATATCATAAAGGGGAAACTCCTATTTATAATTTCAACTGGACTGATAGAACAACTACCTGGCTATACACATCTACATTATATACTAGAAATTATCTTCCACTCTGTGATTTACTTAGTCCCACGAATAACTGCAGGAACTTGAAACTTTTATTAGTAATGTTTTGTTTCCTCTACAGACTGCATAGAGCTGGCGGAGAAGATTTACCCGTGCCAAGAAACACGCTCCGGTTGGACTCGGGGGGATATGTGCCCTCTACTCACACCAGACTCCAATAAAGTATATCACAGGACTCATATAACAACTACAGCGGAGGCCCCATATTATGTAAGTTACAGACATAGGTAGCTTTATTTAAAACCAAAAACAATAATTTATTTATCCAAATAATAATATATTTTTTTAATTAATCCACGTAATTGGGGATGCAGTGTGGAGGGCCTTTTTAAGAAAAGGAAGAAGAGGAAGTTTGGGGAAAGAAAAATATATGAGGAGTGGGTAGGTTTCTAGGGATCAGTGTATCCAAGAGTGACGGACGAATGAATCCTGTAGTCTCGCGGCGGCGCAAGAAGATGGATCTAGAGAGACCAGCTGGAGAGGTCAGAGGATCTTCCCGAAAACACTTCACCCGATGAACTCGGATACCCCTGCTAAGTTACCAAACGTAGCTAGCCACTTGGGGTGACTTATGGCGGAGGTGTTTGTTATCCAACACTTCGTCTCCCAACCAACTAACCAGCACGCCATTTCATGGCAGCAGTAGGAGGGATGATAGACCGCTTCAAAACTCGGTCTCAGCAACTTCTTGCTTCATTCACATTCATATTCCATCTCATGTTCATATACACTCATCTTGTGTTATTCTTACTCAGCTTAAGTAACTTTAATTAACTTCCACGGCGTATATTCTCCTTAAACTATTTTTTCGTTTATCCGCTCTACATGCCCAAACCATCCAAGGGTCCTTTCTTAATCAAGAGATATAACATACTTCCCTTCAACACTTTAAGTTTTTAAGCTTTTAAAAAACATTAATTTTGAAGAAAAAAGTTTTTTTTTTTTTTTACAGTGAATACCGCACAAGAATCTCAACTGCTCCCGTCTGGAGCCAGTGAGAACATGGCATCCCCAATAGGGGTATGTTGTGAGGCTGAAGGTTGTGGGGAGGGGAAGGAGGTGGGGAAGAGGAAGGTTGGGAAGTACCTGGCTATTCAGATCTGGTCACCAAACACGGCTAAAGCCATTTTCAAGCAACGTTTCAATTCTGAATGGTGGTCTTACACCAGGGCGATACTAATAGTATCTTCCACTCTGGAACATGCCGCAAATATACTATATATTATTTTAAATGAATTAATTGTGAAATAACACAAATTAATCAAATAAAATTTATTTGCGCATGCCGGGTTCGAACCCGCGTCCTCCGGATTGTGAGTCAAGAGTCTTACCCACTGTACTACGGAGGTCGTCCAGTGGATAATTACATAAATTTCCCTTCACAAAAAAATGTATATGTTGTATTATTTCCCAATTTATTCTTTTAAAACAATATATATTTCTTTTATTTGGGAGGTGGGATGAGTACCGCCTCCCCGGAAACCATTGATACCCAAAACCCCTTGCAAAGTCACCCTAAGTAGTTAGCTTCGTTTGGTGAATCAGGGGTGTCCAGGTTCGAGGGGTGAGGTTTGTCAAGGTTTTGGCGGCGGATGCTTTTGCTCATCTACTGCGTGGCGGGCGGATCTGTAGAGACTGGTTGAGGGCGACGTTATGATCTCTCCAGCCGTACTAACTCGACTCATCATCACGCAATGGGAGGGATGGATTCACACGTTCATCACTCCTCAACACATTGATCCTCCGATTCCTACCCATCCCTCATCCCAGAGTTTTCTCTCCATCCTTTCCCCAAAAAGACATAGGCTTTTTTTTCCTTGAGGTCGCCTGTGTGGAGAAGAAGTTTTTTTTTATGTGGATTGATATTATATTTTCGACACGTTCCGAAGTGAAAGATACTCTCAGTATTGCCCTGGTGAGTAAGACCACCACTCAGAACTGATACGTTGCTTGAAATCGGTTTAGTCGCGTTCGGTGACTAGATCTGATTAGCCAGTACTTCCCAGCCTTCCTCTCGCCCATCTCCTTCCCCTCCCCATTACCTTCAGCCAAACATTTACCCCAATTTGTGATGCATTAGTTTCACTAACTCCTGATGATTGGGTGCAATTGGACTCTTGTGCGGTATTCATATAAGAAAAGAAGATGAAATAACAATTAAAAATATTTATTTTTAGACCAATAATCAAACTTGTTTAGAGAATAATATTTGGATGTCGTGTTGTGTTCCCAGGGACGTATTGGAACAGGTCAGAGAGGAGACATTACCTGGCAGGGGGAGCCTGTAAGTCTAGTGAGTGACCAGTGGGTGTTGTGTACTGCAAGGGCCATTGAATGGATTGGGTGAGTTTATTGTTTCTTTTTTTTTTAAATTCAACTCGTCCTTGAAATAATGACCGCAACGATTAACATATAGCCTAAGAGCCCGCGACATTAAACCTGTAATGATAGGTCTCCCAAAAATCATACACAAAAATCGTTAGATCATTCTTAGGGGTACACAAAATGGCGGTGCTGCCATTTCTGAAACCGGTCAGCACTATAAAAAAAAAAATTTGAAAAAAATTATTTTTCAAGACTTCTGTAATCATAAGTCTCCCAAATTCTGATTGTTCCTCGAGACAGGGGAGGGGTAGGACTATACGAAAAAGCAGTGCTGCCCGTCCCCCTAATGGGCCGTCTCAGTTGCTGCCGAGAAATAAGAGACGCCAAATATGAGGTATCTGTAATCATCGGTCTCCCAAAAAAAACAAAGTTTATCTGAAAGATCATCAAATTTTGTGAAAGAAAAACCACTGCTGCCGTTTCCAAAAAGTGGACAAGATGGCGGCAGCAGCGTTTGAAAGTCGCCCTCCTTTCTTATGACTTTCGTTACATAAAAGACACCTCGTACCTAGGTATCTATATTCATCGACTTCCTCAAAAAACCAAACTTATCTGAAAGATCATCAAATTTTGTGTAAGAAAAACCACTACTGCCGTTTCCAAAAAGTGGACAAGATGGCGGCAGCAGCGTTTGAAAGTCGCCCTCCGCGCAACCGAAATTGGCGTTTGAATTCGGTTTTATCAGCGATCGACAGGTTTTTTTCGATTTGTATTATTGAAATACGCCTTCTACTATCACGAACAATGAATTTTACGTGTCGGTGATTGTTTAAATAAATGAAATCGCATATTTTATGCTATATTTTTCGATTTTTCAGCCGTTTTCATTGTGTTTTTATACATTCTTATGTCTTTCGTTAATAAGAGACACTTCGTACCCAGGTATCTATAATCATCGGTCTCCTCAAAAAACTAAAGCTTATCTGAAAGATCATCAAATTTTGTATAAGAAAAACTACTGCTGCCGTTTCCAAAAAGTGAACAAGATGGCGGCAGCAGCGTTTGAAAGTCGCTCTTCGTGCAACCGAAATTGGCGTTTGAATTCGGTTTTATCAGCGATCGCCGCTTTTTTTCGATTTGTATTAATGAAATACGCCTTCTACTATCACGAACAATGAATTTTACGTGTCGTTGATCGTTTAAATAAATGAAATCGCATATTTTATGCTTTATTTTTCGATTTTTCAGCCGTTTTCATTGTGTTTTTATACATTCTTATGTCTTTCGTTAATAAGAGACTCTTCGTACCCAGGTATCTATAATCATCGGTCTCCTCAAAAAACCAAAGCTTATCTGAAAGATCATCAAATTTTGTATAAGAAAAACCACTGCTGCCGTTTCCAAAAAGTGGACAAGATGGCGGCAGCAGCGTTTGAAAGTCGCTCTCCGCGCAACCGAAATTGGCATTTAGATTCGGTTTCATCAGCGATCGCCCGGTTTTTTTCGATATTTATTATTGAAATACGCCTTTCACTATCATGAACAATTAATTTTACGTGTCGTTGATTGTTTAAATAAATGAAATCGTATATTTTATGCGATATTTTTCGATTTTTCAGCCGTTTTCATTGTGTGTTTTTATACTTTCTTATGTCTTTCGTTAATAAGAGACACTTCGTACCCAGGTATCTATAATCATCGGTCTCCTCAAAAAACCAAAGATTATCTGAAAGATCATCAAATTTAGTATAAGAAAAACCACTGTTGCCGTTTCCAAAAAGTGGACAAGATGGCGGCAGCAGCGTTTGAAAGGCGCTCTCCGCGCAACCGAAATTGGCGTTTAGATTCGGTTTCATCAGCGATCGCCCGGTTTTTTTCGATATTTATTATTGAAATACGCCTTCCACTATTACAAACAATTAATTTTACGTGTCGTTGATTGTTCACACAAAGTTTATTATTTAAGTTTATTCGCATAAAAAGAAATAAACGAGATAAAATGGAATGGTATTGAAATTTAGATGAGGGCAATAAAAAGAAAGAAGATTGGTTTTTCAAATAATTCGATCATTTCGGCACAAGAAAGCAATACCGCTGTAACAGCCAAAAACCCAATTGTTTACCAGAGTCAAAAAACTTTTCAGATTTTGTAAAAAAAGTCGTAACTTTCAAACCGGAAACCCCATTTTTAAAATAGCTTAGCTGAAAACATATGATCTATCGAGTGGTAATATTTAAATCTTTTATACGTGAAGAAGGAAAATGTTTTTGGCGCTTACAGTAGTTGACATTTTTTTGTGTACACCAAAAAAGTTGTAAACACATTTGAATTCTGAAAATCAACTTTATTTTCAGCTGCATAAATTGCTGTAAGCGTCAAAGTATATCCATATTAAATTTAGAATAGCTGTAAATATGTGTCGTGATTTTTTATTGGGCTAAAATAGTTTCATTTACAACATTTAAAAAAAATCATTTAAAATAAAAATTATGTTAATGTAATTGACAATCTTTATTTCAAATTTTAAAATGTTAACATACAAATTATTATACCACAGAAGACAAATATGTACTAATTATAATGAGATAAAAACAAAACATTCGAATTTTTCTAATCTCTTAACAAATAGGTACAGTAAGTAAGTAAAGGAAAAAACAGAACATCATGCTAATTCTTCTAACACGCATGGGTATGGGTATTGTACGTAGATACTGACAAGTTGTTGTAAACGACAAGTGCCATTAGAAAGCAAACAAATAAAATGTAGTAACCGCCGCGAACCCTTAAATGCAATCTTTGAAAATGCTGTAAGCACCAAACGAATGTGTAATGTTTCCGTTTAAGAGATTTTGTCGTTTTTTTTTAAATTGAATATTGTCGTAACCACCAAACGTAAAAAAACACGATTTTGAAGTGTGTACATCAGTTAAAAAACATATTATTGACCAAACAGCTTGTTTTTCCAATCTCGTACAGTTCTTATTTATCCTTGTAGAGTAACGGGACAAAATAATAGTAATAATAATAAAATAATAATAATAAAATAATCAAATGTTTCTAACAATCATGTTTCTGAAAAAATAAGAAAATACACAGATTTAGGAAATACTATAAAAATATTACCATTTGTTATTTCGGCCACTGGCATAATACCTAGGAATCTGATTCAAAATTTAACCATATTAGATTTGTCAAAGAATTTGTATATAAAAATGCAAAAAGCAGTAATTTTAAATACATGTAGGATTACAAAAGACTTTTTAAATATTTATATTGAGGGATCAGTAGGATTTATAGGTTCAATTAGAAATGCCACAGAGCCGAACCCTCTGATATGAAAATATCTGGAGTCGGTGAATTATATTCCCATTTGGTCTCTAGTAGGTTGACATGTTGTTCTTGTATTGTTTTGTATTTATAATACTTATATAGTGCAATTGCATAGCGTGGATTCACTAGATGATCATTTGGGGAAGTGTATGAAAGGGTTTAGTTTTTCCTTCCTTTTTTTTTTTTTTTGGGGGGGAAAATTTAACCCGGACATTTAAATCTGGTGCGTTAAAAAATAAAAATAATAGCTAGATCTAGCTATAAAGTTGCTAAGTTGGTAACACTGGTCAGTGCGCGGGCAGGGACGCGTGGAGGGGGTCCTTAGGATGGGCGCATACATCAGGGTTTACTTTCCAAACAGATCGGAAATCCGATTAAAAAACTGGATAGGTAATAATACTGGGGCAACGCCCTTTTTCATGACGGATTTAATGGCTGGCGCGGAAGGGCGTGGCCTATTTATATTACCGATCCAGTTTTCGAATCAGGTGTGTGCGGGCTTTTATAAGAAATGTATGGCGTGAAGGCCTTCCTGTTGTCTGATCAGACTATCGGATGGAAAACTCTGATGTATGTGCCCAGCCTTACTCGCCCGAAAAATAGAATGAAATGGATTGTATCTAATAAAGAGCTGACTAACGCACTCTATTAAAATTACGATGTTCGGACGCGTTTTGTTAATACTGAACTCTCCGCTCGACTAAAATACTTCCGCGTATCTGAACGGCTCTTAAATCTCCGTTACAATGTAGGGTCAAAGACTCTTTTTCTGCTAAAAAATATAGCCAAAAAAACTTCACGTTTCAGGTGGTCTTTATTTAAAAATATAAAATGTAACGAAAGACGTAAGAAAAAAACAATGAAAACGGCTGAAAAATAGAAAAACATCGCATAAAATATGCGATTTCATTTATGTAAACAATCAACGACACGTAAAATTAATTGTTCGTGATAGTGGAAGGCGTATTTCAATAATAAAGATCGAAAAAAGTCGGGCGATCGCTGATGAAACCAAATCTAAACGCCAATTTCGGTTGCGCGGAGAGCGACTTTCAAACGCTGCTGCCGCCATCTTGTCCACTTTTTGGAAACGGCAGCAGTGGTTTTTCTTATACAAAATTTGATGATCTTTCAGATAAGCTTAAGTTTTTTGAGGAGACCGATGATTATAGATACCTGGGTACGAAGTGTCTCTTATTAACGAAAGACATAAGAATGTATAAAAACACAATGAAAACGGCTGAAAAATCGAAAAATATAGCATAAAATATGCGATTTCATTTATTTAAACAATCAACAACACGTAAAAATCATTGTTCGTGATAGTAGAAGGCGTATTTCAATAATACAAATCGAAAAAAACCTGTCGATCGCTGATAAAACCGAATTCAAACGCCAATTTCGGTTGCGCGGAGGGCGACTTTCAAACGCTGCTGCCGCCATCTTGTCCACTTTTTGGAAACGGCAGTAGTGGTTTTTCTTACACAAAATTTGATGATCTTTCAGATAAGTTTGGTTTTTTGAGGAAGTCGATGAATATAGATACCTAGGTACGAGGTGTCTTTTATGTAACGAAAGTCATAAGAAAGGAGGGCGACTTTCAAACGCTGCTGCCGCCATCTTGTCCACTTTTTGGAAACGGCAGCAGTGGTTTTTCTTTCACAAAATTTGATGATCTTTCAGATAAACTTTGTTTTTTTTGGGAGACCGATGATTACAGATACCTCATATTTGGCGTCTCTTATTTCTCGGCAGCAACTGAGACGGCCCATTAGGGGGACGGGCAGCACTGCTTTTTCGTATAGTCCTACCCCTCCCCTGTCTCGAGGAACAATCAGAATTTGGGAGACTTATGATTACAGAAGTCTTGAAAAATAATTTTTTTCAAATTTTTTTTTTATAGTGCTGACCGGTTTCAGAAATGGCAGCACCGCCATTTTGTGTACCCCTATGAATGATCTAACGATTTTTGTGTATGATTTTTGGGAGACCTATCATTACAGGTTTAATGTCGTCGCCGCTCCTACTAATAGACAAACGTATTGATTTGAAGTTTTAATGATCAAGTTTTAAAGATTTAAGCACCTTTGAGGTATTATTTCTCCAAACTGGCGCTGTACACGGTGTCTGTCAACTCGTTGTATAAGCGGGCAACTGATGAATCTACCTCAAATTATTATTGACTGAGGTTAGCAAAATTCTTTTTAAACTCTTTTCATTTACGTTTGTTTGTATGTTCCGCTTCCTGTTCAGGATGGTGGCTGTATTAATGGTTTTTAAAGATTATATTTTCAGACTTTTAATAATCGTGCTTTTTTGGACTTTTTCGAATTTGTTCAATATTATGGTATCTTCCTGCCTAAAGAAAGTCTGAAAAAAGAATTGTCATTGAGACAGCGACGTTTCCTCGAACAAAATGTATAAATATTCTTCGTTTGAAGTTTAAGAATGTTGTATTAAGTGGGAAGGTATTTTAGTACCTACTTATAAATTTGATGATTTGAGAAGAAATAATGGTTTTTATTTATTAGAAAGTAAGTAAGAAACTTTTTGTACGCGTCTATTGTTACAGAATTACATATGTACCTAATAGTGTAGTCATGAGAACACAAAATACACGTAATATCGTGTTTTTTTTAATTGTTTCGTTTTTGATCATATTTTGTTGCCTACTTATAATAAATGATTAAATCTTATTATAAATAATAATTCTATACATTAGTTCCATTAGTTAAAAACATAGTGTCACCCGAGTTGTTTTTAATGTCCACTTTGATTGTTGGAAATAATGATTTATTTGTGGTTCAAATATTGTTACAAAGTTCCCTTCATGTCACTCATGCAATTTTTTTTCTCCGTTTAATATTTAGTGTCTTTAAATGTAGTGATTAATTATGCTACTTCAATCAAATTATTAAATGTTTACCTCAATACAGGCTATTATTCCTAGTGAGGTTAATGCTTTTTATTTTAAAAAAAGAATATAATTTATATACGGAGAAAGACAAATAATAAAAACAGAGTGTGCAATTCACACGCGGTAGAAGTGAAATCTTCAGAAAACTAAAGTAGTCATGAGTGGAGAAGCAACGAAGCACCGCACAAAGAGGAGACCATACCATCTCATTCTCTCAAGGCTAATTTTTTTTTTTTACAGTGAATACCGCACAAGAATCTCAACTGCTCCCGTCTGGAGCCAGTGAGACTATGGCATCCCCGATTGGGGTATGTTGTGAGGCTGAAGGTAATGGCGGGTGGAAGGAGGTGGGGAAGAGGAAGGTTGGGAAGCACCTGGCTATTCAGATCTGGTCACCAAATACGGCTAAAGCCATTTTCAAGCAACGTTTCAATTCTGAATGGTGGTCTTACACCAGGGCGATACTAATAGTATCTTCCACTCTGGAACATGCCGCAAATATACTATATATTATTTTAAATGAATTAATTGTGAAATAACACAAATTAATCAAATAAAATTTATTTGCGCATGCCGGGTTCGAACCCGCGACCTCCGGATTGTGAGTCAAGAGTCTTACCCACTGGACTACGGAGGTCGTACAAACTAATCGGAGGCTAATACAAACATTACGTGTTTGTCACTATTTAGTGCAGCTATTTTTCGTTTAATCGAGTTTCAAATCACAACGGTGCTAAAGAAGTTTCCGATTCAATAAATCGGGGTCGAGTCATCGCATCGCCGCATTTATAAGATAGTAAACAGCTGAAAGTAATATTAATATGCCAGTTAAAAAATTCTACTTCTGACACGATTTACTCCAAAACAAAGCTCACGAGAGGGATGGATTCGTACGTTCGACACTACAGGACGTCCGTCACTCCTGAACGTTCTTTACTCATGGACATCCGTCACTCCTGTTCATATGAGTTTTTTTTTAAGTGGAAACTTCTTGAGCACCGTTGTGATTTGAAACTTGATGAAACGGAAAGAAGCGACATTAAAAAGAGACAAACACAAACATCTATAGGATTTAGCCTGCGAGTGAAAGAGGTGTCCTCTTTGTGCGGTGCTTAGTAGAATAAGTAGTAAAATAATAATTTGCTAACAATATTATAATAAATAAACTCTGCACTTATCCTACGTCTCTTCATTCGTCTCATTCTCTCCAACTTTAGTTTTCTGAAGGTTTCACTTCTACCGCGTGTGAATTGCGTACACTGATTTTTTGAAATAATTTTCAGCATAATGTTTTCCCATGAAATTCTTTCGAGAAATTGATTAAAACGTTTTTTTTTGCTGGGAAAATATGGCGGGAAATTTTGTTTGAGTTTTTAGAAACTGAAAAATTCAAAGTTTTGTTAACCCCTCAGGCCAATTTGTCCCCTTTTCGGAACAACTCAAAGAGGTCTCATAGAAATCGTAGTGATTCTCTTATTATTATGTATAAAATATGACCTAAAAACGGCGTTAGAAAGAGTTTAAATTCAAATTTGAAAAATAAAATTACCACCGCGCTTTATATTCAAATCTAAAAATTAACCTTAAATTATTAAAAATGTTCACCTTTAGGAAATCAAAGTTTCCAAATAAAATTTGAAAAAAATTATGAATTTCCTGAATTTTTATAATAATTATTTTTACATGAAACGATTAAAAAATAGTGTTGACGATAATTTTTATATAACATTTGTTTAAAAAAAATATGTATGCGTCTTTATTTTTGTTATCACTAATTTTAATTTTAAAAAAAAAATCATTATAAATTTTTGTAATTCCAAAAATTGGTGTCTATTTTGAATTATAAAATTTTAAAGCGTTTTTCAAAAACAGTTTTTAATTTTCGGATGTATTCATAAATAATCCCATTTATATAGATTTTATTGCAAAATGGAAATATTTTGATTTTCCGAAAAACTAGGCCGGAGATCTGAGGGGTTAATTAAATGTGGACATTTTCTTGTCGGAGACGGTTCTTTTTGAAAACAACAGAGAAAGTCACTTCCGTTTACAACAATCAGAAATGTACAGTCCTTCAGATAATAATACTATCAGATAAGGACATATTTAGCATTAACCTTTCAAAGGCCAGGAACGCGCCCGCGCGCGAGACTGGAACTTCAAAAAAGAATATTAATTCAAATAATTTGGATGCGATTTTAAATTTTATTCCATTAATTTATAACATAAAATAAAGCTTAAAATAGCTTCCTCCATTCTTGTTATTAAGGTAATTTAAAAAAGGTAAGGTAAAAAACCCTGGCCCTTGACAGGTTAAAGAAGCGTATTTTGTTTCAGCTCTGATAAAGTTCAGTTTGTTGGATTGGGCGGGACATTTACACCCCGGTACAATCCAGATGAGATATATGGCGTCACTAAACAATTCATCCACCCGCTATACAAGGGAACTTACTCTCTAGTGTACAACGACATCGCCCTCCTTCAGCTAGACAGAGAGTAAGTATTTCATAATTATATAATATATTGAAATAATTTGAAGTAAAAATAACATAACAACAAAAAAACTTAAAATAAATAAGCCCACACGTGCAACCGTAATTGGAATTCCAGACCATATACTGTTCGGGAGTTTACTATAGCAACTGAGCTATCTTCCCAACCTTCAGACCTGCTCTATTTCTCCATTCTACTTTTAAACTTTTCAGTATTTGTTTTATCAATATAACAAATCTGACGGCCTTCGTGGTCAAGGGAAATGGCTCTCGACTAGTAATACGGAGGTCGCGGATTCGAATTCGGCATGTGTTAGTAAATTTTATTTAATTAATTTGTGATATTTCTCAACTTATTCATTTAAAACAATATATGCAGTACATTTACGGCACGTTCCAGAATAGAAGATACTCTCAGTATCGCCCTGGTACCACCATTCAGAAATGAAAGGTTACTTAAAATGGCTTTAGCCGTAACTGACCAGATCTGAATAGCCAGGAACTTCCCCACCTTCTTCCTCCACATCTCCTTCTCCTCCCCACTACCTCCAGCTTCACAACATAGCCCAATTTCCACAGTTTCACTTCAGACGGTTGGGAGCAGTCCCCGGCCTTACTCGAGCTTTATGTTGAGTATTTCGTAATTTAATGTGACCTCCCATTCTTGTGTGCGTGCAAAAATTTCATCAATATCGAAAACAAATAACTATATAAACTAAAGCTATTAACAATAACTATAGATTCCATCATCACAGATAGTCTTCTCTATATAAATAGATATATAGAACTAGCGCAGATTAGTGAAAAATCACGAATTGACTGAATTCTCCATAAACAGTTCCAATTTTGAAAATGGCAATTTATATTTGTAGTTAGTTTATCGCTTGTCTGAATTCTCCAGAAAAAAGTTTATTGAACTGGAGTTACAGACAGACAGAATCACAACTGAAATTAGCACCTTTTTTATTATTATTTAAACTGTTACGGTTAATAATCCGTGGAAAAGTAAAGTAATCATATTTATTAAAGAATACTTTTTTATTGCAAAAAAAATTAACAAAATTTTAAAACTGGTGACGGGGACACGTGCGGGATTTTCACGTGTGTCATGCGTCATGCCAGAATATCGGCATACCGCACCTAAAGGGTTAAGGAATATTATTACATCGTAATACCAGCTCACAGCTTTTTTCTAAAATAAATTATTGTTTTTAACACAAACAAAAATCTAAAATTGACCATTTTTCAATTTCAGGGTGAAATTCACGAGCAGAATTCTGCCAGTCTGTCTCCACACGGGCACCCCTCTTCCCGACAGTGGCTTCATACTAACTGAACACTTGGAAGGAAAGGTTAGAACACTTTTCTCTGTCTTCATGATGAACAATGACCAATGATGTGATAACGACAAGATTGACAGCTGTCGCCGGTACTAAGTGTACATTATTTTAATAGATGTCCAACAAACATGCCGTTTTCCCGCAGGGGTAGGCAGAGAGGATGGTCCGCCACACGCCTCTGTTTTAAAAAACACTATTTGCTTCGTTCACGTTGTACATCGTCTTATGCATAGGTACTCTTCTGTTATTCTGAATTTTGAGATGGCTCAACTCAAGTAGGTACTTGATTCACTCGATCGTGCCATGTCGTCCTTGGGCGTGCCACACTTCTTCTACCATTCACTTATGCATCTTATATTCTCCTAGCACTTCTTTCACCGTCCATCCGCTCTACATATAAAAACCATCTGATTTTCCCATTATAAAACCTTTTCATTATTACATGCTCTCCCGATCTCCACATGTTTATGGTTTTTCTACCACTCTAAAGAGGTGCAAATATACAAACAAAGATATTTTATTAAAATTAAATGTTGATTAAAGGACACTCTTCCAAGATCTCCATGGTCAAGTGGTTAAGATCCTCGGTGACGAATTCAGAGGTAGCGGGTTCAAATCCTGACGTGTAATAACAACGTGTAATGACGTGTAAACGTCACAATAAATAATTAAATCATTTAAATAACACACCATGTTCGTGGCACGTTCCAGAGTAAAAGGTATTGTCAGTATCGCCCTGGTGAATGACTGGAGAAATAATGGCTCTATCGTGTTTGGTGACCAGATCTAATTAGTCAGCCTTCCCACCTTCCTCCTCCCATCTCCTTCTCCTCCCCACTTCCTTCAGTTTCACAACATGCCTACATTGGGGATGCCATAGTCCCACTGGCTCTAGACGGTTAGGAGCATTTGGGAGACTTGTGCTGTATTCACATTAAAAACATATTTCATTAATACCTCACTTCATATTGTAATAGTATAGGGATAGCGCGGTAGAAATGTTCTTTGGTTGATTTTGCTTTGTTATTCCCACTAAGTTTAATTCATTTAATGGGTCTAACGATGCTAAATAACTAATAAAGCTAAAAACAAAATTAATTATTAATTTGGGAGGCGGGTATGGGTACTGCCGCCTCGGAAACCATTTATTGAATAACCAACACCTCTGACATAGGTCACACCATGTGGTTTGCCACGTTTGGTGATTTAGCTGGGGTACCCATGCTAATGGGGTGAGATTTGTCTAGGTCTTTGCGACGGGTCCATTTACCCACCTACTACTTAACGGGTCGGATCGGGAGAATCTGGTTGAGGGAGAACTTTGAACAATCCAGACGGACCTATGGCACCGCAGAGGGAGGGATGGATAAACACGTTGACCCCCAGATTCCTACCCACCCCTGATACCTTTTTTTCTTCCCAGAACTTCCTCTCCTTCTTTTTCCAATAAAAACTCTCCACACAGCATCTACAAAGATGCCACAGATCCAGAGGTATTTTTCCCCTCAGGGCCTCCTGTGAGGAGTTAAAAAAAACACTGCTAATATTAATTTCCTCTTGTATATTTGTTGCAAAAAGTAATAGCGCATTTGTTCTCACAAGATAATCTTTAATCAGTTGGTTTGTTTTTCAACATTTCAGACGAGCATGCAGAGAGTGTCTCAGGAGGAGTGCTCTAGAGTATTTCCCACTAAGAGCTGGCGCCCTGCCGGCGTAAAACATGACGTGGAGATTTGCAGCCGCCCAGTCAACACAACTGGGGGATGTCCGGTATGTAACGCTGAGATGTATTGTAAACCAAGCTTATTATACTGTAGATTTTTTTTTTAAATTAATTATTTTTACTACAAACATTAATATTACAAGAAATTACATAATAACAAAAAAGTAGTAACGCAAAGCTGCTGAAGATAGCCGACATGTGACAATCATTATTGACGTGCGCCATAGAATAAAGAATAACAAAACAGTGGGCGTGTTTTGTGATACAAAAGTCTGACTATTATTTGCTTTAAATATTATTATACATATCCTGTATAATAATTAAATCCAAATGGGAAAGCAATATTCAACGTGAGACAGAGCGCGTGCTAAATGGGCTAGAACCAAAATGTATTAAGTCGGTGGCGACGATGGTTCTATTTAAATCTGCGTGAAAGGCTTTTCTAGTTTTTACGCAAATAACATAAGTTTTCCACTGAAATTGTGAGATTTGTAAGTAGTTATGTTTATTATTGGTATTAGGTATGATGGTCTTCCACCAAGGTGATACTGAAAGTATCTTCAATTCTTGAACGTGCCGGAAATGTAATAAAATTATTTCAATTAAATTATATGTGATTTTTTTTACATTAGCTCCACACAGGAGGCCCTGAGTAAATTAATTCCCCTCATGGCCTTTTTCATCTTTGGGGATGCTGTGTGGAGGGTTTTTTTAATGAAAGAAAGTTTTGGGAAGGAAAAGTTTATTATGGGTGGGTAGGAATCTGAGTGACAAACGTATAAACCCATCCCATATATTCAGAGAGAGAACGGCTGGAGAAGCCAATGGGTCTCCCTGAATCATTCTCTCCCGATCCGGCCTGCCATGCAGATTGTGGGTAGACACATCCGCCGCCAAGTCTCGGACATCCCTTGAATCTGGGCACCCCTGCTAAGTCATTAAACTTAGAGAACCTGGTGGCAGCTACCTAGGTGTTAGTTATCCAGTAAATGGTTCCTGGGGCGGCGGTACCCATACCCCCCTCCCAAATTGGTGTGGGCTTGTTTCATGGTCCAAAAGTCTGAATATTCTTTGCTTAAAATATTGTCGTATATTTCCTGTATAATAATGAAATTCAAAAGGGATAGCGATATTAGGTGTGAGACAGAGCACGTGCTAAATGGGCTAGAATCAAAATGTACTAAGCCAGTGGCGACATTGGTTTCACTTTATATATGCATGGAAGGCATTTCTTGTGTTTGCGCAAGTAAGTTTCAAATTATTGTTGTTGTTTTTGCACACATAATTTAAGTAAAATGATTATTTTTTTCATTTTCGGTACTTTCTAGAGTTGAAGATACTCTCAGTATCACCCTGGTGGAAGACCACCATTCGAATCGAAAACTTGATTCATAATTAAGAAGGTAACAATTTAAGTACCTACTTACAAGACCTTCAGAAGAAATTTTGTCTTAGAGAAAAATAGAAACGTATTTTTTGAACGCGAGGTCTACTAACTGCTGACAGAACTACTAGTATTAGGTTGGATTAGGTTGACCGCACTGAACTGCAATTAGAACCATTGACCATGAATATAATCACTGACTATCTACCCGTATTATGGGCCAAAACACGAGGGAACTTCCACTAAATGCATTTTGTTTTAAGCCGCTAAATGAATATGAAAATATTAAATACATTTAATGAATGTTTTTACATAGACCCAAATATTAAAGTATTGTCTGATATTAAAGACAACTTTGTAATACGACTCCTTAAACTGAAGTTAAACTCCCTAAAGTCAGTGTTGGGCCCATTTGGTGGTGTTTTATGTGGAAACACAATGTACTATTTTATTACTCGTACATTACAAATAAAT
Organism: Limnephilus marmoratus; assembly: GCA_917880885.1. NCBI lineage: Eukaryota > Metazoa > Arthropoda > Insecta > Trichoptera > Limnephilidae > Limnephilus > Limnephilus marmoratus. The sequence goes on from OU862913.1 coordinate 43,013,106, forward strand.
TGGTTTTCACTTTGGCACAAATCATTATAAAAAAACAACATTCGCGCATCTCTAGTGCTATAATTGGGGAACGGATGTGTTGCCCATTTCGGCCCGTTACATATAAAACTTAATTTTAGATTTGAGGCTTAAATACCCAAACAGACGGAACAATATATTTTTTAATCAAAAGTTATTCTAAATATCTAAAGCATACGAATGTAAGCTATTTTTATTATTTTTGTTTAAAATGATGAATATGATGATATAGTGCGGGTAATTAAATAATTCAGTCTTGCTTCATTTCGGAGCCCACTTTTTAACTTTTGTAGTGGGTTAATTATAATGAAAAATGAATATAATCTTGCACTATCTACTGAGTTAATATAATAAAAAATAAAATAAGAAATAAATCATCGTTAAAAATGCGTTTTTTACGATAATTTTTATTTGCTGCGGCAAATTTGGATTCCGACGTAAATAGGTTTTTTTTTTTAAATTTTTCTTGTCGAAAGATTTTATTTTTATGTTTTTCACAGTACAATTCCGTTAAGCCGCAATAAAGCAATTTCAGGTCATTATCAATTTAAATTTAGACTCGTCAAAATGCTTTCTTTTAATATTTCATGTATATATTTTTTTAATTTCACCACATTTTTTTAATGAACATTGCAAAATTAATTTTAAATTTTTTATCATAAACAATTGCTCGAGTAGCCTCTAAAATCGTGAATATTTAAATCTTTCATGGCGTATATTTTATAACTAAGAACACAAATAAATAAAGTTGCACATATACGTACTACACATTTGATATACTCGTATAAAACAATTTATTAGTTTGGTGGTGTATTTTGGCCTAAAATCCAAAAATTAAGATTTGTGTGAAACGGATCGCGCATCCGTTTCCCATGATATAGTTTAACTTTGATAAAAAACATTCCTCCATACTAAAGATAAGAAGATGAGGAAGACTTGTACCACATTTACTATACATATTAATGGGACCTTTATAAAGAGATCTGTGTACACACTTTATATAAATTGGTCGGACGACAATGCTTTTCCCTTCATTCAAGTAGGACCTGGCGTAAAAGGTAGAACTATCCCTCCCGCTGGAAACGTGTTGAAAATCCGATGGAAAAATGCACTAATTTATAATCTGCCATTTGGAGTGTGTTAACCTTATTACTTTATTTGTTCTCAGGGCTTCTATGGCGGTTCCCCGTTGATTTTACCAAACAGCAACAGGGTGGCCTGTACCCACCTACTGGTGGGGTTGCTATCCAGTATCACCTTTTCCCCCTGCACATACACCGCCACCCGCATATCCGCCTTCATACCCTGGATAGAGGGTATCGTGTGGCCTGAAAGCGGTGTTGTTGTCTAGAACCTTGTTTCAGATCATTTTTTTATATACATTTTTTAAAAATTAATTATTTAATTGTTACACACTTATATGCACAATGATATTCATAAATAAAATAACAAAAAAAAAATTGAACAAATATAATACATATGACTAAAAAAAAAAAATACATTAACGTATAAAGTGTAAACATGGTGTTCGGAAATGCGTAGTACACGCGGGAAACTGATCTACCCCTTTAAAGAGTTTTAAAAAAAACTTTGCTTACAGTTATTTATTTTAAATACATAAATTAAAAGTAAATATAAAATTTCAATTTTTTGTATTTCTTGAGCACTGATTAAAAATTAAAACTCTTCAAAACAAAAATAAAATTTCGTTTTTATAATTTAAATTTTTTCCGTTTTTTGGAAACCAAATGTGTAAAACTTGTGTAACAATAAACAGCAAATAATTAGCCCCCGAGCAACCAATTTTTTTTAATTTTTCAAATTAAAAAAAAATTTCAGCTTCCGACGCGATTTAGCCGAAAACGAAAGATCAAATAAAAAAAAGGTTAGTTTACATAATCTAATTCTATGGTGGTAGATTCACCAGTTTCCCGTTTGTACTCTATGTGTCCGAACAACATGAGTAGGTATTTCAAAACCATTTGAATTCTCACTTTTTAAAATTCAAAACATGTTCCTACCCGTTTTATAAAAGGATAAAAATATTTTCTTAATATTATTTCGCAAACTAAACTTGAATACAACAACGGTGAGGAGAAAACACCCCTCAATGGCAACTAGTCTTCCGAAAGTTTAACAGAAAATGTTGAAATTCTCAATCTGTATGAGTTTTGTATCGATTGGTAGCCGTTCTGACCATACATTGTTTTTCACAAAATGGCGGCATGCTTCAATTTTTTTTAAATTTCTCCTATTTTTTTTTACTCTGATCCGAGTTACAGAAATTAAATTTTAAAAAATATCTACCTTATACTGCTACCAACGTTAAAACAGTTAACTGAAGATATATAACAAATCTAAGCTCAATTGTCCAATTGGTTATCGAGAAACTGTATTTGCCGATTTACAAAAGGCTTGTAAAACGAATACATCAATGGATGAGATTTATATGAAGTAATTGATAGTTGGTGGCTAATCAGCCAACCCAGGGCCAAGAACAACTTATTCCTCTGTCTTGTAAAATGGATTATAGTCAGAAAGGCATTCTGTCCTTCATGCCTTGTTACTTATTTCCTTCTCAGTACGTGTCAGTAGGAGCGCGCACCTGCCTCTCCCGCCCATACTTTTTACTAATTCTATAACTACATTTTATCAATATATCAATCACTATTCACTTTGAACAAGTGAATTTAGAAAAGTCTAACCTCAATTCTTAAAGCTTTTCTTTCTAGACATTAAGTAAGGAAGGAATCAAGGTTAGGTACTGTGTGTGTAAATGTTTTAGAAATATTTTATAGTGTTTCGTGAACACCTCACTAAAAGAACCTTCGATGCTGACTGCTGAGGTGTTCACACTGTTCATGTATTTTACTTGTTGTAATAAAGTTTTTCTCTATTTTATTATTATTTTTGTTATATTAATAGGTTGAAAAATATTAGGTAATATTGTACAACTTCCGAATAAAATTTGTAATGTTAATGTCCTATGTTTGATTTTAATAAATTTTAAAAAAACTTGTGTAATTTTTTTTAATCCACAATCAAACCTATTGTTGGTATATTTTCTCTTACCGATATTGTCGGTAAAAACCTTTGTCTGTGCTAAGGACCCAGACAGTGTGAGCATGCTTATTCATGGATATGCTCAATACAAGTATGCTCATTTACGAGTAGTTCATTTGTGAGCATGTGTGTCAGTACCATAATTTCACGTGTTGTGTGTTTATCATGGATTTTTTTCTCAGGGCCTCCTGTGTGGAGTAGAAAACTTTAAAAAAATTGAAAAATATAATGAAATGTTACACCTTCATTTACTACCATTTTCAAAAAGAACCGGTTCCTATAAAAACTAAGCGATCCGGTGACAACTTGGTCACCGAGACAATAATATCGACCATCTCTAGCTGTATCACACCGACTGCTGAAAATAAGAAAGTTTCACCTTAACAACAATGGTTTGCCAAAATGAGTTCTAAAATAACATTACAGAGACTTTTTTAAATTACAGAGACCATTTTTTGCATGACATGGTCTCTGTAATTTAAACAAGTATAGGTATGGTTGTGTATTTTTTTATAATGGTTCTAAATTTCAATTTGTCGTTATTTTATTGTTCGATGACATAAATATTCTTATCACTGTCATAAATGAATTTTATAAAGACTGTTTATAACGCTAATAAATAAAATAAAAATGACATTTCCGTGTCAGTTGGTAACTTGTCACTTGTGGTTTACGATGTCGCCACTCCATACCCCATGCAATGTTGCCAGATGCATTGATTTACCATGTTTTTATGGATTTTGAATCATTTATACCTCCATGCTTTTACCGGTAACAAAATATTTACTTAAGAATGAGATAGTAAACATTTTTTTGGTATGGGCCGCGTGGCAGAAATCCCTAATTCCGGAATGTAGTTGTAGAATTTCAATAATTTCACACTGTCTGTCTATTATCCTTTTTAATAAATATTTACCAGTATTTCTGTAAACAGTAGATCCCTTATCCTAAAATAGGGTGTTTCCAATTTTCTCTAGTTGAATTTTTTTTTTCATTTTTTTATTTTGTGATAATATATTACAAAATCATAACGTAATATTATGATACATTATTTCCAATGAGTTTAATAAAATTCACTTCGCGAAGCACGACATTATTCAATTATAAAAAATATTTTTACAAAAGAACACCAATTTAAAGGGGAGTTGAATGAAAGGTACACAGATTTTAAAACTGACTAGACACACTTGATACAGTTAGTTGAAGAATATTTCATAATTACATTAAGAAATATACAAAAGAGTTACAAAGAAAGATATCTAAATACGTCTCTGGTTAATAAAGCTACTATTAATGCACTACCTCCACACAGGAGGCCCAGAGGAAAATAATTTCTCTCGGGGCCTATGTCATCCTTAGGGATACTGTGTGGAGGGTCTCTTTAATGAAAGGGAAGAGAGGAAGTTCTGGGAAGGGAAAAGGTGCGAGGGATGGGCTTCAAGGGGTTCAGTTTGTCCAGATTATCCGCTGCCAAGACCTAGACCAACCTCCCTCATTTAAATACCTTCATACCTTACTGTAAAACTTATATTTTATTTAGGTTTTACTAAATGAAAAAAATGTAGTTGCCACTTATTTTATCAAATTTATCAACATGTTTGCAAACCAATGATTTCTTCGTCAGGATTAAATGAATTTGAATAAAATAATGCCACAGCGTGAATTTGCAAATATGAAGGCTATTTACGAATAATTGATTTCACAAATTGTCCACTATCTCAATGAAAATTATTTTTAAAGTTTTCTTTAGGTACGTAGGTATCGTAATATTGATAAAATGCGTTTAAGAGTGTTCAAACGAACACGAAGATTTCTCATTTGAAAAAAAAATCTTCACCATTAAGAGGGTATTACCAGATAAAACCGGAAATATGTCATTTTTAAATCAAATTTTGGACGTTTTAACTCTTTTCCATATAAAATTATAAATTGATTTGGAAAGATTGTTCTTTTATCTAGTAAAGGCATTCTTAAAATTTTGAGAAAAATGTTTTTTTTTAGTTCGAGTATAATAAGGTTAAACCATAGGTCGTTGGCAGATTTGTCAAATTTTCAAAAGAAAAATCTTATTTTACAAGATATATTTTATACCATATAATTATACATTATTGTAAATTAATACGTTATCTAGTAAACGCATGTTTTAAAATTTTAATTTTATATCAAATAAAATCATTTAAAAAAATATCCAAACACTAATTTATGACGAAAATTTCTCTATTTTGTCTATCTATTTACGGTCTTACAAATTGATATATTTAGGATTTTTTACATTCTTTTTATGATCTAAAAATGCACTACTCAAATTTAAAGAAAAATATGAATACCTTGCTGACCAACACACCTTCACTACAAGGTCAAAATCCTCAAAACTACTGAACATCCCGCAATTAAATACATCTTTTGGCCAGAAAAAACATAATTTCCATGCTACAAAATTATATAATGCCCTTCCAATTGAAATTAAGAACACCATGGAGAGGAGATACAAATGTTTAAAAAAATTATCAAATTATGGTTAAGTAAACAGGAAGATGAAGAAATCATTAAAATTATGAAGTAACCCCAATACAACCTGCAGACAACAAACATAAATACTTTTATTTTATTTATTGTTGTTTTGTGTAAATCACGAAACTAGAAGATGAGGAAATAAAAAATCAACACCCATGCAGCAACATACAGTCCGTCTCGGAACTGGAATACCTAGTGAGGACTGTTAGCAAACCACTTTACTTCGTTTTTTTAATAGAGAGCCATTTTTGAAACTTCTTCTTTTTCTTTAATTGCATACTGGAAATTAAGGAATGCATCACTTCAAACTAATATTTTGTGGATTTATTTTGAGCTATAGTATATTTTATTTACCGAAACACATACCTTCAACTTTAAACTATCTAGAAAACAACATTACTTGCGTTTGTTTGATAAATTAATAGGTTTTTCGATATTTTTGTGAACTATCACGCAAATATGAGATATCACTTTTCGACAGTTCAAGTCGCGGCAAAATCTGACATCCAGTTTCCATAGATAATTCATTAAAAAATATTCTGGTGTTGCTAGGTGAATGAAACTTTTGGCTATATCAAGAATGATATTGGCGCAAGCGATTCTGACCTTGTCCGTCATACAGTTTCTTTATACATAAGAGTTAAAATCGCATTTAATTTTTTTTTGTCGAAAATTTGTTCCTCTTCCGGCCAATAAGAGGTTAAAAATGTGTAGTTGCAACTACTACTTTTATTTAACTACTATGGTTCTAAATTTGCTGTTTCAATTTATGTAACTAAATGTGATCTGAGAAAATGAGCACACCATTCTGAAGCCTTCAAACTAGATATTGTGTGTTTTTTTTTTCAGTTCGTTTAATTAGTGCATATGTATATTGTAAAACTGTTTCTTTCTTCTTATCCTGTTGGTTTTACGGCACTGCAAATATAGTGTCAACCTTTGTTTTTAGTTTATTCCATAAAAATGATGTAATTCAAAGAGATATGCAGATATACCCTCTTATAGAGTGTGAATAAAAGAAGTTTTCGTGCTTAATAAATTCTATTTTTCGGTCCCTTGGAAAATCTTATAAGGAAGATTTACTATATATCTTTTCAGGTACACAAATACTGGAATTTTTAAAGTCTTGCAAACTAATGAATATTGTGTATCTTATAACAATAAATGTAACTTTCTTACATTTGTATTTTTAGATTCATAGTATTTTTGGTGACCGGACAACTCAACAAAGTGGCACTTCATCAGTCTTTTGTAATTTTACTTTATCTTACATTGTCATTAAAATAAAAAAATAATAATAATTACAAAAAGTACAAAATTTTAATGTTTTATCATCACGCCCTTCAGCATTTTTGGATGTAGGTATAAATTAAAGCAAATTTCGAATGAAATTAAATCGATATTGATTTATAATTTTAAAAATCTGTCACGGAAAATAATTCATCTTTCTCATTGGAACCGCCCTGTACGATCGTAAGAACATCTTTCGACGAAATGTGTATTTTTGGCCGCTGGCTGGTTAAAGGCCCTTAAAAGTTGAACGTATGAATAAATTTGCAGACAGGCAAAATGAAAAACGGTCGAGTTAAAACAGGACTTCGTGACATTCAGTCAATTCAGTGAAATCAATCAGTTAATAATAGGATGTAATTTATATAAATTTTATAAAAATGTGTATGCTATAGGTACTAACCTAACCTATCTAGTGTGAAATGCATAATCTAACCTAACCTAACTTAACCCATCTAGTGTGAAATGTATATAAACACATATTATTACAGATATCTCTCTCATCTCATTGATTGTGCTGTAAAAAAAGAAAATCTATTTTTTCCGAATAGCAGTTTTTTATTAAAAAAAAAAACAAGACTTTAAGAGAGTCCGGCTCGGCTAAGTCTCCCGAACCATTCTCTCCCAATCCAGGTTGGCAAACGCATCCGCTGCCAAGACCTAGACAAACCTCCTCCCATGAACCCGGGAAACCCCGGTAAGTTTTCTTTTTTTTTATTCACACCGGAAGCCCGGAGAAAATTATTTCCCCTCAGGGTCTGTCATCTTTGGGGATGCTGTGTGGAGGGTCATTCAAGAAAAGGGAGGAGAGGAAGTTCTGGAAAGGAAAACGGTATGAGGGGTTGGTAGGAAACTGGAGGTCAGTGTGTCCACAAGCGACGGATGAATGAATCCATCCCTCCCACTGCGGTGCAAGGCAATTTTCCGGGAGAGTCCTGCTGGAGAGATCAAGATGGTCTTCCCCAACCAAATCCGGCCTGCCACGCGGTTGGCGGGCAGACTCATATTCCGCCAAGATCCGGACAAACTTGACTCGATGAACCCGGGCACCCCTGCGAAGTGACCAAACGTAGCGAACCACTTAGGGTTATGGCAGAGGTGTTGGTTATCCAATAAATGGTTCCCGGGCGGCAGTAAAAGACGCATTAAAATTCCACCTTTATTCAATGTTTAAAATTTCCCTTGCAAAACGATCCCTTTGCCACTATAAAGATTTTATTTTTTTATGGATTGATATTTGCATAAGTGTCGTTTCATTCTAAATACGAAAGAATTACTTAATTAACCCAAACTAAGAATCTAAAACCTATTTTGTGCCTGTGATTTGTTGTTTCTTGTAGTCATTTTCAAGGGCGGATCCAGGGGGGGGGTCATGGGGGTCATGACCCCCCCCTGGGCTGGGTCCAGGACCTATGTGGACCTACTTTTTACTTTATCTATTAGTATCAAAATTAAATTATAACTTCTTGTGACTTGACCACGACTATGTGACCCCCCCTGGCGCTATGTGACCCCCCCCTGGCGCCAAAGCTGGATCCGCCCTTGGTCATTTTGAATAGTGTTTTTTTCCATAATCCAGACTAAAAATAGTGACTAAAAGTGAAGCGGTTAGGGAAGTAATTACCGCAATATTAAATACTTCCATTTCGTTTAAATTTGTTACCAATACTGTGTGAACGTTGTACTGGAAAAAGAATTAATAAAGGGGAAAGAAGAAGAAGAAAGAAACTTAGATAAAGATATATGTATATGTATGCACATAGTTAAATGTTTAGCTTTTTCATTCGTGTTCTTTGAATGGTTATTCTTTTCATAAGCGGTGCTACATTTTAGTACGATTAGTATAACGCAAGGGAGGGAATGCAGCACAGCTTCTCCAGGTACCAAATTGGAAGTCAGCCGGTGAGGACAGGAGGAGTTGGAGGCGACTGTTGCAGGAGGCCAAAGCTCAATATGGGCTGTAGCGCCATCGAAGAAGAAGAAGAAGTATAACGCAAGGGAGGGAATGCAGCACAGCTTCTCCAGGTACCAAATTGGAAGTCAGCCGGTGAGGACAGGAGGAGTTGGAGGCGACTGTTGCAGGAGGCCGAAGCTCAATATGGGCTGTAGCGCCATCGAAGAAGAAGAAGAAGTATAACGCAAGGTTAGTAGGAAATGCGTAACAAGGTTAGCTCATACGGACCTTTTTCAAAAAACAAACTCGTCGGGCCGCTTTTGAAATTTCGCACGCGTAACCTTGCATGAAGTTAAACACTGCCACTTGTATTGCAGTTTATTTAAATCTCCCGGTGGAACATGGACTTCAAGCAACGTCACGATTTTTTAGCCAATCACCGCTCTACCCCCTCGATGAGCTAGCTGTGTTAAATTCATTTTCTACGAGCCTTGAATATAACGTGTCTTGTATTTTTTGTCATGTTGTAAAACATGTTTCTAAACGATTTTTTTACCTTAAAAACAGGATTTCAATGTTTACAATTTTTTTTTTCCCTGGATTAGGGCTTTTTGTTTTTGCAATATGGCATCACTCAATTGCTGACTCTGTGGCCAGGGTTGCCAATTGGTGGAAAATTTCCCAAATAGCGGGTATTTTCTAAGATTAAAAAAAAATGGGTTATTTGCAGGTAGAACCTTTTTGCGGGGAAAATCAGGGGATTCTGAGAATTTCTTGATTTTCCAACCACGTTGAAAAAATATTTACCATAATAAATTGTGAAAATGTAGGTACTCTAATTTCATTTCGTTTAGCAGCAAACCTTCAAACAAATTTATTTTTTCGACTAAATAATTTAAAAAATGCTTATTTCAAGTTTTTAATTTTGGATGCGGGTATGGGTACCGCGCACCGCTCCGGGAACCATTTATTGAATTACCAACACTCCTGTTTTAGGTCACCCCATATGGTTCGCTACGTTTGGTTACTTAGCAGAGGTGTCTGGGTTCATGAGCTGAGGTTTTTCGAGGTTTTGGCGGCGGAAGCGTTTGCTCACTTACTGCTTGGCGGACCGAATCGGGAGAGAATGGTTAAGGGAGATCTTCTTACATCTCCAGCCGTTATCTATCAAACCACCGCCTTGTACCGCAGTGAAAGAGATGGATTCATAAGTTCGTCACTCCTAGACAAATTGAATCCCAGATTCCTACCCACCCTTCATACCGTTTCGCTTCCCAGAACTCCCTCTCCTCCCTTTCCCTAAAGAGACCCTCCGCACAGCATCCTCAAAGATGATCCCAAGGTTTTTTTTTTTGCTGATGGTCTACTGTATGTAAAAAAATAGAGTATGCGATTCACACTCGGTAGAAGTAAAACCTTCAGAAAACTAAAGTAGACAAGAGTGGAGAGACTATGAAGCACTTTTTTATCTATATATGTGAAGGATGATTTTTTCCATATTTTTGTCGTCGAATTCCAGTGTACCTTTCCCTATACATTTGGTAATCTTATAAGTTTTCATGTTTTCTTCTTTGGAGTTGCTAGATGTCGCTTTCTTTTGTGTTTTCTTTGCCTGATCATTTTACAAAAATAACTCTTTTTTTTCGATTTCAAAGGATTCGACACTTGGTTCGGTGAATGTCTGGTCGCTAAGGTTCGTCAGGCGCTTTATACCACTAGACCAAAGGAGGCTAAATCCTATAGATGTATGTGTTTGTCTCTTTTTATTGTCGCTATTTTTCGTTTCATCGAGTTTCAAATCACAACGGTGCTAAAGAAGTTTTCACTTCAAAAGAATTTCACTCCATTACCTACTATTTTTTTTATAGAACAAAAAAATCAAAAATGTCGCAGGAGATCAAAATTTTATTTACGTATTTTACTCCAAATAATGTCAGGAATCACTGTAGTAAGTCAAGTACGTCTCTGTTATGATAAAATATTTGTTAATATTTCTCGCAGTTTATTTTATCATAGATTTAGGCAAGCAGGTACCTAATTTCAAGAGGTGATTAAATAATATTTAAAAAAAATAATAAACTTCAACAAAGATTTATTTTTTTTAAATTTTGGAAGTAACATCATTCATTTTTTCTTTTTTGAAATGGGTATAAAAATCGAATATTTTGTTTAGGGCACTTCTTAGTTATCTTTCAAGGTGGTAGAGGGTTTAACTGACGAGTCGGTCGTGATTTCATTTGATATTATTTCGTATAATTTAATTAAGAAATACGAAGGTTATTGTCCGAAACTGGAACATAATTAACTAGGCTGCGATCATCGTTATCGTGATGCCCATAAGTGTATTTAATAACACATTTCTAACGTCGTAATTTACACGAAAATAACCGATGGATAATTTCAAATCTTAATTGCCAAGTAACAGGCATTTTATGTAAACACATGGAAGTAAAATATCCTAAAGGAAATCAATCTGATAAATAAGGAAGATATATTATTCTCGCCTTGATATACAAGATATTTATGGCTGGATTTGATTTTGGGAGCAAATAAACATTTCGGCTGAATACAGTACCAGGTATTTTGTCTGTCTATACTACAGGAGAAAAACCAGAAGCTCAAGATCGTAATTTAGATAGATAGAATCTTGTATTTTTGGTCGATCCAAGGAAGGTGAGTTTATTGTTCTGTTATTATGTTAATTTGTCCCAGTTTAATTTATTATGTGTTAATAAAATCTTTAATTTAATATATCTTAACAATACTGTTTAATTTATTTTAAAATAATCCTTCTAATTTAATCGTATTGTTTACATATCAAAGGCCCTGAGAGTGTTTCATTGCTTTACTATCTGCTAGCCTGGTTAATCAACCAGTGGCGCCCCTATAAAAATAAAGCTGGCAGATCTTTTATTCTACCCTTTTAACATTATTATTTATTAAACATTACATATTGCGTAACATTTTGACCCACTCCGGGATCATGTAACAATTTGGCGTCCCGTATGGTCTATCCTAATCACGTATGCTATTAATCTTTTCGTCGTGACATCTCTTAACATCCTGTATATTGCTAGTGTTTGACCTTAACTATTTACTCCATTCACATGTTTTTTCCTAAATATTGCCTACTCCGCCATACTTGTAATGTTACCAAATACAATATTATTTATTTCACTTTAAAATATAAGAAATAATAATTAAAATTGGCAAATAATGCATTTAATAGTAGATCACTAACTGCCGCACCTTTATTAGGGACAGATTTTGGAAATGACACATTTTAACTTAATTACTACAAGAAACAACAACATTTAGGTAAAAGATGCATTAAAGTTCAAAATTTCCCTTTTAAAACGATTCCTTGGAGCCATTTTAATTTTTGTTTTAATATGTATTTCAGTTTGTATCATTTGCGTCAGTTTCGTTTCAATCAAAATATGCATGAATTATGAATTACCCAGTTTACCTAAACTAAGAACCAAATAGCCTATTGTGTATATTTTTAAAGTGAAAACTTCTTTAGCACCGTTGTGATTTGAAACTCGATGAAACGAAAAAGCGACACTAAATAGGGACACACATACATCTATAGGATTTAGCCTGCGAGAGAATGAATTTTTTTATAGAATAATCGGTCTTAATAGCCTCCCTACACTTGTCTACTTTAGTTTTCTGAAGGTTTCACTTCTACCTCGTGTGAACTGCACACTTGTATTTTTGAAGTGAAAACTTCTTTAGCACCGTTGTGATTTGAAACTCGGTGAAACGAAAAAGCGACATCAAAAAGAGACAAACACGTACATATATAGGATTTAACCTGCGAGAGAATGAGATAGAAAAATCGATCTGCTCTTTGGGCGGTGCTTCGTAGCTATCCCACTCTTGTCTACTTTAGTTTTCTGAAGGTTTCGCTGCTACCACATATGAACTGCACACTTGTATTTTTTTATGTGAATATTTCACAAGAGTCCAAACTGCTCCCGTCTGGGGCCAGTGAGACTATGGCATCCCCAATTTGGGCATGTTATTGTGCAAATTACGGTGGTCGTACACCAGGGCGATACTGAGAGTACCTTCCACTCTGGATATAAACAGTTGTTTCTTGCATAATTGTTAAAACATTTTATATAATCTCCATAATCTGTGTCTAAAAGTATTACTGTTTTAAAAGCGAAGGTCACTGACCTCTAGCGTAACATTTCGAAGCTAGTTTATTAGTGCAGATTTCTTACTTATAACAACATAGTTGCACTGTTAAAGTGAAGTTGATAAATCAAATTTCTGTATAACACAGTCTTACATAGGTATGCCAATCATTGTTGTTTTGTTTGTATGAGTTTCCTTTTTGTTTATAAATAATGTGTTTTTTTAGAAAAACGTGCTTATTATCTCTTGAAAACAGCTAGAATCAACTAGTTGATTGGTCTGAAGACCACTTTAGTGTTTGTCGGGTCGGGAAAAATAGTATTATTGTAACATGTGATTGTAAGTTAATAAATAAGTTGGAATTTACCAGTGAAGAAATATTGTCTTTATTGAAGATCTTTTGCTACAAAAAACCCAAATTTAACAACTACTATGTAAGCAAATCAGAATAAATTATAAATTGATGATATGTTTTACCCACTGAAGGCCTTAAAGCTACGCCTATTTAAAAAAAATCGCGCGAAAATTACCTCCCTGACTTTAAAAAATGTATGTTCCCTCATAACTTCCGAACGACTGCACCAAATTGGATAAATCTTTTTTATTGTGTTTGTTATTGTCAGGAAATGGTTTGTATTAAAGACGTGAGCTCTGGCATTATGAAATTTGTATAAAAATTGCAACAGGTAGCACGCGAGTTGTTTGAAAACTGAATGTACCGGGACTAAATGTATGGACTGCGGGAGGGGGGAGGGGAACTCGGAAGGGTGGAGGGGAACTCGGGAGGGGCTTTGTGAGATGGGGGAAGCGGGCGAGGGTAGTGGGGAAAGGGAAGGCGGAGTAGGAACGCGAGAGGGGAAGGGGACGCGGGAGAGGAAAGGGAGGCGGAAGGGAACGGGACGAATGGGAAAGAACACGTAAGGAGAAACAATTTCTTTATTAATTGGCATAGAAATTTTTTATTTGTTTTATATATTTAATAATATTATTATTCAATGTATAAAAACAGTTTATTATAAACAAGTTCTGCTTCTGCTTCGTAATTATTATTATGAGTTACAGCTGTTTCGCCCTCTGAAGGCATTATCAAACTGTGGTTGTTACCACCTACAGACGATGTATTTATGTCATTTCTAGACAGGTACTTATGATGACAAAATGAATAGCTTTTAATTATTATTACCTGTGCCCCTAAACTTCTAAGTAAAAGGACTGAAATATTAATGGTTAAGTTTCCCAATTACTGGATTGTTTAAATTTGACTGAAGGTCGTTAATTATTCCATAAAATAAACCCTTGATGATTCATCAGGATTTACCTTATAATACAATTGATATTTGAAATGGTCATCATTCTCTTGGATAACCCACTATGACCCACTAAATCCTGATGAATCATGGTGCAAGAAGAGAAGTCAAATGAACTCCCTCAACCATTCTCTCCCGATCAGGTCTGCCATGCAGCTGGTGAGCAGATGCATTCGCCGACAAGACCCGGACTAACTTCGCCCCATGAACTCGGGCACCCCTGTTAAGTCACCAAACGTAAAGAACCACTTGAGAGTGACATATGGCAGAGGTGCTGGTTTTCCAATAAATGGTTCCCGGGGTGGCGGTAGGGATTAAAACAACGAAGCATTCATTTGTAAATTGAGTAAATTCCATAAATTCAAAAAAGTTTTGCTTTTGTTCGTAAACGTAAAATGCTGCCCCTCTTTCTTACATTTTTTAAATAACAATAATCGAAAATGACACAAACGGTGTCCGTATGTCTGAATTACCCCCCCCCCCCCCCCCCCCCAAAGGAAAAAACACAATAATTATCATAAATTTCCCTCACACGTATAAAGAAAATGAAACGCAATTCCGTTCGCAAAAAAGTAGATCCTTGGAGGAAAAAGTCACATGTATTTTGTGTGTCTTATCATTATTTAATCTGTAAGAAAGAGCTGCAGCATTATAGCGACAAGGAAAGTATGTTTATTACCTTTTTTGCCGCCAAGGTGCCGTTACCGTGAATCGTCATGGTAAATATAAAAGCGTCTATTTTGATGAATTCTTTTTTTGTTTGTTTGGTTTAGAGAAATTTCTTCGCGGATTTGAAAAGTAATAAAATCACAAAAAATATAAATCCGTATACAACGCCATCTCTGATACATGCGGGAAACAAACCACCGGACAAAATGAACATGGCGTTGTATGCTGGTTCCGGTAATGCCAGAAGATGGCGTTGTGTGCATTATCATTTGACAGCTGATTCAGTTGCGTACCGAAAATTGCTTCATTAATTAATTTAGAATTGTAATTCCTTCATTAAGTAGGTAATTTCAAATGCAACGAATTAAATTCAGCTAATAAGTTAACACAATATTTATTGATTCTTAGGAGCAAAGGCGGTACTAATTTCGCCGGGTCAGCTAGTATCCATATATATATAAACGAAAATGAACTGATGTTGTTATTTCTACACAAACCTGAATAGCCATCCTACGTGGAAAAATACAATTCAAAGGTGATTGCTAATAAATAAATACCTTTATAAGCATTTGAAAAAGGAACAAAAATGCCAAAACGCCAATTTTTTGGTTTTGACAGCGTCTGCAAGTCACAGATAATTCAAATACAGTGTAGATTGTGACCTTGTCTATCACAGTTTCTTTATACATAAGGGTTAAAATCACATATTATAATATATATTTTTTTAATTCTACCGTGGCCAACGGGTGGACTAACGGCCTACAACCGGACGAGAGAGTAACAATGACACAGGTAGGTTCATTATTCTACACCAACTACAGTACAAATAGGAGGTCACTTGCATGGATTTCATAACGACTTGGAAGCCTACAACCGGACGAGAGAGTAACAATGACACAGGTAGGTTCATTATTCTACACCAACTACAGTACAAATAGGAGGTCACTTGCATGGATTTCATAACGACTTGGAAAAAATCGTGTGGATAGATTTTTTTACTAAGATTGCGAAAATTTTTAGAAATGCAGTTTTTCAATTTTTAAATAAATAAATCCATCATTTGGACTCGTGACGTCACTACATGAAAATGTACCGTCTCCGATAATGCTCTATTAATTTTGTCAAATTCCACACTGATTTTTTTTTTATATGGTAACATTTTTGATTTCAGGCGATTTTTTGAATTTGTTTAACATTCACTAGATTTATTGTTTCTTCTCTGTGAACTTATCGTTTGGTTTTGCGTTTTTACAGATGTTACGAAGAGAACCCCGTACATTTAATGTCTTCTGTACCCGTTTTAGAGGTGTAATGTGTGATGAATGCCAACCTTCAACCTACGATAAGCCTACAAGAAATTTTTTTTTCCCTCTAAATATTATGTAGAGAAAATGGTACATTCGGCGACATCTGTCCGAGCAGTTGGGAGCTATTATCTGCATAGAGACTGAAGCGAGGGAACACCATATCATAGTTATATCGAAAACAAAGGAAGTTTAAATTCTACCAATAAGAGAGTGGACTTTGATCATTTTGGGCGGCCTTGAATTAATTCTCACAGGGACTTAGGTTGAATGAACTGTATTAAAAACAATACTGAGGACAAAGAGTTGAAGGATTATTGACCCGGGTCGTGTTTATTTAAGGCGCGATCGAGAACTGCAGGTTTTGGGCACCTAACGTTTCAAATGGAAACAAGAAAATCTTAGGCGGAAATGTTGAAAATAAGTAAATGAAAAATCATCAATAAGGGCACGGAAAACGTAACATGAATGGTCCCAGGGGTCGATTTAATTAAAACCGATCTGGAATGATCACAAAAAACGGGTAGAATCTCGAAAATTTTCACAAACTGAATATAATAACCTGAAAAAGTGGGAAAATCTATTGATATGGAAATGGAATGGTGAAACGAAGTTATTAGAGCCAAATATCTCAAAAGAAAACTGATTGGAACTACTTAAATTGACTTTAATAGGTACCGATATAAGGATTACTCTGATCCGACAACACTATTCACGATAAACAGGATATTGAAAATATTGCATATCAAAGGCCACGGTACATTTTGGTCACTCTACAATTAAATCAAATCACAGGAAAAGATGCTTAACGTAGCCTGACACTGGGAAATGCGTGAGAACCGTCGAAGGAATCGCTAACCGTTTGACTAGAGAAAAAAGGTTGGCTATCACTTTGTTGATATGACTTTATCCAAATAAAATTATAGAACATGATTTCAAGCAATTAAGGGTATCATTAACACGAAACGACCTAAACAAAATTATACAAGTTAAATACGAATATTTACTCTAAAATAAAAACATTACTTTTATGGGGTAGGCATTAAAAAATGAATTACGAGCAAGTACATGAAATTTTTAAAATAAATACCTGTCAATGAGAAAATTTATGTGATTTTTTACGAGAGAGAGACACTAAACTAATTTGGTTCTAAGACATGAGATAGAAGATTAACAGAGATTTGACAAAAGGTCACATACGGAGGAACCGAATTTGGTCCTTTTTCCTATGAAAGTCTGGGCGGTCAGGAGTGATTTTCCTATGAAAGGAGAGCTCTAAAAGGTCTTTAAAAGACCATGGTTTGATAAAGAAGGGGAATTCGTTGGGAGATTGAGGGAGAGTTCGGATGAAATAACGGGAAGTGCGCGATCAAGAAAAATGTAAAGGTGCGCGAAGAAGACTAGTAAACTAGTGCTTCTAGTAGAGTTGAAAAATGTCTACAAGTGTTTGCAAAAAAATAGTAAATTCAGTGTTTTATTTTCCCTTTAAAATTGAGGAATAAAAATTTCAAAGACGATCAACGGAGAGTCCGGAAAAGTGCCTAAATAATACTTCGTGAAAGTTCGGGTGTTTTATAATGAAAGTGTTTAAAGTCAGTAAATAAGAATTGAATGACATTCGGGGTTCTCTCTTACAGCTTGTATTTAGTGGTTTTATAACATTTAACAAAAATCCAGTGTCTTAAAATAAATCAAATTACCGGATAAAAGAAAATATAACACGCGATTTTAAAATTAACTATAGGTGATATAATAATTAAAACTTTAACCTTACTTTAAATAACATGACATATGTAAAATAAATAACAATAACGAATTGTTCGAGTCACGTTTAAACTACAGTGGTTCAATAATAAAGCGGTTAAAAATCCTTTGTGAATTGAATAACGAAATTGTAATAAACAGTGGTGATAATAATTCGTACACTTGGAAAACGTGCGTATCTACGGTTATTAATTCTAAAGTGATATTAAAATATTGTGAATAAATAAAAATTTACCTAATTCCGGACAATAAAATTAAACATCTGATTTGTTATTTGATGAATCACCTCTCGAAGGCGAATGAAATAAAACAGTAATTAATACGAGGTTGAGGAACTAAGCGAAATGCCGAAGTGAATTTTAAATGGACAGATATTTGAAGAGTTTTTTTCATCATCAGAGTCTTTTCTCAAAAGGGGCCGATAGGAGTCCATTAGCTAGGAAACGAAAAAAAGGGAAAACCTCGATCACAATGTCGAAGTTATGAAGGTTCCGACTGGGAAAAATTGTAATCGATCGAGGGCGGTAAGATAAAACCAATTATTAATTATTTTCAGAGACAAAGAAGAGAGGGACGAGCGTGCATCACCAATAAATCAATCGGACCTTTGAAGTTTGTCACTAACACACTAATAACAATTTTCACTTGCTCGAAAGTGGGTCAAACAGGAAATACCTGCTTTAGAGTTAGGATACATATGTAGGTATTTACTTCAGTTAGGTGAATGCGCTAATTTATTATAACTCATATGAAACGAATCGAGGCGCGTAGAACGTAATAAGTGACTATCGTGGAAGCTCTTTATTCTATATTTCGTGTGCGGGGGTATACAAGCGTCTCAAAATTAGGTCAAACAAACAAATACCTACTTATAAATCAGGTCATACAAGTACTTGTTTTAGTTAGGTAGGTCTATTGTATATTTAAGCGCGTATAAGAATAGGCGTCATACGATATCAGTTTGACTCGTAACCGAAATACCTATATTTCTCAAAAACAAGTCGAGCAAGGAATACCTTAGTTGAAACTAGGTCACCCAGGTAGCTCTTAGGTTAGCAAAGTACCTACTTAAATGATTAATGTTCGGGCAAAACTAGGTCAAATAAATAGAAAAGAATTAGTTAAACGATGAATTGTGCTTCAAAAGGACAATGACCGTAGAAATAAACAATCTCCAAAGTAGGTCAGTATACCGAAGGTCAACTATGTGAAGTGTAAACAAATAAACCATAACAAATGACGTACCTATTTAATATCGTTCATTGGGGGTAATCATTTATTGGCTCAATGTAATTAGGTATTTATTACACGATGTGAATAGAAATATGCCTCTCAAACAACTTAGGGTATAATAATAATAAAAATAATAATTTATCCCAGAATATATGCAGGGAAAGTGCGATACAATACGTTCCATATTTTAAAATTACAAATAATAATAATAATAAGACGAGGGAAAATAATTAACGACAACACATAAATTAAATAAACAAATAACCATGAGAAATGAAATACGTAACGCTAAAATCAATGGAAATAGCCAATTGGTAGGTATAACTAATACCTACCGAATCCTTTCACCAGCGTGATTAGGGTATGTTATATGACCTTCGATAGTGTATCTAAAAATTCGATTAGAGTTCAATGACACGGTCACCTAGATTCCATCAACGAATAAACAAAACAAAAGCACAAATGTCAAGGGGCAGGTTTATCAATCATAGCTTACGACGGAAACTTCGCCCAATATGTGAAGGTAAAATCGACGTTAAATTCAATCAATTCTAAACGACTTGATTTTACTACAGCGATCGCCAATAGGTAGCATTGATTCAGCGCGAAAAATTTCGCAAAGTAAAGTACTGCGACTAGCTTCAAACTCAAAGAGAGCTCATCACAATTATTCAGGAGGTCATTAATTCAATGACAACTTGACTTATCTCATTTTAAATCTTTCTTATAGCAAGTAGGTATCCAAGAACCCATAAATACCCATAATCCTAAAACCTAATACACGAGGAGCTAGTGACCTCATTTAAAAAACACTGGTGTTCAAATACTCATACAGTCCTGAATCCTAACTTTTCTCGAACGTAAGTTTCAAGGCTACGGTATGTGTTTATGAGCCATCCGGAAATGTAAGTGTCAACCTTTCCCGAACGGAGAGAGCTTTGATCTTGTGGCGGTATTGTCGAGGTGGGGCATACGGGGAAGAGGAAGGACGTGTGCGGACAATACGCAGACGCGGCATTAAAGCTACAGGTTATTCGCATACCGGAAGTTCTTGTCAAACCTGAAAGCAAACATAAGGTTCACGAGGTGAGTTTTATGTCAGCTAGTCAGAGGTGGAGTGTAACGCTGGGTCGGTCACGTGGGAGGAAGGATCTGCCCGTCACAAGCTTACGCCACATTTAACGGATAGAGACATGATAAGGGAAGACATGAAATACCCCTTCTAGACTCAGTAGAGTTAAATTCAACCCGGAGGCGTCGGAAGTCGGAGTGGGACAGAAAAACGGCATGAAGACTTGGTATTCCCCCTGCTGGCGTGAAGGGCCCCTTTCATAGCATGAGACGCTCGTCGAAGAGAGTAAAACTCGGATCTAAGGACAAGCCTAGCAAACGTACTGGGAGAATTCGAGTTTGTAATTGTTGTTCATCGGTTTTCACTTGGTTAGCGGAGGAGCCGACTTTTCAGCAAACATATTATCCCCCTCCCCACATCCATCCATCCTTACTATTTCAACAGTTTTGCGAATACTAACAAATAACACTAACTATGTATACAAAACATTATGTTAGGGGAAGCTGCAGACAAGAACTCCAATTGAGAAAACCGGACTCTCGAATACGAACATTCTACACTGGTAAGGTAAGGTTTTTTTTATTTCTTGAAATGATGTAATTTATTAACTGTTGTTTATGTTATCGATGTATCAGCGGTGATAGGAAGAATTAAATAAACACACTAAATTCCTACGGAAATCAAATAGACACAAAGTCTAAGGCGGGGTTAGTTTATCAAACTCGGTAAAAGATACTCAAATAATAATAATTAATAAATCGGAAGATTCTCACCCTTTCTCTAAAAGAATCTATGGGTTACCACACGTAATACATTATCTTCTCTACATATGTGTGCATATTAAGTATGCAAACAGATGTAAAATCTAAAACAAAAAATACACAACGCAGATTATAGAAATAATGTGAACTAAAATCTTAAATCTTGATTACTGTGAGAAAATCGCAGGGATTTAAGAAGATAGGGTAGGTTTAGCTAGATTATAAGGTATAGGGATTTAGAAATCACGAGCCTGAGGTAGAAATAAACCGAAAGGAGGGTTGAGTCAGGCCATCATACCTAGTGGTGTGATCAGTAGGACATAAGGGTAGAATTATGAGCGTGGCTACGAGACAGGAGCTACGAGATTTAAACTACGAGGTAGAAGCTTAGAAAAGTAAATCAGCTAGGTAGGGTTCATCACAATTGGTGTCAAAAGCCAAGGGTGGCGGACCATTACAAATGGTAATGGTGCTGATTTTTACAAAATAAAATTTTATAATATATTACGCACCAGATTTAAATGTCCGGGTTAAATTTTCCCCACAGGAAAAACTAAACCCTTTCACACACTTCCCAAATGATCATCTAGTAAATCTTTTTTTTTTTTTTTTTTTTTTTTTTATTATTCATCTTTATTAGTTTTGAGTTACAATTTGTTTTATTTAATGCCTGTCTCACTAGGAGAACCTGTGTTGAGAGCAGGCGCTTAGCTTAAGCAGTTTATAATAATAACACATACAAAGTACAAATAATAACACAATATTAAAAGTAAAAGTTAATCATCAACGTAAAATTGAAAAAATAAATACTTATAAGTTAGTTTTGATAAAATCTTTGATGTTGGATCTATTTTGGCTGGTAATCCAGGACTTGGTGTCAGATTTATATTTAAGATACATTGTGTTTTGTCTAATTGCCAGTGGAAGTGTATTATATAGCTATGCAATTGCACTATATAAGTATTACAAATACAAAACAATACAAGAACAACATGTCAACCTACCGGAGACCAAATGGGAAAATAATTCACCGACTCCAGATATTTTCATATCAGAGGGTTCGGTTCTGTGGAATTCCTAATTGAACCTATAAACCCTACTGATCCCTCAATATAAATATTTAAAAAATCTTTTGTAATCCTACACGTATTTAAAATGACTGATTTTTGCATTTTTATATATAAATTCTTTGACAAATCTAATATGCCTAAATTTTGAAATTATTATTATTATTCTTCTTCTTCTTCCTTGCGCTGTCCCAACTCATTGCCTAGGTAGGCTGTTGGGGTCGGCTCTTCTCGTTCTCAGGTTGTAATATCTTCTGTTCTGGGTATCGCCTTCATCCAGGCCGTTTCTCTGAAGAATTTTGGAACATTGAGTCATCCAGGAGTTCTTCGGTCTTCCTCTGGATGACTGTCGGTGAAGCTCCATAGACATTGCCTGCCTCACTGTGTGGTCTGATGGTCTCCGTCTTAAGTGTCCATACCATCTCAACTGTCGTTCTTCCAGCTTACTATTTATGTCTGTGACACCCAGGCTACCACGAATGTGTGAACTTTTGATCTTATCTTTTAGTGATACTCCTGCCGACCATCTAAGTTTTCGCATTTCTGCTGTTTCAAGTTGCCTAGTGTAGGAGTTGTACATAGTCCAGCATTCGGAGCCATACATTATTGCGGGTCTTACAATAGTCTGGTATATCTTTCCTTTCAGTTTTATTGGCATTTTGGAGTCACACAATATTCCTGTTACGGATCTAAATTTAATCCATCCCACACCTATTCTATGGATGACATCCGCTGCACATCCTCCGTCTCTGTGGATTAGTGAGCCCAGATACTTAAATGAATCACAGTTGGCTAATGTTACTCCATCCAGTTGCATCGAAGGAGTTACAGCATTTGTGTCTTCAAATGGTAAATACAAATATTCAGTCTTTTTCCTGCTAATTTTTAGGCCATTATCCTCCAGGATCTTTCTCCACCTTTCCAGGCTATTCTGTAAGTCATAATGATTATCTGCTATCAGTACTACATCATCTGCAAAAAGCATAGTCTTGAGAATACAGTTCATTTCTTGACTTGTTAGAGATAATTCATGACCATTATGAATAGCAGTGGGCTGAGGACAGATCCTTGGTGTACCCCCACTTTAATTGGAAATTTTGGTGATGTCCCTGATGTGCATCTTACTTGAGTTTCAACGTTTGTATACATATCTTGTATGGAGAGCACATATCCTTCTGGTACATTGTGGGCTCTCAATGCCGCCCATATCAGGCTTCGGGGAACCCTGTCAAATGCTTTTTCCAAGTCTATAAATACCATGTGCAAATCTTTTTTTGCATCTCGATGTTTTTCAACTATTATTCTGACTGTTTGAATAGCATCTATTGTTGATTTTCCCGACACAAAACCGCATTGATCGTCGTGTATATTTACAATATTCCTTATTCGTGTGTTGATAATTCTCTCATATATTTTCATAGTGTGAGACATAAGCTTTATCCCTCTATAATTGTCGCACTTCCTAGAGTCTCCTTTATTTTTGTAAAATGGAAGAAGGTAACTCTGCCTAAAGTTTTCTGGCATTGGTTCTCCATTCAGTACTTTATTGTACAGAGTGCACAGCCATTTTTATCCTACTTCACCACATTCTTTCCATAATTCAACTGGAATATTGTCTGGCCCCAATGCTTTCCCCACTTTCATTTGTGATATGGCTACTTTAACTTCTGTTTGAGTGATTTCTTCAACTGGTCCCTGCACTGGTTGCTCTGACAATTGAGTTCTTCTTGGAAATTCTTCATTCAGTAATGTAGAAGAATAATCTTTCCATCTTTGACATATTTTGGTTTCGTCTGTGATCAACTCACCGTCAGTGTCTTCTATGTATTTGGGTGTTCTAATTGATTTGGCCCTTTCTTTCCTGTGTGCTGCGATTTTGTAAATTCTTTGCACCCCATTTGGTGTTTCTAGGTCATCATACAGCTCTTCCAATGCCTCACGTTGTGCAGAGGCAACTAGTTTCTTTGCCGTCTTTTTGACTTGTTTATACACTATCCGGAGTTGCTCTTTCTCGCCATCGCACTTACAGTTTGACCAGTTTCTGAAAGCAGTTTTCTTCTCTTTTAGACACGTTTGCAACTCATTTGTCCACCACCACGATTCCTTCTTTATTTTCAGTTTACCTTTGGAGACTCCCAGATGTTGTTTGGCTTCCTGTAAACATACCTGTTCAAATGCTTTCCACATTTCAGTTGGGTTTTGTGTATCTTCTTTTTGGAGATTTTCTAGCATCCAGTTTTGGAGTTTTGATGTTAACTGTTTTCCGTTTTCTTTTGAGATATTGAACCACTTAATTTTGGTTGTAGGTTTTATCTTATCTTTAAACAATTTATGTCTCGTTACATGTAATTCCAGCAATAGTAGGCGATGTTGTGTTGCAAGGGGTTCACCAGGGATAACTTTACAGTCTCTGAGCGTTTTCCTCATTTCGTTTCTACATAGCCAATAATCTATTTGTGTTGCAGCATTTCCACTTTTGTAGGTTATGAGATGTTCTGGTTTCTGTCGGTAGAATGCGTTGATGATAGTGAAACCGTATGCATCTGAGAAATTTAGTAGCTCATCTCCTAGTTCGTTTCGCACTCCATATCCAAAGCCGCCATGGCTAGTATCATGGCCACTATTTGACTTCCCCACATGCCCATTCATGTCTGCCCCCATCATGATAGCTTCATTTTCTGGAATGTTTTGGATTAATTCTTCCAGCTTGTCCCAAAAACTGTCTCTTTCTTCTCTATCACATCCCATTTGTGGTGCATATGCACATATGATATTGTAAATAACGTTACATATTACCAATTTTAACATTATAATTCTATCATTTGGTGCTATTACTTTTATCACATTTTCATGAAACCTCTGCTGTAGCACAATGGCTACACCGTTTCTGGTACTGCTTTCTCTTTAGTAATATAATTTATAATCATTTGTCTGTGTTTCCAGGTATCGGCACTTGTCTATATTTGTATTTTTCCATTTGGTTTCTTGAATGCACGCAATATCAATCCTACGTCTTCTCATCAATTCGGCCAATTCTTTGCTTTTTGCTGTGAGCGTTCCCAGATTCCAAGTGATAGCTCTTATCTTTTCAAACCCAGAACGACTGTCTTTCCTCCGCTTCATTTTGCTTGCCCCTGGAGTCCTGCAAGCTGGCCCTGACACGATGTCAGTCTCTGGATCACCGAGGAGAAAATCACCCTCGCTGCCAGACAGGGTAGTGCATCTTTTTTATTTTATTTTATTTTGTGAGAGAGGTTTTAGGGTGGCACACCTGTTTCCGGCCATACAAGAGCGAGACAGGTGATCCCGCATATAAAAGGAGATGCAGGCCTCTCCTCACTCTTTTTTTCCAACCGCCAACACCTTAGATAGGACGTATTTATAGCCATCATTACAATAAATATCCATATCGCCAATACGCGCATTTATTAATAAATAACCTCGCCTACACTCGAGTCTGTATTTAACAGTGGCGCAGCCTACGGTACACGATTCTGACAATACGGCAGATCGCGTAAAGAATCGACGCGCAAAAAAATTTGGCACAAAAATTTGGCAAAAATACGCGGTAACATTATTATTTCGGGTCGGTAAGAAAGGCCGGACCGAAATTATTCCAACACTTCACTGCAAGGAGTGAAGTGCAAGAAGACACGGGAGCCAGCCAGCTTTTCGGAAGGGGGAAGCACGGGAGGTCCAGCGTCAATCGACATCTCTGAGGGTCAAGGATCGGAGATCCAGGTCGCAGGAGTGATCTGGGGTAGCCATCGGTGTTACTGTGTGACGGGTCTGGAAGGAGCCATCAATTCACAGGGTCAAGGAGCAGTTTCCGGAGCAGGGTCCAGGGAGCAGACGGCAGAAGAAGAAGCCTCATTGGGAAGTTTTTGTTTTTCTGTTTTCTTTCTCTCTATTTGGGTACCTTCTGGGCATTGGGAACATGGAGTCTCGAGGATTGGAGTCCTTCAGTTTGCGTGACGGGAACTGGGAGAACTTCAAGGTCCGCCTCGGACAATTTCTCCTCGTGAATGATGAAAAGTTTGCATCGGATGATAAAAAAAGGGCTATTTTCCTGAATGCATTGAAAGATGATTGTTTTTCCTTATTGGTTAATTTGTGCATTCCTAAAAAGGTAACAGATATTAAGTTAGAAGATTTGATATCTAAACTTGATGAGTATTGTTGTTCAACGAAATGTTTTTTTGAAGAGAGATCTAAGTTTTACAGTGCTAAACAAAGAAATGACGAATCAATCCGTGAGTTTGCAGTGCGGTTAAAGTCTCTTTCTACTAATTGCAAATTTGGGAATAGTTTATCAGTAAATTTAAGGGATTTCTTTGTTTTGGGTTGTAAACCAGGAAAGGTAAGGGAAAAATTATTTCTCGAGGGTGAATTACACTCGTTCGAAAAATGTTTACAAGTCGCCGAGTGCATTGACCTCGTAGCTTCAACTCAAGCGCAGTCCCGAGTTGATAATACGGTTTACGCTAATGTACAGCTCAAGGCCGGTCGACTCTCTTTTAATAATTCGCGTGTGAAAGACAGAGACGTGAAGCGTTTCGGGCATAGCAACAGGGCACGGTCACAGTCGCCAGCGAACGCTGTGAAACAAAATTGTACCGTTTGTGGTCACAATAATCACATCGCGACGGAATGTAGATATAAAAATTATTTATGTAAAATTTGCAGTACGAAGGGTCATCTCGCAAAACAGTGCAAGCGTTCCTCAACACGTAAGAGTGTGAATACTTTGTTGTCGGACACAAAGTTGGGTGAAGTTAATAGTGTCGAACCATTTTTTATTGAAGTTTCACTAGACGGGATCAAGAGTAAATTCATGGTAGATTCTGGAGCATCTTGTTGCGTAATTTCCAAGGAGTGTTATTTCAGTAAATTCAGTAGAATCAAGCTAGTGCACGAAGACATTAGTCTACGGGGTTTTGACAATACGCTCGTGAAAGTGGTAGGTACAATTACGCCACAAGTGGAATTTAACGGTCAGTGTCACAATTTGAAATTTGTTGTTGTCACAAGTGCTTCGTTATCGATAGTGGGGCGTGATTTTATGAATCTTTTTAACGTCGGGATTAACGGAATCGTAAACAGTATAAAACAGAATACTTTAAAGCAGCGATTAGTAAAAAAATTCCCGGAAGTTTTTACGGATAAACTAGGAAAATTTAATAAGTACGAAGTGAATTTAACTTTAAAAGAGACCGCTATTCCGATATTTCGTAATCACAGAGTTATGCCGTTCGCTTTGAAAGAAAAAGTCGAAAGGGAGTTAGATAGTTTACTGTCAGACGGTATTATAGAACAAGTCCAGTTTAGTGAGTTTGCAAGTCCAATTGTTCCAGTAATTAAGAAAAACGGTAGTATTAGATTATGTGGTGATTATAAATCGACAGTGAATAATCAGTTATTAGTTGACAAATATCCATTACCTAGGATAGAGGAGCTATTAACGAAAGTAAATGGTGGGAAAGTTTTTGCAAAAATCGATCTTAAATCGGCGTATAGTCAATTTGTTTTAAAAAAGGAGTGTAGGCGTTTTACAACAATCAATACCCATTTAGGATTGTTTCAGTATAAGCGGTTAGTGTACGGGTTATCTCCCGCGCCAGCTATATTTGCAAAGGCAATGGCAAATTGTTTGTCAGGATTACAGAACATGACGTTTTATTTGGATGATATTATCGTGATAGGGGAAGACGAAGACGATTTAGAGAAAAACGTATGTGTCGTGTTAGAAAGGTTGAAACATTGTAATCTAACAGTGAATAGTGACAAGTGTGAATTCAATTTAAAAGTTATTGAGTTTTTAGGTTATAAAATAAGTGAACAAGGGATTCAACCGTGTGAACGGAATAAAGAAGCCATTTTAAATGCACCAGCACCTAGTGATTTAAATAATTTAAGAAGTTTATTAGGTATGATTAGTTATTATCGTAATTTTATTCCAAATATGGCAAATATATTGTCACCATTATACGAATTACTTAAAAAAGATGTTAAGTTTCAATGGGGTACGGAACAAGAAAATAGTTTTGCGATAATTAAAAGAATATTAACTTCGGATAGGATTTTAACGCATTTTGACGAAAATATACCTGTGAAACTTGTCACAGATGGTAGTTTTAATGGGGTAGCAGCAACATTACTTCATAGGTTTCAAAATGGCGTAGAAAGACCGATTGGGTTCGCAAGCAGAACTTTAACTAAAGCGGAAAAGAATTATTCTATTCTAGATATTGAAGCAACAGCAATTATTTTTGGAATTAAGAAGTTTTATCAATATTTGTACGGCAGAGAATTTATTTTAGCTGTGGATAATCAGCCGTTAGTGAGAATTTTAGGTGAAAATAAAGAAGTACCTAAGATTGCCGCGTCAAGGTTACAGAGATATGCTATTATGTTAGGTTCGTTTAATTTTAAAATTGAATATGTAAAATCGAAAAATAATTGTTCAGACTTTCTGAGCAGGTGTCCGATTGAAAAGGTTAGCTGTGAAGATGAGATAGAGTCTGATTACATTAATTATTTCGAGAATAATGGGTTTAATTTGTCTTTAGACGTGATAAAAAGCGAAACCGAAAAGGATGATGTGTTAGGTCAAGTAAAAAATTTTCTTATCGAAGGTTGGCCAGCATCAGTAAAAAAGGCACAAAGTGGTAACTTTATTAGAATTTTTTGGGAAAAAAGGTTAGAATTGTCTTTGTTAAATGGGTGTGTTTTATATCAACATAGGGTTGTTGTACCTGAGTCTTTAAGACAAGAGGTTTTAAAGATGTTACATAGATCTCATTTAGGGGTTTTTAAAACTAAAGGTATTGCAAAAAGCTTTGTCTGGTGGCCAAAAATTAATCAAGATTTGGAGAAAATAACGGAAAATTGTAGAGATTGTTTAGAAATTAAACCAGAATCACAAAAGAGTTCTTTAGCAGTGTGGCCATATGAACCTGAAGTATGGTTCAGGGTACATATTGATCATGGTAGTTTATATAACAAAAATTTTTTAGTGGTGGTAGACTCTTCTTCAAAGTGGATTGAGTGTCTGGAAGTAAACAGTCTGTCTTCAAAAGAAAATATCGAAATACTTCATAGATTATTTTCGCAATTTGGTTTTCCAGCAACTTTAGTTAGTGATAATGGTACGTGTTTTGTTCTGAGGATTTTGAAAATTTTTGTAAGAAAAATGGGATAGAACATATCACTAGTCCAGTCAATCACCCTAGTAGCAACGGGCAAGCTGAAGCTACAGTAAAGACTTGTAAAAATTTCCTTAAAAAAATTTGTAAACATAATGGATTTCCTTCAGATTATAAAGAAAAGTTAGGTAACTTTTTAGCAGACTATAGGAATACAGTTCACGCAACAACAGGATGTGAGCCATCTGTATTATTAATGGGTAGAAAAATTAGAACAGTATTTGACTCTCTGATTCCAAGGAAAATTGAGGATAGAACGGGTAGTTCAGGTTCTACTCGACGAAACAAAGTAATAAAAAAGGTTACTCAGAGCCAAAACAATCAGAAAAGACAATATAAGGGTAGAGTTAAATCAGGTTTTAATATAGGTCAGAAAGTAATGACTAGAGATTTCAGATCTCAGGGTAATAGGTTATGGGTCCCTGGGGTTATTGTGGATAAAAAAGGTAGTAAAATATATTTCATAAAAATTAACAAGTCTAATATGGTGTGGAAAAGACATTTAGACCAGCTAAAGGAATTACATGTTTCATGGCAGGAGGAAGATAACCAGGAATTCGCGTCTGACACGTTGGAATTGTCGACGGACGAATTAGATCTCTCCGGTATGTTACGTAATAGAAGTGTCTCTAATTCTGTTTCTCCATGTTTCAGGTCTAACCCATGGCAAGGAAGGCTTCGGCCCAGGTGACAGCACTTCGCAGTCGAAATGGACAGAAATGGACAGAAGGGAAACAGAAAGAACAAAAACAAATGTTTTGTTAATTTTAAATGTAATGTGTTAATTTTAAATGTGAAATATGAAATATAAAATATATTGTATGAAATATGTAGCTATAGGTATCACTTATGTAGCCAGGATTCTCCCGTTTAAGTAGGGGAGGATGTGAGAGAGGTTTTAGGGTGGCACACCTGTTTCCGGCCATACAAGAGCGAGACAGGTGATCCCGCATATAAAAGGAGATGCAGGCCTCTCCTCACTCTTTTTTTCCAACCGCCAACACCTTAGATAGGACGTATTTATAGCCATCATTACAATAAATATCCATATCGCCAATACGCGCATTTATTAATAAATAACCTCGCCTACACTCGAGTCTGTATTTAACATATTTGTTAGCGTTATAAACAGTCATTACATTTCATATATAACAGTGTTAGAGATAGTCATATCATTGACCAATAAAATAACGACATAAAAATTTGAGACCATAATAAAAAGAAAAACAAACAAAACAATATATGTATGTAATATAAACAGTTCTGAAAAAGTGCATCTACTCACTTAAATCTACAAAAAATGTATTTTCAAGGGTAATATATACTGTAACATTTTTGAAGAGGTTATTTAATGCAAACTGCTTACGTACGTATCTTTGCGTACGTTTTTCCATGAAGCTTTGGTTTATTTGACTATATGGTTGTTTTATCCACCGATGGTCGTCAGACGTGGAACCAGAGTGACCCAACTAACTAGGGCTGCATCCGCTATCATTGCCCATTTATGGTCAATTATCGGATTAAACTAATGAGCCTGGATACCCATTAGATATGGTGTGTGCGACTAGTACCCGAATACGTCGAGTTGCCACACCCACCATTTGTGAGCCGCCACTAGCATGTGGGACAGACGCTCACTGCTTCTCACTTTAGCCGTACTTTTAGGATCCCCCGACGGATTGGTTACCATCAACTTCACCCTCTAGTCCGTTACCCGTTGGTCACCGCGTGGAGGTATGAGAAGCTTGGGTGGGAGAAGCTATGTCGGTCCAGGCCCTAGGACCAATGTATTACGCTATAACCACCTGACCAACCTTATTATTATTATTACAATACTATATATATATATTAATACACAGTTTGGAGACGCCTCACTTTTTTTGCCGCGCTAAAAACGACCACTCTGCCCTTTACGTTTCAACCACCTTAAGGGTCACTTTCGCTCGAAACGGATTCAGACAGGGTCGTGTCCCGATTGAGGACCAGATTTCATACAAAAAAGATGATGCAGGATTAACAGCGCACCCGACGGCGAAAACTACAATTAGATCTCTCACCGACGAAGAAATTCGGCCTCAGTTATATTTTCTGCCGACAGGTTCACCCGTTAAAAAATGTCGAATATTTCAGTGCGTCAGAAAAGTTCACCTCCCATACAAAACTGTATTTGCTAGGGATTTATTAATTTTACGGCTTTATTCAAAATAACGTAGAAAAATGGACATTTTAAAGGCTCTTTGCGGGAACGCAGATTACAGCGTAAAAAAATATTTTGACCGAGATGTTTTTCAATAAATTGTAAAAATACAAGTTTTAGAAACTTTTAAAGTTGCGACATGTACCGCATTCCATTCAAAATATTACACTATATTGCATTAAAGATTGAAAATTTTCTGACATTTGCCGAAATCGATCTATCATCGACAATGCATAATTTTCCAGCCAGTTAATATGAACTCGAGGTAGGTACCTACTGGCGTTTAAAATATGAAGGATTTACACGTAGAAAATAAACAGTAGTTAATGCAGCATTCATATTATCCGAGGTTTTGAGAAACCAAATCAGGTACTTACGTAGGTACTTAATTCCATTGAAAATCAAATAAGTAGGTAATGCAGCATTGATATTACATTTATAACACGGTAGGTACCTACCGTTCTATCGAATTATTGCAAATTCACCAAGTATTTATTGAGAAAACACGTAGGTACCTACACAAATATTATTTTTCTCGGTATGTACTAGGTAGGTACCGGCTTATGTGAGGATATTCTTTCCTTTAAATTTTAAATCGAAAATTCATGTTATGAAATGAAAAAATCACCCTAGATGGTCACTTTTTGAAATATGTGGGTACACGGAGGTTGCTTCTTGACAACCACTGTTGGTAGGAACGTTATTTTTAAATTAGTCAAGTTTATTTTCACGCAATGGGCGAGTTTTATTTATTCAAAACATCAAAACTTATTATATTTATTATTATTTATTTATACTCATTATTTCAAAACAGAAATAATTACGGAACTTCAATAGAATTTGAACAGAACTTTCACAGAACCCAGCCTAAATATATTTCATATGTTTTTTTACATACGTGCAGGTAACCTGCACATAACAACTCTGTATCATCTGATGATATTGCTTATGTATTTTTTTGTAAATGTATAAAATAATTACAGAACTTGAATAGAATTTGAACAGAACTTTCACAGAACGTTTAAATTAACTTGAAAAATTGGAGATTTTTTAATATTGTTTTGAACAACCCAGCCTAAATATATTTAATATTTTTTTTACGTACGTGCAGGTACCTCTAAACATTAGTACCATATATTTTTTTATCAAAAATGATAAATTTATATAGCGCTTTTTTGTATATTTCATTTTTATGATAATCATTCAATGTGGGATTGGTACCGCCGCCCCGGGAACAATTCATTGGTTTCTATATAAAATAATGAGCTCTGACATCACGAAATTATGCATTGCTAAACTGTTCATCCGATTGCGAGGAAACTTTGGGGACACTGTGTGCGCATCCCTTCGATTCTTTCTGTATAAAATGGTGAGCTCTGGATCTGGCTTCTCTGACTTTGGGGATTTGATTTTTTTTTACATGAATACCGCACAAGAGTCCCAACTGCTCCCGTCTGGAGCCAGTGGGACTACGGCGTCCCCAATTGGGGTATGTTGTGAGGCTGAAGGCAGTGGGGAGGGGAAGGAGATAGGAAAGAGGAAGGTGGAGAAGTACCTGGCTATTCAGATCTGGTTACCAAACACGGCAGAAGCCATTTCAAGTAACGTTTCAATTCTGAATGGTGGTCTTACACCAGGGCGATACTGAGAGTACCTTCCACTATGATGTGCGCATTCCCTCGATTATTTTTTTAATATAAAATAGTGAGCTCTGGCGTCATGAAATTATGCATTGCTAAACCGTTCATCCGATTGCGATAAAACTTTGGGGATTTGATGTATGCATGCAATGGTTTTTGTATACAATAGTGAGCTCTGGCAT
The DNA here is from genome assembly GCA_917880885.1 of Limnephilus marmoratus. Classification (NCBI taxonomy): domain Eukaryota; kingdom Metazoa; phylum Arthropoda; class Insecta; order Trichoptera; family Limnephilidae; genus Limnephilus; species Limnephilus marmoratus. The sequence goes on from OU862913.1 coordinate 43,046,435, forward strand.
CAAGAAATTATGCATTGCTAAACCTTTCATCCGATTGCGATGAAACTTTTGGGATTTGATGTGCGCATCCAGTCGATTCATTCTATAAAAACTAATGAGCTCTGGCATCATGAAATTATGCATTGCTAAACCGTTCGTCGACTACCTGTTCCCTTTGTAGGCGCTCACTCCTCGCTTCATCCGCATTCAGACATGGTTTTTTCTTCATATATTTAATTTAACACACACTCCTCCTCGCTTCATCCACGTTCACACGTCAAATCGCATAGTGTTTTAACCCGTTAGTTGCATCTGCAATGGGCAAAAGCTAGTATATATATTAATGCACAGTTTTATCGACGACTCGCGTTCCGAAAATCGACCTCCTTGCCCTTGCGTTTCAACCACCTTAAGGTTCGCTTTCGCTTGAGGACAAAAATTCAGCCACGAAAATTAAGACACGAAATGGGGAGGTTTTTTTTTTCGACAAAATAAAATATATATAGAGATTTATTCTCTGATACGAATCAGCGGCGAACACTAGAACTTCTAATTAAATCACTCAATTCGGCTAGGTTCTATTTCCCGCCGACAGATAGCGTTTCAAAAAAAAAAGTGTCAAAAAAGGCGTTTGTTTCAATACCATTTTTCCTTTATACGGGAATATTGAGTCAGGTCAGGATCTTAGATGTCAAATATTTAGCCTAACAAAACGGAACTCTCAGCGGTTTCGGTCGTCGTTTTGCCGAAAACGTCATTGCCGCTGAAAAAACGATTCCGGGTTAGATGTTTTAAAAAAAATTGATAGCCGGAAAGATTCCGCAACTTTTAACACCAATTATACATGCCCATCCCATGTAAAAATGTTCAGGAGAAGATGCCAAAACTCGAAGTTTTCCAAAAAAAATCACCAAAAAACGTGCTTAGACATTTCTTCAGAAGTGTAAATTTTACTGGCCAGGTAAATTTAAATGTAATTCATTGCTGAGTAGGTACTTATTTCGGTAGTATTGCAAATATGATGAAAAAGCAAAAAGATTTCAGGAATTTTTAAGGAAATGCGCAGGTACCTACGCGAATAGGTAGCTACACAATGTATTAGGTTTAAATGCAATACTAAGGTAAGGTTGTTTCGATGATATTGAATAATTCAACTTTTTTTTTAAAATTAATTTTCAGGTTCTGTGTTGGTTTTATTCAAGTTCTGTTTTTTTATCATTATAGGCCAGTTACATCAGAAATCTTAAATAATTACAAAACTTTCCAAAACAGAAAATTTACTAGAAAAATTTGAAGAATTGTAATTTTTTTTTTAAATAACCCAGGCTTATTTTTTTATTTATTTTGAAATGTGTGATTATTTATGAATGAAGCATGGTTCTATTTGGACATTGTTAAATAATAATAAAAAATATATAACGTGTGTTCTAGGTAGGTACTTACTAGCGGGGGCTTTTTTCCTTTAAAAATCAAAACATGATAATGAATAAATTTATTTGTAGTATTGCAAATTTTATGAAAAAAAAAAGATTGAAGGAAATTTTTAAGTATGTAGCTACACAATTAATTAGGTTATAATGCAATACAACGCGTACCTGGCATGCGTTGCAAGTCCACTGTAACCTCGGGGTCAACTTAACTGTAATAGTTCCATCGCAAGTCCCGGGAAACTACATTATAATGCAAGCGCCTGCTCTATATAACATTATATACAACGGACACCCGGCATGCGTTGCAAGGCACTCTAACCTCGGGGTCAATCAAACTGTTATGGTTCCATCCCAAGCCCCGGGAAACTACATTAAAATGCAAGCGCCTGCACTATATAACATTATATACAACGGGTACCCGGCATGCGTTGCAAGGCCATTCTAACCTCGGGGTCAATTAAACTGTTATGGTTCCATACCAAGCCCCGGGAAACTAAATTATAATGCAAGCGCCTGAAACTATATAACTTTATATACAACGGGTACCCGGCATGCGTTGCAAAGTCACTGTAACCTCGGGGTCATCTTAACTGTAATGGTTCCATTCCAAGTCCAGGGAAACTACATTATAATGCAAGCGCCTGCACTATATAACATTATATACAATGGGTACCCGGCATGCGTTGCAAGGTCACTTTAACCTCGGGGTCAATTAAACTGTAATGGTTCCATCCTAAGTTCCGGGAAACCACATTATAATGCAAGCGCCTGCACTATATAACATAATATACAACGAGTACCTGGCATGCGTTGCAAGCCCACTTTGACCTCGGCTCAACTAAACTGTAATGGTTCCATCCCAAGTCCCAGGAAACTACATTATAATGCAAGCGCCTGCACTATATTACATTACATACAACGGGTACCCGGCATGCGTTGCAATATCAAGCACCTGAACTACATAACGGGTACCCGGCATTAGTTAGATGAAGTTTTACTTCAGTCGTGTGTTCTAAAGCACACTTTTTTTAAAGTTAATTTTCACGTTCTGTGTTAGTTCTTCTTCGATTGCGATGAAACTTTGGGACTTGATGTGCGCATCCCTTCGATTCTTTCTGTATAAAATGGTGAGCTCTGGCTTCATGAAATTATGCATTGCCAAACCGTTTATCCGATTGCGATGAAACTTTGGGGATTTGATGTGCGCATGCCGGCATGGTTTCTCTGTATAAAAGTGAACTCTGGCATCATGAAATTATGCATTGCTACTGCTACACCATTTAACCGATTGCGATGAAAATTTGATATTAAACCGATCGATATTTAATTTAACACACACTCCTCCTCGCTTCATCCACGTTCACACGTTAAATCGCATAGTGTTTTAACCCGGTAGTTGCCTCTGCAACGGGCAAAAGCTAGTATTATATTATAGTACAAGTATATTGCATTGGATTTAGTCATATATAGAGTTGAACATTATAATGATTAATGATCAATAAGATGGACCAAATTTCATATGGGTTCCGTAGCTCAATCGGTAGAGCTCTTGCCATGTAAGCAAAGGGTCCTGGGATCGAGTCCCAGCGGAGCCAATATCTTTTCTGATTTTTTTGTCTCAGATTTTCGATTGAGTTTCGCTAATATTGTCTTCATTTAATAAAAGAGTTATTATTTTTTGTGAAGATAAATGAGAATTGTCTGTGTTTTGTTGTAGGTATTATGATTGCAAGGATCATGTTTATGTGTTTCCTCATAAGTCATTGGACTGAACCTCACGGCCGAAATAGACAATATCTTGGCTGTTCCGTTGGTTTTTTTTATTTATTTTTTATTTATTTAATGAAAAAAAATGTTTTAATGAATTTCTACGCCAACGAAGAGTACTAGCTCTCTTCCATGATAACAACCTGGCTGAACCATGGGCTCTATTTGTTAAACTCCCCCCCCCCTGCCCCCCCCCCTACCCCCCTCCGCCACCAGGGCGACATCTTTGGTGCCCGCCAGGTTTATTTAATTGAACGCGCCCTTCTCCCTCTCCCCCAAAATAACGTCCTGGAAACTTCACTTGGTTTTAAATCGCCCCATCCCCCTCTTCCACAAATCAAGTCTCCTTCAACGGAAGCAATCTTCCAAACAGGCCCTCCATTGATATGCTTGGTCCAATTTTAAGTGATAAGCTCATATATCCTCAGAGTTAAGTTGGCCTCACAATAACTAGGCGTACTGTACAGCTCCCGCAGATACTGCAGATAGTACACAACTGCCAACCCCATGTACATATCACAAGTGCGACCCACGGTTGAATTTGGTAGTCACCTCTGGGATGGAGCTCCAAAATACCTGAAAAATACCCACGACTCTGTGCCGAAACGGCGGTCCGTTTGATAGATTCTCCCATCTTAAGGGCCCGCTACCCGAATTACTACCGATTTCTTACATATCTCCCTTAAACACGTCAAGTTTAAAGCTCTTATTTTACAAGTTATATGTATGAAAAAATCACAGTGTTTCTTTAAATACTGTTTAAGACAATGCCCGCGAGATTTTTGCGCTATTTTAAACGAGTCGTGTTTTATTAAACATATTCGCATCGATTTTGCCGCTGTAAATGTTAGCGCTATCCTCTAACATTCGTAATTTTGTATTTCTCCATCTTCTTCTTTTCGGGCCCCGGTTGTGGAGCCTTAACTGATGGATTGCAATCTTTAGAGCACAAGCGTCGGGTGGGAATGCTATCCTTGTTCTATCCGTATTTCAATCGAAGATGCTCCGAGAAACTTCCGTCATTGATTCTTTCGGCACCGGTGCTTAGTCGGGAAACACGCCAAACGCGTGCCCAACGTATGTACACGTTAGACATTATTCACATGCAAACGGGTCATTTCTTCGACTCGTTCTTGTGTTAAACAGCTCGGCTATTGAACGATTTGCCGGCCTTTGTATTTCCTCCTTCCTACATCATGGGCCCTGAGGAAAATTATTTTCCTCGGGGCCTCCAGTGTGGAGTTATTGTAAACAAAAGACAACGTCCTGGGTGCTCCACCGGTTACGTTACTTTAACCCTCCCCCCAACTTTCCCCAAGATACCAACCTAGGTTCTCCGCTGGTTTTGTTTGTTGAACTCGCCCCCCCCCCCCCCCTTAAGACATCGACTTGGATGCTCGAACTGTAACGTGCCGTACGCAAATATGCTGTACGTAAACTTACATATTATTTTTATTTATCAAATAAAATGTACTTGCATACGTCGGGTTTTGTACACGCGACCTCCGGATTGCTAGTCGATATCCTTTTCCCTTAACCATGGAGGCTGTCAAAGATAAAACATTAATTATACGCCGGAACAAATATTACACTTTTTTCACAAATTGGCCGCGCCAGAGCTCACCAAGGGCGTCAGTGATTAAAAAATGCTGTGGAAAACATTTCGGGTATTATTGAGAAATTATTTAATTTTTTTTCGTACTTTTTGTATTATAGGATTATACAGGGTGTCCGGAAACTGGTAATACAAGCGGGAAACTGGTAAATCCACATTGCATAGCGAAATAATAAAAAAAACTTTTGGAGACAGTCTAAGCTTTGACGTATGTTTAAGGTCAACATTTTTTAAATTGACCAAAAATTTCGAACTTCGATCTCGGTTTCTCGTCAAGCACAATTTTAAAAAGTTTTACCACCAAATCGACTCCAAATATAAAATGTGACTCTCCTGTTCCCGCTTGAGCCACTAGTTTCCGGACACCATGTATAATAATATGATGAGACTATCCATTTTCAGCTTGTGCCACTAGTTTCCGGACACCCTGTATAATAATATGATTAGACACTCCTAATCCCGCTTGTGCTACTAGTTTCCGGACACCATTTATAATAATATGCTAAAACACTCCTAATCCCGCTTATGCTACTAGTTAGCGAACACCATGTATAATAATATGATTAGACATTCCTAATCCCGCTTGTGCTACTAGTTTCCGGACACCATCTATAATAATGTGATGAGACTGTCCATTTTACCGCTTTTGCAACTAGTTTCTGGACACCGTGTGTAATAATGTGATGAGACTCTCCATTTCCCGCTTACGCCACTAGTTACCGGACACCATATATAACAAAATTATGAGACTCTTCATTTCCCGCTTTTGCCACTAGATTCCGGACACCATGTATAATAATATGATGAGATTCTCCATTTCCCATTTGTGTCACTAGTTTCCGGACAACATGTACCTATGCTATATATATTACATCTAAAAATAATGAATATAAATGTTGTATAATATTCCAATACTTTATTTATCTAGATACAAATAGTCGTACATACTCGTACACTCCACTATTTTTATTTTACTGAATATATATTTATATGAGGATTCTAAAGGCGGGTACAGATTGCCGTAACGTAACACGCAATGTAACACGCAATGAAATAATTTGCCGTCCACATTGCCGCAATGTATCATGCAATGCAACAGAATTCTCATAGTGTGGACGCCTTGCGCGCACGAACCGCGCACACTCCGCACGCGAACAGAGCATTTCAACTCGTGCGCGCCGCAAACCACGATGCTTCGGTTTTTTCGCCGAATACAAAGGGGCGCGCAGTGTGCGCGGAGCGTCTGTGTGGATGGCTTGTTCGTGTCTGTACGTCAGAACGCGCGCGAACAATGGAGAACTTGTTCTCGGCAGACTGAGCTATGATCACAGCGCGCATGCCGGGAACAGCTGCGAGTAAGTACATGTTCGGTTCGTGCGCGCGCTGCGTCCACACTTATGAAATGTTCCTTTCATGTTACATTGCATGATACGTTACAGCAATCTGTACCCGCCTTTAGTCTACGTCACATAATTACTAATGTATTTTAATGTGTAGGTACTTTTGTTGTTAATTTTTTTCATTTAATTATATTTTCTTTATTATTTTACTTTTGAAGTACTTAAATAATGTCAAAAACAACTTCGCTGCGCAACTATGCTACTTTTTGGGGATTTTGTTATTGTTTCCTATTCAGACTATCTTTTTTTTTAATGAGAATCAAACATTTCATGAGCAGTATCATCTAAACAGAATATTGTCCGCGTGTTGTTGTTTGGTGGTAAACAAGCATTTGTTATTTTAATATTTATTACAAGTTACATTTCTTACAAGTCAGCAACCAGAGATGATCACGTTGCTCTACCAACTGTGGTTACTGTGACCCTTGAATTCATTATCATCGAAAATAACACAAAGTAATAAATCGGGCTATAAAATGCAATTCAGCAATCGAAATGCTGTTTATTGATTGAAATTACACGAGTTTGGTGATAAAATAATAACAACAGTGGAATTATAAATAAGACATAGTCTGTTGGAAATGTAAATACTTTTGCTAAGAAACAACAATTTTCAGTTCGCAACAAGATATCTGTTAGACCCCGTAAACCGGGGGTACTTTGCATCTTACAGGGGAATTTTGCAAAAAAAATATATTTTGATCCCCTTTGTTGCCATTGCGATTAATTAAAACAGTTTGATTCCTTTAATATACGATATATGTCGCCAACCATTCTCCTTTAACACTACGGTACACGCGCCTCTAAAACGCTCATGAGTGCTCGCGTGGGCTTCATTTGTAGCCCATTTTAAATTGAAATATACTGAAAGGTAATTGTTTAATTTTTAAATAAAACACATTTATTATAATAAATGACATTTACAAAGTAAACCGAAATAAAAAAATACATCTTCTCTTTCTTAAACTTAAAATATTAACAAAACTTCAGACTTCTCAAAAAATCACCTAATTTTTATTTATTTGAGATCAATCAATCAACTTTTTGTTTCATTCTTACATTTTTTTTAAACTATTTTTTTTATTTTCATTACACGAAGGACAAATAAAATTTTTTGATCATTACCTAAGGACAAATTAAAATTTGGTGATCATTACATATACGCCTTATACAGTTTTTCTTGTGTTTCCCTGTGTTCCGCCAGTGCACGCATGGGCTACATACGTAGCCCAACAACTTTAAATCGTTATTTTTCACACGTGCGCCAGCGTCGATCGCTCACGCCACACTGAATGCGTCGAGCAACAACCAATCGAAGCTTAGCTAGAGACTCGAAGTTAAATCACGCGATTTCACGAAGTTACGAACAAAAACAATACCCTGGGCTACATATGTAGCCCACGCGTGTACTCTAGTGTAAATGCAAAGTTTGAACCAGAATCCCATTTCAGTATTGAGTTATCAAAGATTAGGAGAGAAAGTGCGTTTTCTCATAATTTTTCAGTGAAAATAATTTAATAAAATGAAACAAGTACTTTGTTTAAAAACCACTTTATTTTTATTTATATTTGTCGACCGGTTTCGGTTGAACTCAACCTTCTTCAGGACAATAAACATATAAACTAAATTACAGTACAGAGTTAAGATTCTAAGGTTAACACAAAAGAAAGAGAGAGAGCATATAAGAGAGGGAGAGAACATCAGATACTGGTTGGTGGAAGGGTAGGAGGCGGAGTTACGGGTGGGTGGGGGTGGGGGTTACATAGGGAGAAAGGGAATAACTTTAAAATAGGGCTGTTGGTTAATTCTAACTGTTTGTTTAAAATTTGGCAATAAGTTTCTTTGATTTGAATATTTCTAATGCTTCTAAATTATTAAGGCGTATTCCTATTTTATTTATATGTATTCAGTCAGTATCAATTAAATGGTCAGCAAATTCTGAGAAACCTGTGCTTGTAAGGCACCTGACGTGTTCTTTAACTCTAATATTTACATTACGCGCTATTTTACCTGTGTATGTGGCTGGGCAATCGTTACAACTAAGTTTATAAATGTCAGAGTGGCTTAATTTATCCTCTGTATCTTTAGAATTAGTTAGGAGTTTAGCTAAATTATTGTTAGTATAGAAGGCCAGCCTTATTTCTGATGGAAGTGTCGACGTGCAAAGGGAAGAGAATTTAGTTATGTATAAAATTCTATGCCATTGAGTAGTTATATTATTATTGATAAATGGTAGGGCATTATACAGAAATTTATTTGATGCGATTAGTCGAAGTTTTTTTGAGAGGATTTTATCTATTAGATCGGAGCCATATCCGTTGTTAATAGCTATTTGTTTAATTGTAATTAGTTAATTATAAAAATTATTATCAGATAAGGGGATAGTGACTAGCCGGTGTATCATACTATGGAAAGAAGAGTCCTTATGCGAGATAGGATGATTGAGGTATTATGAATTATTGTGTCCGTGAATGTTGGTTTTCTATAAATGTTGAAACTAATTTTGTTGTTAATGATAGAGAAAGAGAGATCTAGATCTATCTTACAAGATTTACATTACATCACTTTTTAAAAATGTGTAATTAATTTATGAAGTTGATAAGAATACTTAAATCTACAAATAAAAAATCATTTTACCTTGCCACTTAATTTCAATAATCCTACTCGTTAAAAGAAATTGAATTTTTCTTGAAAAGTGATGTAAAGTACCCCCGGTTTACGGTACCTACAATTTTATTTGGGGAGAAGTTCGTCCGGGTCTTGCGACCGGGTTTATCGGGATGCATTTGCCCTTCAACTACGTGGCAGGACGGATCGGGAGAGACTGGTGAAAGGCAGTGTTGCCAGCTCAATTTCTAAAATAAAGACGTCAGATTTCAAAACTTGGCGCGGACTTTGAAATCCATTATCTCGGGATCTGCCGGACCGAACCGACCCAAATATCATTCCCGTTAAAATGATGGTAGACGAATCAATAACAAAATCTCCAAAAAGTACCATTTGTGGAAAATTCATCATTTTAATGGGCAAGGCTTGGTTCGGATGTTGAAAGACATTATCTCTTGAAGGTACGTTAGCGACCTACAGTTGTCTAAGGCGATTCCAGACTCACGGCGAGAAGTCTCGGCGAGAAATTCTCGCGAGAACAAGCACTTATCCACACTCTCATTCTCGCTGAGACTTCTCGCGAGAACAAGCACTTATCCACTAGTAGTGTTCAATATCGGTACTTTTACTACCCGTCGGTATCCGTTACTTTCACAAAAAGTAATCGTTACTATGTATTCGTTACTGATCACTTTGATTACTTTCGGGTAGTAACTACTGCAAGTATCAAATCGTTACTGAATGCTTTGATTACTTTCGGGTACTACCGCTACTGGTATCAATTCGTTACTGAATGCTTTGATTACATTTGACTACTTTCGGTTCCGGATACCGCCGGATACTTTTATAATAGAGACAAATCGTTACTGGTTACACTTTGACGTTTGTGTTTTTCGTTAGCGTGAATAGCGCGTAGGTACTTTGGTTATGCATTATTAGGATTCTACGTTAGGTATTTATAGGTATTTTGAATGTTTTGAAGAGTTTTGTGTGTTTAGATTTTTTTAAAACTTTATTTTTGATTTTATACAAACAATCAGAATACGGGAGAAGATATTTTATGTGGAATACAGCTACATAATATATTATTTTTATGTGTAGGTACATACCAAAATATTGCAGCATCTCTCATCAGTCGTGATTGGATAATATTAAACTTATTTGCACAAAAGTTTCAACGATCACAAACGGCCCAAACACAATACTTTATAAACAATTTAAATGAACACACAGATTAAATATATTATTACGTAAAAACAAAGTCAAATATTGTAATAAAAACTGACGCAAATTCGTAAACAACGAACTAAAGTTAACATGCTAATTTAGCCGTTGGCAAAGCTGTACGACTGATGAACTTTCACTATTTTACCATTCAACGAATAAAACAATTTTATTTTCAGTTATTAATTTGAGTCCCGTCATGAATACAATATGGAAAGGATTAGTATCGCATCACTAACAATTACAATTTTATTACAATCATATAAACAAACTGAAATGGAATCCATTCCCCATAGTTACAACAAGATCCCGGTTCTTTTTTTGTTTACGTAGGCAATTTTGATCGTAAATTACATATTAACACTGGATTAACGTACTTATCATTTTCCATTGAAATTCGAAACGTAATTTTACATGCCAGTTTTTTTTTCTAGCTTTGGGATAAGTTAATAAAACACTATTATAGTCTGATGGTAATTTTTTATACATTTTATTTATTATTTATTTACATCTCACTTAATATCATATTATACCTATGATAATAGATGTTAAAGGCGGTCTTTTTACTTAGCGGAAATTTCTACTATCCAAATTTATCTTTATAATCATAATTGTTTTTTTTTTTTGTAAACTCCACAGAAATTTAAATCTTATAATGTGTGAAGGAAAAAAGCAGTGTTAAAATTATTACTGTGAAAACTTTTTACAAACCGCATTAGAAATGCATTTTTTTTAAACCGCATTAGAGATGCATGAAAAGTAATCATTCGGTACTGAAGTAATCGGTACTCACCAAGTAATCAAAGTACCGACTACTAAAAACGAAGAGTATCCGTTACTTTCGAAATGATTACTTTCATTGATACCTCAAAATGATTACTTTCGATGAGGATACTTCAGTACCGATTACTTGGTTGTTATTTGTGCCGCTAGAGGCGCTCTACGTTAGAGCCAGCTGTTCATAAATAAACCACACTTTGTACCGATTACTTGGTCGTTTCTATTTGTGCCGCTGGAGGCGCTACCACGCCAGAGCCAGTTGTTCGAAGCGTAAACGGTTTAGGAACGGTATTGCCAGAGACAAAAAATATTGCGGTGTTTTCATCGGTAAAAAAACGCTTTCGGTTGATATTTATGTTTGCGTACCTTGCTATCTGATCTAATTGTATATTATTGCTACCAATATATACTAAGTATTCAAGTTTTTGACGGTAGGTAACTACCAAAATTTTCAAACGGTGTAAAAAATATGATTATTAGATATTATTACGACTATAAAAAGTTTTGACAGTAATAATTTTAACACTGCTTTTTTCCTTCACACATTATAAGATTTAAATTTCTGTGGAGTTTACAAAAAAAAAACGATTATGATCATAAAGATAAATTTGGATAGTAGAAATTTCCGCTAAGTAAAAAGACCGCCTTTAACATCTATTATCATAGGTATAATATGATATTAAGTGAGATGCAAATAAATAATAAATAAAATGTATAAAAAATTACCATCAGACTATAATAGTGTTTTATTAACTTATCCCAAAGCTAGAAAAAAAACTGGCATGTAAAATTACGTTTCGAATTTCAATGGAAAATGATAAGTACGTTAATCCAGTGTTAATATGTAATTTACGATCAAAATTGCCTACGTAAACAAAAAAAGAACCGGGATCTTGTTGTAACTATGGGGAATGGATTCCATTTCAGTTTGTTTATATTATTGTAATAAAATTGTAATTGTTAGTGATGCGATACTAATCCTTTCCATATTGTATTCATGACGGGACTCAAATTAATAACTGAAAATAAAATTGTTTTATTCGTTGAATGGTAAAATAGTGAAAGTTCATCAGTCGTACAGCTTTGCCAACGGCTAAATTAGCATGTTAACTTTAGTTCGTTGTTTACGAATTTGCGTCAGTTTTTATTACAATATTTGACTTTGTTTTTACGTAATAATATATTTAATCTGTGTGTTCATTTAAATTGTTTATAAAGTATTGTGTTTGGGCCGTTCATTATCGTTGAAACTTTTGTGCAAATAAGTTTAATATTATCCAATCACGACTGATGAGAGATGCTGCAATATTTTGGTATGTACCTACACATAAAAATAATATATTATGTAGCTGTATTCCATATAAAATATCTTCTCCCGTATTCTGATTGTTTGTATAAAATCAAAAATAAAGTTTAAAAAAAATCTAAACACACAAAACTCTTCAAAACATTCAAAATACCTATAAATACCTAACGTAGAATCCTAATAATGCATAACCAAAGTACCTACGCGCTATTCACGCTAACGAAAAACACAAACGTCAAAGTGTAACCAGTAACGATTTGTCTCTATTATAAAAGTATCCGGCGGTATCCGGAACCGAAAGTAGTCAAATGTAATCAAAGCATTCAGTAACGAATTGATACCAGTAGCGGTAGTACCCGAAAGTAATCAAAGCATTCAGTAACGATTTGATACTTGCAGTAGTTACTACCCGAAAGTAATCAAAGTAATCAGTAACGATTCCATAGTAACGATTACTTTTTGTGAAAGCAACGGATACCGACGGGTAGTAAAAGTACCGATATTGAACACTACTAGAGTGTAGTAGCCTCGCTTCTCGCCCGAGAAATCCTTTGAAGCGGCCAAATTTACCGACAGCCATCCGAGAACAGCCGAGCACAAGAAAGAGAATGCGAGAAACACATCACATTCTTGCTTCTCGGGTGTTCTCGGGGCTTCTCGCCGTGAGTCTGGATGGGCTATTAGGGAACCATCAGAGGGTACCAAAAATTTTCCAATCAATCCTTAACGATCGACCGTGCTAGAGGGCCAGGTCATGTCAAAAGTCGAGATAACAGAAGACGCAGTATGTTGGATGATGCAATCTATAAATGATAGACACATTGAAGAAATAATGAAAGCAAGAAACTATATTAAGAGGAAACCGTGCTGCATTTTGTCCATACAAACGTATTCCCCAATTTATTTCAGGGTTTCGACACTATGCAATATTTTTAACATAATAAAGATTTCGACCACTACTAGCGTGTCGTTACTTTTTGATTTTTTTATGAGGGGCCATCCATAAATAACTTCACACCTTAAGGGGGGGGGGGAAATAAAAAAGTGTGATATTTTTCGACAAAGGGTACTGGGGGGGGGGGGGGGGGGGTCATCAACTCTGTGACGTCACTCTACTAATATAAATAATCTTTCGTTAATAGGCCACTTGCATCACATTTTTAAAAAATTTCCGGTTTAGGTTAATATTCTAAGACATTCCGTTTTTTTTTTAATCGTATTTTTGAAACCCTGGCGATTGCTTTAAAATTTCAATTAAAAAAATCGGTCCATTTTTAATAAACCGAAAAGACGAGATATAATTTTATGGGTGCGAAAAAACGATAATTATATAGACGAAAATCTTAAAAAAACCCCGACGTATTCCACACGAACGGCACAGGAGATTAACGAGGCATTCCAAAAATATTACATCTCATAAATATTTTTTCCCTTATCCATCTTATTTCTCATTAATCATTATAATGTTTAACATCTATATATGACTAAATTCAATGTAATAAAGCCTGTACTTGTAAATTATAATTAAAATAATATATTATATTTGTTAAAATCAGCACCATTACGATTACACTTCTAAGCGTTATACATAAGACACAATGTGTGAGGGGTTCTCTTCGAAACATCTGTCAAAGTGTCAAACGGCATAATATGTACGGGGTTCTCTTCGTAACATCTGTCAAAAATTCGCCGAAAATCAAAGTATTGCCATATAAAGAAATAAATCAATGCGGAATTTTACAAAATTAATTGAATATTAAAGGAGACGGAACATTTTCATGGAGTGACGTCACGGGCCCAAATAACGTATTTAGTGAGTTAAAAATAAAAAATAAAATTAATGAATAAAAAAAAATTGTAATATTTTCGTAATGATTCGTAGACGATTTTTTCCAAGTCGTTATGAAATCCATGCAAGTGGCCTATTTGTTTATTATTTTGTCATTTATTTGAAATATTTGGTTTGATGTTGATTTTATTAAAAAAATATTTTTAATAAATACAAAAATTTATTTTGAATTACTGTTTTGTGACGTCACACTAGAGGCGAGGGGGTCTCACAAATGTGACGATGTGTGACAAGGATGGGGGAGGTAAAAAAATCATGAATATCGTGTGACGTAATTTATGGATGGCCCTAAGTTACTTCTTATGGGAGCTAGCACCCTCCAAAATATTGTTAATAGTTAAAATTTCCTGCGTTGAATGCCATCAACACAGGTTCAATATACAAGTAAAACGTACAGACATAGAATAATTTCTTCTAATATACGAGTAGTTTGTACAAAAAACTCAAAAATCTGTTCAGTGTTGGAGACGAAAAATGGGTAATACAAAGTCTCGAGAGTGATGATTTTACGTACATTATCAGGCTGAGGTGCAGTTGTCCCTTTTGCTCAGTATTCTGGGGAGTAAGAGCGATAGTAACGGCAAAAGTTTGGTAAAATAACTATTGTTAAAATTTTTCAGCAACCGGGTTTCCTCTTAATAGAGAACTGAACGCGATAGTTGCTAATAAAGTGTTATCCAAAGCAACGGGGCTAGCTGTCATCAAAGGAGTGCTGATATGAACAATGATGAAAACATACTTAATTATTAGTAATAAGATCCCTTAGGCGTATGTGTGGTAAAACTATCTTTGCGTTAAAAACATGGAATTCTAGAATTCTACAAGGCCGAAGAAAGCGTAGATAACAAGAATAAGTAAGTGACGCATAGATGGTGTGGATATGCGAAGCGGATAATTGAAAACGTTCCATGACTAAGTGCGTCATTTACTAGAGCGGGGTCAAGTTAGTAGTATTGAAAACAAAAGAGTATCTATGTGTCAGACGATGCATGCATGTGAATGAAGCAAGAAGCGTTATCACGTCCCAAAAATTAAAAACCATATTTCGGGGATAAAAAAACACGTTTTACCAAGTTGACCCTTTGCAATAACAAGGTTGCAACTATCGCGATAACGTCATGCAATAATGAACTCAGTGCATGCAATAAAGTAGCTTAGTATGCATAATATATGTTGATCCCATTATCACATCACGTTGTAGCGACACGTGGAACCGAGTTATTCCAAAGGGTCGATGTCTTGACGGAAAAAAAACAATGTTAAAACGAATATCAATAAGAATATAATACTTCTTAAGTAAGGAATTTATAATGCTTTATTAAAAACACTCATTTTATAATTTTGCTTTGAATAGGTAGTAGTTAAAAAACACAGTTTTAGAAAAAAAAAACACCATTAAAACATAAAATATCTTTTCTTGTGTAGGGTTTTTTTTCTTTTAAAGGAGTTTTGTTCCGTTATCAAGGTTAATTTTTAGTACCTTCTTATTAGAACATAAATAACTTTTGAATTAAAAAAATAAGATTTTCAGGTCGATGAGATGAAGAAGAAAAAATCCCCGCAACTCCAATAATATTTTACCCCACATTTTACGGAAGTTAGAGTAGGTTCATAATTAAAGTTACTGCATGATGTATATTAATTTATTTTTATGAATGTATTAATATTGCTTATTGAAAAAGTTAAAATAGATAAAGAGACATGGTGAATCCGTGCTGAATTTCAAGTATTTAATTCCTAGTTTCTGGATTTCCCCATTTGACCCATGCTAAACAAAACATATCCCATTCAAAAGTACACCCTTTTGTTGACCGATAAATTTTTTTTTTTTTTTTTTGACGTGGTTTTATGAAATATTTTTAGAAATGACCAAAAAAACCATTAAAATACGGTAAAAACCATCCATATGGCTATACTGCCCTGAGCGTTAAAACCAGGGTTGCCGATGCTTATGTTCTAAAATACCCACAATAAATGTTAAAAATCCCCAACTGGGAAGAACGAAATACCAAATTCCTCGCAATTACCCCATAAGTTATTTTATAATTCTGCCTCCAAAATAAAACAAAATTCTACGAAAATTAGCATTATTTATTGATTTATTTAATTTTATTTGGAAAATTATCAGGTTTTAAACATATTACATACATATATAATATACGATTAAAAATAGGTTCGACCGGTTAGTGGTTGAGTGGGCATCGCGTTTGGTTCCCACCCAGCCGTCTCGTGTTCAATTCCTCGGCTGGCTAAGTCCTCCATCACAACACAAGCAACACTTTCGGCTTTCTGTGGTGTTAGTAGGAGATTTTCAAACATGGTTGTATTATTCGTAACCAGGGAATGTTTGTCTTTCTTTAAAAAAAAAAGTTACAATTCAATAACCAAAGTTCACGTGGTGCAAAACTAATGACGTTTTTAAAAAATATTCCTTACAGTGTGCCAATAAATTGTATATCTAGCAGAAAAAAAGGTAATTTATAGCTTAACACGTAAAGTAAACCAAAGGTTAGGAGAAAAAAAATAACTGAAAAATCTATTAAATTGAATGAGACAAAAAAAATCCATACGGTGTGCCAATAAATTGCAGAGCTCGCGGAAAAAAATTAAAAATAAAACTAAGGTAATAAAATCATACTTAAAGTATAATATCATGTAATTTAAATGAGACAAAAAAAAATCAGTTGAATAAAAGAAGACAAAATAGTATTTTGGTGGTGAAACGTCATATTAATCATTTTTTAAATTTTTTATTTTGTTAATTGAAATTAATACCGAAAATTTCAAACAGGAATTAATAATTATAAACTTAATAAGCAATTCAAATTATTATTAACAACATATTTCAAGGATCCTAAAGAGTAGTATAATAGATTTGAACAATAAACGAGATAAGCATGTTTTCTATTGGATACAGATTATGTAATATAGTTTCTTATTATGTCATAGGTATTTTTTGGTTAACACTAAACTTCTTCCTTATTTGTTAATCCCTTCTCGAGTAACCATCAGTTCTTCTACAGTATCTGTAGGAAGGCGATGTCTATTTTCCTTTTTTATATTTTTAAGCACGCTAAATTTTCTCTCTACGGAAGCTTGGAACATGCTAGCAAGGGCATTAAATGTTTAGTTAGACAGGAAGTAGCGGATTCCAATACCCTATCTTTTGTTAGACTTTATTTAGACGGACTAGGAGTAGCGGATTCCTAAACGTCATTTGTTGTTATACTTTAGTTAGACAGGGACTGGGACGTCGTGTTTAGTTATACTTTAGTTAGATAGGGACTGGGAGTTACGAATTTCATTACGTCATTTTTGTCATTAAAGTTCAGGCCCCATTCCGGGTTCTAATTTCCCACAGTTATTGTTTAGAAATAAATGCAAAAAAAAAACTAAATTTTCCATAGAATAATTATGTAAATTTTTCAAAACGGTTAGATAATCATAAAATATCAAGAATCCCCGCATTTTTCCCGCAAAAAGGTTCTCTTCTGAAAATACCGTATTTAAAAAAAAAATTAAAATTTCCCCGCAGTTTGGGAAATTCCCCGCGAATTGGCAATCCTGGTTAAAATACTGATCTCAACTCTATAAATACGATAACAAACCTCTTCAAAGCACAGTGTTTTTTCAACTCCGTACTGGAGAGGTTCAATACATCTTCTTTTAAATAAATTCAGTGTTGCAAATTTATTTCCAAAATGCGTAATTTCATTGTAATTGTGTCCACCGTTTTATTTTTAACAAAGCTTATTGCGGCACAGCGGGAAGGTAAGAATAATAAAAATATTTTCATTATTATACTCTTGTTTATTTATAACTAATTATTGATAAAATTAATGTTAAACTTTTTTAAATCAGAAAAATTGATTATTTGATTTTTTTAATATTAATAATTCAAACTTTTCGATTATGCCTTCGGAAGGTGAAACAGCAATCACGCGTAATAATAATTACACAGCAGAACTTGTTTATAAATAAACTGTTTTTTTTTAATTTAATTCATTTTGTCTTAAATTAAATAATATAATAATAAATAAAATAAAATCAAAAAATTAAAATGGAGTCCTAGAAATAAAACATCGCTCTCCGTTTTTCTATTCTCTGTGTATGACAAAATTGTATAATATGCTTTTTGACTGAAACCCGTGGTTTTGATGGGTATCTGGTACCAACATTAAAATGCAGTTTGATATAATAAACTGGTGCATTTTATTTTAATTTGATAGATTTTTAATAAGACGATTATCCATATATTTTTACAAAAAATCCATTTCAAATACTTTTAACATTGAAATGCAGTCTGATAATATAATAATCTGACGCATTTTATTTATTACCAATTAATTTATTTTTAAATAAGAAGCTTATTTTTATATTTTTACAAAAAAATCTATTTTAAATATATATTACCTACATTATTATGCAGTTTGATGTATAAAAGTGATGCATTCTATTTATTACCAAGGAACAGATTTTTAACAAGTTTATTCTTATATTTTTACAAAAAATCTATTTTAAATGCTTATTAGTAATAATATATGGATAATCTTCTTATTAAAAATCTAGCAAATTAAAATTAAACGCATCAGTTTAATATATCAAACTGATATATTAAACTATATAGTTTAATATATTAAACTGATGCATTTTATTACAAATTGGCATGTTTTTAATAAGAGATTTATTCTTATATTTTTACAAAAAATCCATTTTAAATGCTTATTAGTAATAATATATGGATAATCTTCTTATTAAAAATCTAGCAAATTAAAATTAAACGCATCAGTTTAATATATCAAACTGATATATTAAAATATATAGTTTAATATATTAAACTGATGCATTTTATTACAAATTGGCATGTTTTTAATAAGAGATTTATTCTTATATTTTTACAAAAAATCCATTTTAAATACTTATAAAAAAATAACATAAGATTTTTTTTTAATATACCGTAACGGGGGTGGGTGTAAATAAAAACATCACAAATGAAACAGTAAATAAATGCGTTCAAGTGTGTTCAAATAAAAACTGGTGATAGATCGATCACTGAAATATAAATGTAGCTGTATTAATGTAAATGGAAAGCAAATACACAGTGGCACAGACAATTGTGTTGTTTTCAATAGTTTGTGAACCCAGAACGTAATTAAAAAAACGTAACAATTGATGTCAGGTGTGGGGTTCCGAAAACAAAAACAAACTACAACAGTTCGGATCGGGATCATAAATTGTGGACGATCATACGGGGACAAGGAAAATGGCCACCAAGAAAAACAGATTGATGGATTTAAAGATAGGGGAACTAAAGCGGATACTCGAGGAACGTGCACTGCAACAACGGCTACGAGTGGCTCTCGCGAACACTGGCGAAGATCCGGAGAGTTTTTCTTTCGAAACGACTGGCATAATTGACGACCTCTGTCGACATATCGACGCCAATCTAAAAGCAATCTCCCAAAGCATCAGTGACATGAGGTCGCAGCTGGAAGGAAAGCTAGACAACGTTTCTCGCTGCTTCAGCGAAAAGATAGTCGACAAGGAAGAACAAGTCCATCCGGAAAATAGAGGAGCGACTCAATGCGACTGGTGGTTCATGGCTGTGAAGAGTTCATCAAGGCCCAAAAATGCTAATATCAAGGAACGGATGGTCCTGACCCAGATGAGGAATGACCTGCCCATCTTCGACGGGAAATCTTCCTGGGAGAAATATCTGACGCTCTTCGAGACCACGGCCATGATCAATGAATGGCCAGAGATTAAGAAGGCATCAATGCTGTGCCTATCACTGCGAGGAGATGCAGTAAGGGTATTGCAAACTATTTCGCTTTTGGAACACCAAAGCTATGAGCAGTTGACCCAACGTCTGGAAATACGGTTCGGTCATTGTTATATGGAGGAGATCTACCGCTCGCAACTGAAGAACCGCTTCCAAAAGCCGAACGAGACGTTGCAAGAATTTGAAGCTGACATAGTCCGACTGGTTAGAGGTGCCTACCCAACAGTGACTGACGAAATCTACGAAAGTCTGGCCATCGACAGATTCTTAGATGGACTGCGGGAGGGTGAAACGCACCAGGTCGGTTGGCAAGTCCGAAGATGCTGAGTGAGGCGTTGACGCAAGCTCTGGGGTTCGAGACAACGAGGAAATGATACTACACAAGAGGGTAGGCGAAACGGTGTGTGTGATCCTTAGTGCGGATACTCTGCTACCCCAGTGCAGTGAGACACTGGTTACCGCGTTTCCAGAGACGTGGAGTCCACTGGGGCAAACTATCATCTTGGAACCGGAGAGGGACGGTGCGGCACTAGGACGAGGAATTTTGGTCGGTAAGGCGCTAATCCGCACCTGTGAGGAAATACCCACCAGGGTTATGAATGTCAATGACTACCCGGTAACCCTGAAGAAAGGAACTCAGTTAAGGCGTGGTTCACCTGTTTTAGCGGTTGTCCGGCAAGTTAACAACATGACCGTGACATCGATTAAGCTTCCAGACCAGCTAAAAGATCTCGTTGAACGGGACAGTAGGGGACTTCCTGCAAGACAACGGAATGCCTTCGAAACGCTGATCAGCAGATATCAGAATGTCTTTGAAGGTTCGAATGGGTTGTTGGGAAGGACTGACGTCATACAGCATCGCATAAGAACGGGGAACGCGGACCCTATTCGACCCTAGGCGAACCCCTAGGAGATTACCATTTGTGAGACGTGACAACACCCAATTGAATGCATTTTTACTACAGTATAATTGTCTTGAGGGGGTCCAGTTAAATAATGAAAATATGATACAGGCATTAATTAATATTTTAAATTCACTGAAGGTAGATACTTACCAGTGGCAGTCCATGAGTTTTCAGTGGACTACAGTGTTAAGATTGAAAAATAAGACATTTTTGATGTTGCAGCTGAAAATGAATTAAAAAAAAAAAAACAATTTTTTTTCTGCGTAGACTTTTCCTGAAAATCTTCAAACAAAAATTTGAAAAAATATTTTCTGCTACAACACCAATAACGTATTTTTTAATCTTAGCACTCGTGGACCGCCACTGATAGGCACGCGTGAAAAGTCAATTAAAAAAAATTGGACACATAATTAGAGTTCAGAATATATATTTTAATACCGCGCCACATACTGTTAACATTAATTCAATCATCTTTTTTCGGTTCTTCGAAAAATCTCAATTTTTCACTTAGCGAAAGATTTTCATGATTAATTTATTTTAAATGACAAAATTGACTCTTTGAAATACAATAAGGGTGAAAAACGTTTATGTGTAATTTTTATTATTCAATAATTAACATTGTATTTTTTAAACATTATTTGATAATGTGGACCTCCCTGTACGAGCCCGTACTTTGCCTACACTGGGTACTTTGTCCTCACTGGGTTCTATGTCCTCACTGGATACTTGGCCCTCACTGTGTATTTTACCCTCGCTGGGTACTTTGCCCACACTGGGCACTTTGCCCTCACTGTGTACATTGCTTCACTAGGTACTTTCCTTCACCGGGTACTTTGCCCTCGCTATGTACTTTGCCCTCGCTCGGTACTTTGCTGTCACTGAGTGCTGATGCCCTCATTTTACAATTTAATAAAACAGATAAAAAGATAAATTAATGAAATAAAATAAATTGCCCACAAGGCGTATGGAGTCAAATAATTGTTACGGGCATCTTTTTTGAATGATTTTAAAGTGTTGGGGCGCCATAATGCCTCTTTCAGCAGAAACAAAAAGAGAAACAATGAGAACTGCTTACCTCAGGTTGTGTACCCAATGTACCTACAGAAAATTTTGGAATGAAGGTGTTACACATTCATGATTCAATAGCAAAGTTTACAAGCAGCAAACAAAGGTTATGTTGTAAAAATAAAAACGTGTTACACGTAGAACACCCTACATTCTAATTCGAATGGTTTTAACATTGGGGCTTTTGTTGTCACTTGAAGCAAACAGGATCGGTCCAACGATCTGTCGTGATCCGATTGATTCTTGAATATAGTGTCCAAATCCATCATTCAGGCGATCAAACATTTAGTGATCCATGTTTCCATAATATGGTGTTGTAAAGGGTCTTGGATGGGACCCGCAACTCTCCTCCAAGTATGGTGCATTCACACCAGGCAGCAAACAGCTCATTGGAGGGGACCCCACCACTTTCCCAACGGCGTTATAAGGAAACATATGGTTTCCTCCTTCACCGCACACGTCAAGACTCTATTTTTTTTTGAACGAAGCTACATTTATTTGAACGACTCTAGACCCTCCAATGTCCATGCATACGGGGTTAGTAAGCAGTATGCAAGTACTTACATTAACATTATACAAAAGATAAATAAAAGTAGCAGCCCGTGGAATGATTCTTCTGAAATCTATAGAGAAAAATATATACAGATAAAGGTGTTAGTAAATAAAGAAAAATAAGAGCTGCGCCCGGTTGAGGAGACCTGGTTAAGATATATAACGAAAAAGTAACAGTAATAATATAATGCAAGTATTTGCAAAAATAACTGAGAGAAGAAAAGGCATAAAAATAAAATATCTATACAGAGAAGGTATTCCACAAACCACCAGGCAGTCCCAATGACAATGTGTATGGCTATCGGCCCAACCGCAGACGAAACCCGGAGTCCGCGCCCTTTAGCCGACTCACCGATTTTGCCACGAAGAAATATATGTGGGAAAGAAGAGGAAGTTTTTGAAGACTCGGGGAAAAGATCAGCGTCGGATTGTCGGAGGGGGGGCGGAAGGACGTCGAGACCACGCGGCTGTTCCTCAGGCCTACCCATATCATTGGGGGAGGCGCGGGAGGATCGCAGAAAAACCGCTCCAGTATGGGTTCGCCTGGCTGTACGCACGGACGGGGTCTATCCCACCCCCTTTGAGCAAACAGCTCACAATATCATCCAGATTTCAGGTAATATTGAAAAGAATTCAAAATACGACCTTTTTTATTGTGCTGGTGAGATTGTCATCACAATCAGCCAGAAAATTGCCCCATCCGCATTCCGATAACTCCGGATTAGATTCCTCCTCTTTTTTTATAAAATATCACATCTCGTATGATTGATTGCTTCGTCGACAAAAACAAAGGCGAGAGAGCTCCTGGTCGTTCCGTGTTCTTGGCAAAGGAATGACGTTTTCAGTTCCTGTCACTGACATCTCCATTGATAAAACGGGTGATAGCAGTGCGTAAAAACACAAAAATATTTTACTGCCTGTGAATGTAGGTACCACTTCATGGTTGTATAATTTATATGTAACAATGATTGGTGATATACATAATCATAAACAAAACTCTCTGATCTTCTAAAGGCGTAGTCCATTTCTGTAATTTTCCTGCCGAGGTGCAATCCGTAACAATAAGTACCTTCGTACATGGCACGCGCGCCGCTCGTGAGTACCCGCCATACAAATTTGCTGGTGTTCGTACACGATGCTACGCGCCAGCTGTGGGTTTGCCGTCAGTTGCACGCTACCGACGGTGCTAGTAGCGCGCTACGCGTTGCAGCTTTCGTGTCTACTTCTATTCGTTTGAAAGAAATGGCGTCTGAACATGAGAGTAAAAACATGAAAGTATGTACTGAAATATTTAATGGAGAAGGCATGGATTGATGTAGGAAAAAAAGTCAATTTGACAGATACATAATATTGTATATGTGTCTTTCAAATTGACAGTAATAATTGAGGAGTGATAAAATAGTTGGCTAAATAATTCCACAGATTTTTTGGAGATTTATAGGGGGAAATCTCAAGATGTTCAGATATTTTCATAGCTTGAGTCGCACGGCTGCTCACGAAAAATGGTCAAGTTCAGTATATTTTAGGCAGCACCGAGTGTGGAAACTAGCATAAAAAAGTAGTATGTCTGTAGGCTACTTCTGGTTGCGTCACAGTATCTCCATGTACGGAGGGTGTAATAGTGAGAATAAGATGGTCAATAACTCCCATAATGCACAATGCACAGTACACACAGTACTAGAGCCAGTTCCTGCCGGTGGCGGTGGAAGTAATTACAAACCAGCATTGCGCGCACACATAATACCACACTTCTTCTTTTTTAAACTTTAATACAAATAGGCACGTACCATAAATACTCGTACATATATCTCAACTTATTAATTTATTTAATACAATATTTTACATTTCATAGTTTAATCCAGTAATTTTGGCCTCACTGGGTGGCTTAGTTACCCGTGCTGAGCCCCCATTTGGGAGGCGGACATGGGTACCGCTGAACCGGCAACCATTTATTGGATTTTTTTTTATATTAGCTCCACACAGGAGGCCCTGAGGAAAATGATTCCCATGTTGGGGATGCTGATGTCATTATTGGGGATGCTGTGTGGAGGGTCTTTTAAGGAAAAGAAAGAGAGGAAGTTCTGAGACAGAAAAGACGTGGTTAAATTCAGGGGGTCAGTGTGTCCTGGAGTGACGGACGGACCGTCCCGAACGTCCCACTGAGGTGTAAGGCGATGTTCTGAGAGAGAATGGCTGAAGAAGTCAAAAGGACTCGCTCAACCATTCTCTCTCGATCCGGCCTGCCATGATGCTGGTGGGCAGACGCGTCCGCCGCCAAGACCCGGATAAACCTTACCCCATGAACCCAAGCAACTTGGCCGAGTCACCAAACGTAGCGAACCACTTGGGGTGATCTATGGCAGAGGTATTAGTTATCCAAAAAATGGTTAACGGGGCGACGGTACACATATCCGCCTCTCAAATTCCATCCATAATCAACACCACTGTTTGGAGACTTAGCAAGGGTACCCGCGTTCATGGGGTGAGGGTTGTAAAGGCCTTTGCGTTCAATGCGTGTCGGGCCGGATCGGGTGAAATTGGTCAAAGGACACCTAACCTAGATCTCTACAGACGGACTTCCCTGGCCCATCGCCTTGCACCGCAGTGGAAGAAATGGATTCAGCATCCGTCGCTCCTGAACACATTGCCCTCCAGATTCCTACCCACCCATCATACCTTTATCCTTTCTAGAACATCATCTCTTTCTTTTCCCTAAAAGACCCTCCACACAGCATCCACAAAGATGACATAGGCCTCGAGGAAGTTTTTTTTCCTCAGGGCCTCCAGTGAGGAGTAAAAAAAAAAGTTTAGATATATATTTGGGGGGAAGGGGGGTGCGTCACTGGTCTCTTTAAACAAAACTAATGCATTGATATCTGCAAAATACAAAATGCTACCGACGAGATTCTGCTTTCACAATATACAATGTGTGCTCCCTTTGATCAACTACAATATTACCTGTAATATGATCAAACACTTAGATTATACTGTCACTTTATTCTTTCACAAATTGAGATTAATAACGTCATGTTTTCGCAATTTTAATACATATTACAAAGAAAACCGTATCAAATATAATAAACAGTAAAAATAAAAATAATTACAAAATCTTGTTAAGAAATAAATTAAATACGAAATACATTTTTTCACTTTTTTAATCGTTTGAAACTATATTGATGTTCCGGCGGCAGAGCTGAATTTTCTCTTACTTGCGATTCATAATTTGAAGATTATAATAAATTTTCAAAAACTGTCCAAAATATGAAATGCAAATTTTTACTGCGTACGTTCATTATGTAAAGTTTATCTCAACATTTTATGGCGGCCTCCGTGGACGAGGGGTAAGGCTCTTGACTAGCAAACCAAAAGTCGCGGGTTCGAATCCCGAATTTTATTCGATTAATTTA
Source organism: Limnephilus marmoratus (assembly GCA_917880885.1). Classification (NCBI taxonomy): domain Eukaryota; kingdom Metazoa; phylum Arthropoda; class Insecta; order Trichoptera; family Limnephilidae; genus Limnephilus; species Limnephilus marmoratus. The sequence goes on from OU862913.1 coordinate 43,072,103, forward strand.
TTCTATTTCGCAATTAGTTAATGAAAAATAATATTTTCGGCTCTCTCCAGAGTGGACGATACTCTAAGTATCGCCCTGGTGTACGGCCACCATTCAGATTTGAAACTTTGCTTGAAATGTTATTAGCCGTGTTTGGTGACCAGATTCGAATAGCCAGGTGCTTCCCCACCTTCCTTTTCCCCATCTCCTTTCCCTCCCCACTACCTTCAGCATCACAACATTCCCCATTCGGGGAAGCAATAGTCTCACTAGCTCCAGACGGGAGCAGTTGGGAATCACGTTTTTTTACTGAGCGTAACAAAGTCCTATATTATCTCGGCCGTTGTGCATTTCGTCAGTCTGTAATTTTTTTGCACGTTCCGTTTTCAAGATGATGGCCGTTTTTATGTTTCAGTACAGATTCCTTTTTGAAAAATAAAATCGTCGTGTTTTTTTTTGATTTTCTTATTTGTTTTTTTTTTTATCGAATATTATACAAATATCTACCTACGCAAATATTTTAATGAAGAAAGGCTGTAAAAAGATTTGTCACTGAGATAGTGAAGTTTCTTTGGATGAATTATGTAAGTAAGTATTTTAAATAATATTAAGAATTTACAATAAATATATGGTTTGTAGTTAAATACCTACTTAGAAATCTTATGTTTAAGGAGGAAATTTTGGTTTGCATTTATTAAATGAGAGAAGTTTAGAAACACACTTTTTTGAACTATAGAATTACTTGCTGAAGTCCCCGGCATTGCCCGGGCAATTGTTTGCTAAATTGCTTAGGGAAAAGAGTTATTGTATATTTTAGCAAATGAATCGAACTTAAATGCCATTAGGCCTAAATGCGCGCTGTGCGGAACACGAGAATAATTTATTTTAATACTTTAGATTTTAAATTAAATTGCAAGTTTAATGTCTGCGTCTTCGTTGTGACATTGTCAAATATTATACAAGAATGAATAACAAAAAATGATATTTTTGTTACGTGTTATTAAGGGACGTACTTGACTTACTTTATTAACCAGTGATTTCTGACTTTATTTGGAGTAAAAAATCGGTGTCTTTTTTTCAAATGTTTTTTTCTTCAAAACCAAAATACTTCCACATATCGTCACCGGTCACTCACCAGAGTAACCGCTCAACCCCTTATCCGGCCCTAACATTGCCCGCATATTTTTTTCGAAATCAGATAAGGACCATAACTTTCTTTTTACAAACACTTTAAAGTTATTCCCAATTTTTTTTATTCTTTTGGTTTATCCTACCTTTTTTTTTAAAAATTGCTTCCGATAATTTTGAAAAAAATAATTGAACATAACATTGTTCATTCTAAAATTTTAAATATGTGATTGATAAGAATGACTTCAAAATGAGAGGTCTCAGTTGTCGAATTTGTTAAAGCATTTGTCTCCTGTGTTCCTGGGTTCGAGTCCCAGTTGTGACCATTATATTTTTATTTTTCTGTGTCTTGTTCTTTTTCACGTTTGGGGTAATTTTTTAATATTCCATTCTTCTTCAATGAAGTAAATAAAATGTTATTTTGAACCAAAATTTCATTAATCTTGGAATAAAACGCTACGTTTGTATAAAAAATAAAGCCACACCGCCCGCCCCCCACAGACACTCTCCTTTAATAATAATAATATTTGGCTGATTAATAAAGCGCCGTTTTCGTGAAAAATCACCTCAAGGGCCTTTATATAATAAATAACTATATAGATATAGAAACAGTATTTTGCTTATCTTGTAGAGTAGCCAAATGAACTTAAGTCATATACTACTCAGTTTTAATTGTTGTTATTTTTTACACTGAAAAACGACTCCAAAATAGGATATTAATTTACGATTTGCAAAATTAGTAGGCCGACAAAGAAAACTGATTTAGAAAATGTATACACAGTTTCCCGCTTGTACCACGAGTTTCCGAACACCGTGTTTATTTGTGAATACCATTATAACCACTATATTATCTTATGTTAATAAATAATTTAGCACCTTACAAAGAATCTCTGTAATACATTTCTGATTAATACCGCGGTCTCGGTTCGAGAATTTTTTTTTTAACTTTTACTTGATTCATCAAGCAAAATAAAAAAAAAAACGACAAAATTTCGTCTACGTTAGACGAGAAATCCTGGATGCTGGGTTCGAGTCCCAGTTGCCACCATTATCTATAATTTCGTCTCAGTTAGACGAGAGATCCTCGATCCTGGGTTCGATTCCCAGATGCCACCATTGTCTATAATTTCGTCTCAGTTAGAGAGAGATCCTGGATCCTGGGTTCGAGTCCCAGTTGCCACCATTGTCTATAATTTCGTCTCAGTTAGACGAGAGATCCTGGATCCTGGGTTCGAGTCCCAGTTGCCACCATTGTCTATAATTTCGTCTCAGTTAGACGAGAGATCCTGGATCCTGGGTTCGAGTCCCAGTTGCCACCATTGTCTATAATTTCGTCTCAGTTAGACGAGAGATCCTGGATCCTGGGTTCTGGGTTCGAGTCCCAGTTGCCACCATTATCCTTTAATGTTTCTGTTTCTAGGACTTTTTCATATTTCGTTTAGATTTTTAGTTTTCTCTTCTTCTTCGATGAAGTTGATTAAATTAGAGGCAGTAGTATTTTTTAAAATCAATATTAAACAAATGTGATTAATATCTTAACCCTTCGAAAGTCAGGCTATTTTGACAGAAGGTAAAAATATTTCCGCCTTGCAATAAAATCCAAATAATTGGAATATTTGTGAACGTATCCGAAAATTAAAGACTGTTTTCGAAAGTAATATTTCGCAGGGCTCTATTTTGGACGACTTGGACTAAAAAATAAATTATTATTTCGTGTAAGTATCAAGTAAGTAAGTAGGTAAGTAAGTAAGTAGTTAGTCAAGAAACCATATTACATACACTAAAAATAATATTATTACATTAATTTATAAATCCAATCTGTCAGGACTTGTATTATGTAAGTTTTGGAAGATGGTGCACGTTTTTACCCTTATTTTGTTTTTTTCTTATTTTATATAAATAGGCAAATTTAAAAATTGTTTGAAAATATGATGAACAAAAACATTGACACGTTTTTTTTACTGTATTTTTCGAATGCTGTCTTTTTCCTACTTTTTCCTCCGTGAGGAGCAATCTAATGAGTGATTATATGAAAAGTTTATATCAACATTTTATAGCGGCCTCCGTAGTCAAGGGGTAAGGCTCTCAACCAGCAAACCAAAAGTTGCGGGTTCATATCACATGAACGCTAATAAATTTTATTTCATCATTTAATTTTATTTCATCATCATCATCATCATTACTATTGGCTCTACAACCCCTGGTGGGTCTTGGCCTCCTCAAGAGTCTTCCTTCACTCATCTCGGTTTTGTGCCAGCTCTCTCCAGTTTAGAAGCTCCAAGATGGATATGTCTTTGAGGACGTTGTCGCTCCATCTTAAACTTGGTCTTCCCAGGCTCCTTCTCCCTGTCGGTCTTGAGTTCAGCAGGGACTTTGGTGCTTGATGCTCGGTCATTCTCTCCACATGACCCAGCCACCGAATTCTTCCCAGTTTTATAAATTTTGCGACGTTTAGCTCCTTAAACAAAGTATAGAGCTCATTGTTATAACGTCTGCGCCAAAATCCATTTTCTAGAACCGGTCCGAAGATGCGCCTCAAAAATTTTCTTTCCAAAACGTCCAATGCTCGCTCATTCCTCTTAGTTAGTACCCAAGTCTCAGCTGCATACGTAAGTACTGGTCTGATAAGGGTTTTGTACACTAATATCTTCGTGTTTCTGGACAGCAATCTGGATTTTAATTGGTTTTGTAGGCGGAAATAACAGCGATTTGCGTTCACAATAATTTTATTTCACAATAAATTAATCAAATTAAAATAATTCGCGGTACGTCCTAGATTGGAAAATACTCTCAGTATCGCCCTGGTGAAAGACCATCAAAATTGATTTCTTTTTTGAAATGGCTTAAGCTGTGTTTGGTGACCAGATCTGAATTCCCAGGTACTTCCCCACCTACATCTTCCCCATCTAATTTCCCTTTCCACCACCGTAAGTCTCACAACATTCATTGAACAATTTAGAAACACACTTTTTTAGTATCTTAAATTACTTGCCGAATTCCCCGGCATTGCCCGGGCTTTACGCATTTTTTTTATTTTTTTTATTTGGAAAACTTTCTTTTTACAATAACTCTCAAAGTTTTTTCCTAAAAATATATTTTTTTGGTTTTTTTAATTGCAACAAATTAAAAAAATTGCATCCGATAATTCTGAAATAAATAGTTGAAGATAATATTGTTCATTCTAAAATTTTAAATTTGAGATTGACAAGAATGACTTCCAAATGAGAGGTCTCAGTTGTCGAATTTGTTAAAGCATTCGTCTCATCTGACGAGAGTTCCTGGGTTCGAGTCCCGGTTGTGACCATTATCTTTTTTTTTCGGTGCCTTGTTCTTTTTCGCGTTTAGGTTATTTTTTTTGTATTCTATTTCTTTTCAATGAATTATATAATGTATTTTTTTTTTTTTTACATGAGCTCCATAGAGGAGGCCCTGAGGAAAATAATTTCCCTCAGGGCCTATGTCATCTTTGGGGATGCTGTGTGGAGGGTTTTTTTTAGGGAAAGGAAGGAGAGGAGAGTTTAGGGAAGGAAAAGGGTTTAAGGGATGGGTAGGAATCTGGGGTTTAGTGTGTCCTGGACATCCGCCTCCAAGACCTAGACAAACCTCACACCATGAACCCTATAACTATAGAGAAACAGTATTTTGTTTCTCCAGTCAAGTCTCCAAATGGACTTATGTCTTTAACTTCTCTATTTGAATTGTAGTTATTTTTTACATTAAAGAACGACTCCAAAACAGTCAATTATTTTACGGGTAGCAAAATTAGTAGACCGACAAAGAATACTGATTTAGATAATATATACACAGTTTCCCGCGTGTACCACGAGTTTCCGAACACCGTGTTTATTTGCGAATAGCATTACAACCAACACACTCTATATTATGGTAAAGAAGAATTTAGTTCCTTAGAAAGAATCTGTAATATATTTGTGAATATAATATGAAGGACTTCGGCGCAAATAGTGTTAACCCTCATTTTCTTAGTTTCGAGATTTTTTTTAAACTTTTGCCTATTCATCAAGCAAAAAAAAAATCATTTCAATTTTTGGACAAAATTTCGTCTCGGTTAGACGAGAGATCCTGGGTTCGAGTCCCAGTTGCCCCCATTATCTATACTTTTATCTGTTTCTTGTTCTTTTTCATATTTAGTATAGATTTTTAGTATTCTCTTCTTCTTCAATGAAGTTAAAATGTTTATTAAATTAGAAGCAGCAGTATTTTTTATAATCAATGTTTTTTTAAAAAAACCTTATTACGCTTCACAAAAATAATAAAATTAAAAATTATTATAAGCAATAATTATCAGCCTGAAACACTCATCCACATTGAAAAATCTTCCGAGAAAAGATAAAATTAAAAAATAATAATAAAATTAAAAATAATAAAATTACGTTAATTTATAAATCCAATCTGTCAGGACATATAATATTATGTGAGTATTGGATAATACGAGTAGCTACACTTTTATAGTCCTATTTTTTTGAGTATTATTTAAATGGGTAAATTTAAAAATTGTAGGAAAATATGATAATAATTATTTTTTATTTCTATATTCCCTGTAAAAACGTTTAATAAACTCGATTTAAAATAGTTTTAGAACATTATTTATGTTGAGTAATAGATTTTTTTTAAATTCAGCACAAGAGTCCCAACGGCTAATTTGGTGCAAAACATAACCACGGTTTTTTTTACTGCTATTTTGTAACGCCTTGTAAGGCGCAGCATTTTTACTATTTTTTCCTCCGTGAGGTGCAATCTAATGAGTGATGATATGTCAAGTTTATGTAAACATTTTATGGCAGCCTCCTTGGTCGAATGGTAAAGTTCTCGTTCACCAAACCAAAAGTTGCGGGTTCGAATCCCGGCGTGCGCTAATAAATTTAATTTAATTAATTTATGTTATTTCACAATGAATTAATTAGAAATAATATGCAGTATATTTGTGATACGTTCCAGAGTGAAAAATACTCTCAGAACCGCCCTGGTGAAGGACCATTTCAACATTAAAAATTTGCTTATAATGGCTTAAGCCGTGTTTGGTGACCAGATCTGCATTCCCACGTACTTCCCCACCTACCTCTTCCCCATCTCCTTCCCCTTTCCGTCGCCTTAAGTCTCAAAACATTCTCCAATTGGGGATGTCATAGTCTCACACATTTTCAAAATCACATTTTTTTTACTGAGCGTAACAAAGTCAAATTTTAACTCAGCCTTTGTGCTTTTGATCTGTCTGTATTTTTTTGTACGTTCCGTTTCCGGTTGGATGTGATAATCCGAAGAAAGTGTGCAGAAAGAATTGTTTCCCAGATAGTGACGTTTCTTTGGATGAATAATATAATTTCTTATTTAAAATGATTTAAAAAGTTACGATTAATAAATGGTTTATATTTAAGTAGGTAGGTATTTAAGTACTCACTCACCTATATTATATTTAAGGAGGAAGTTTTGGTTTTGATTTATTAAATACGAGAAATTTAGAAACACACTTTTTTGGACACGAGACACGCTTACTAAAGTCCCCGGCATTAATTTATAAATCCAATCTGTCAGGACTTAAAGTATTATGTAAGTTTTGGAAGATGGTGCACGTTTTTACCCTTATTTTGTTTTTTTCTTATTTTATATAAATAGGCAAATTTAAAAATGGTTTGAAAATATGATGAACAAAAACATTGACACGTTTTTTTTACTGTATTTTTCGAATGCAGTCTTTTTCCTACTTTTTCCTCCGTGAGGAGCAATCTAATGAGTGATAATATGAAAAGTTTATATCAACCTTTTGTAGCGGCCTCCGTAGTCAAGGGGTCAGGCTCTCAACCTCCAAACCAAAAGTTGCGGGTTCATATCCCATGAACGCTAATAAATTTTATTTCATTATTTAATTTTATTTCATCATCATCATCACTATTGGCTCTACAACCCCTGGTGGGTCTTGACCTCCTCAAGAATCTTCTTCCACTCATCTCGGTTTTGTGCCAGCTCTCTCCTGTTTAGAAGCTCCGAGATAGATATGTCTTTGAGGACGTTGTCGCTCCATCTTAAACTTGGTCTTCCCAGGCTCCTTCTCCCTGTCGGTCTTGAGTTCAGCAGGGACTTTGGTGCTTGATGCTCGGTCATTCTCTCCACATGACCCAGCCACCGAAGTCTTCCCAGTTTTATAAATTTTGCGACGTTTAGCTCCTTAAACAGAGCTCATTGTTGTAACGTCTGCGCCAAAATCCATTTTCTAGAACCGGTCCGAAGATGCGCCTCAAAAATTTTCTTTCCAAAACGTCCAGTGCTCGCTCATTCCTCTTAGTTAGTACCCAAGTCTCAGCTGCATACGTAAGTACTGGTCTGATAAGGGTTTTGTACACTAATATCTTCGTGTTTCTGGATAGCAATCTGGATTTTAATTGGTTTTGTAGGCGGAAATAACAGCGATTTGCGTTCACAATAATTTTATTTCACAATAAATTAATCAAATTAAAATAATTCGCGGTACGTCCCAGATTGGAAAATATTCTCAGTATCGCCCTGGTGAAGGACCATCAAAATTAATTTCTTTTTTGAAATAGCTTAGCTGTGTTTGGTGACCAGATCTGAATTCCCAGGTATTTCCCCACCTACCTCTTCCCATCTAATTTCCCTTTCCACCATCGTCCAAGTCCAAGTCTCACAACATTCATTGAAAAATTTTGAAACACACTTTTTTAGTGTCTAGAATTACTTGCCGAAGTCCCCGGCATTGCCCGGGCTTTACGCATTTTAAAATTTTTTTTTTTTGAAAAACTTTCTTTTTACAATAACTCTTAAAGTTATTTCTAAAAAAATTTTTTTTTTATTAATCCTACCTTTTTTAATTGTATCTAATTAAAAAAATTGCATCCGATAATTTTGAAAAAAATTGTTGAAGATAATATTGTTCATTCTAAAATTTTAAATATGAGATTGACAAGATTGACTTCCAAATGAGATGTCTCAGTTGTCGAATTTGTTAAAGCATTTGTCTCGTCTGACGAGAGTTCCTGGGTTAGAGTCCCAGTTGTGATCATAATCTTTTTATTTTTCTGTGTCTTGTTCTTTTTCGCGTTTAGGTAAATTTTTTTTAATTCTGTTTCTTTTCATTGAAGTATTTATCCTTTTTTACGGCGTTCAAAATTTCATTAATCTCGGAATAAAACGCTAGATTTGTATATAAAATAATGCCACAACGCCCGCCCGCCACAGACACTCTCCTTTATATAATGTACAACTATATAGAAACAGTATTTGGTTTCTCCTGTAAAGTCGCCAAATGGACTTAAGTCATTTACTACTCCATTTTAATTGTAGTTATTTTTTACATTGAAGAGCGACTCCGAAATAGTCAATTATTTTACGGGTTGCAAAATTAGTAGGCCGACAAAGAAAACTGATTTAGATAATATATATACACAGTTTCCAGCTTGTACCACGAGTTATCGAACACCGTGTTTATTTGCGAATAGCATTAGATACAACTAACACAATATATCTTATGTTAATTAAGAATTCAGCTCCTTACAATGAATCTCTGCAATATATTTCTGAATATAATGTGAAGTACTTCGGCGCAAATAGTATTAACCATCATTTTCTTAGTTTCGATAAATTATTTTAACTTTTGCCTAATTCATCAAGAAAAATAAAAATAATTTTAATTTTTAAACAAAATTTCGTCTCGGTTAGACGAGAGATCCCGGGTTCGAGTCCCAGTTGCCCCCATTATACATAATTTTATCTGTTTCTTGTTTTTTTTTCATATTTCGTTTATATTCTTAGTATTCTCTTCTTCTTCAATAAAGTTAAAATGTTTATTAAATTAGAAGCAGCAGTATTTTTTAAAAACAATATTTTTTTATAAAACCTTATTACGCTTCACAAAAATAATAAAATTACATTAATTTATAAATCCAATCTGTCAGGACATATAATATTATGTGAGTATTGGATAATACGAGTAGCTACACTTTTTTAGTTCTACCTTTTTTTTCAGTATTATTTAAATGAGTAAATTTCGAAATTGTAGAAAAATTTGATAATTATTATTTTAAATTTCTATATTCTCTGTAAAAACGTGTAAAGAAGTCGATTTCAAATAGTTTTATAACATTATTTGAGAGATATTTTTTAAATTCAGCACAAGAGTCCCAAAGGCTAATTTGGTGAAAACATAAACACGGTTTTTGACTGCTATTTACTATTATTTCCTCGGTGAGGTTTCTTTGGATGAATAATATAATTTCTTTTTTAAAATGATTTAAAAAGTTACGATTAATAAATTAAATAAATAAAAAGAAAACACTTTGTTTACGTCACTTTATTGATATTTCTTCCGTCTACCGAAAAAAAAAAAAAAAAAAAAAAAAGATTAATAAATTGTTTATATTTAAGTAGGTAGGTATTTAAGTACCCACTTATAAATATTATGTGTAAGGAGTTTTGGTTTTGATTTCTTACATACGAGAAATTTAGAAACACACCATTTTGGACACGAGACATGCTTATTGAAGTCCCCGGCATTGCCCGGACTTAACGCATTTTGTGTGGATGTGGGAAAGTAATTTTTATTTATTTTTTTATTTGAAAAACTTTCTTATTATAATAACTTTTGAAGGGTATTCGCATTTTTTTTGTTTATTTCCTACCTTTTTTTATTGTTTCAAATTCAGAAATATAGCATTCAATAATATGGTACAAAAAGTTAGTAGAAGACAATATTATTGTTATTGAAATGTGAAATATGAGATTGACGAAAATGACTTCAATATAAGAGGTCTCGGTAGCCGTATTGTTTAAGGCGTTTGTCACAGTTAGACAAGAGATCCTGGGTTCGAGTCCCAGTTGTGACCATTATCTTTTAATTTTTCTGTGTCTTGTTCTTTTTAATTTTTAAGATATAAGATAAGATTTTTAGTATTCTCTTCTTCTTCAATGAAGCCATTATCATCTTATTTTGAACCACGGGGTGCAAAATTTCATCATTCGCGGAATAAAACGCGAGATTGGTAAAGCCAGACCAAGACCAGATCCTTTATATAATGTATAACTATAAAGAAACAGTATTTTGTCTCTCCTGGTCAACTAAAAAACAATCATGCGATTAAGTAGGTCCCAACCAATGATATAATATATGAAATTGAAATTAGAGTAGTACTAGGTATTAAAAAAATAGAAACTAATTTCAATTGACGCGACGGCCGGCGTAGCCTAGAGGTAAGGCTCTTGACTAGCACTCCGAAGGTTGCGGGATCGACTCCCGGCGTGGCAAATAAATTTTATTTGATTAATTTGTGTTTTTAATCATTTATTTATTTAAAATAATAAATAGTATATTTGCGAGACGTTCGAGAGTGGAAGATACTCTCAGTATCGCCCTGGTGTAAGACCACCATTTAGAATTGAAACGTTGATTGAAATGGCTTTAGCCGTGTTTGGTGACCAGATTTGAATAGCCAGGTACTTCCCCAACTTCCTCTTCCCTATCTCCTTCCCCTCCCAACTACCTTCAGCCTCACAACATACCCCAATTGGGGATGTCATAGTCCCACTGGCTCCAGACGGGAGCAGTTGGGTCTCTTGTGCGGTATTCATGTAAAAAAAATGTACCTACCTCTCCCAGTAACTTCGGTTAAATGAACTCGAAGACCTTTGCTATGAATTTAATTATCATTTTAAACAATTGAAACCAAAAGTGGGAAAAATCCAAACATGTGATTAAGTAGGTACCTACTTATCCCGTGATTTTCCACAGGTCTGCGCTAGGTATTCAAATACTAATTTCCACAGGTCTGCGCTAGGTATTCAAATACTAATTTCCACAGGTCTGCGCTAGGTATTCAAATACTAATTCCGGTTGGGCTGCTTTTTTATATTTGCTCCAAACTGGACGCCCTGAGGAAAATTATTTCCCACAGAGCCAATTTCATTTTAGGCGAAGCTGTGTGGAGGGCTTTTTTAAGGGAAGGAAGAAGAGTACGGTCTGAGAAGGAAATGGGTATGAATGTGGGGGTCAGTGTGTCCAGGAGTGACGGGCGTTTGAATCCATCCCTTCAACTGCGGTGCAAGGCGATTGTTTGAGGGATTCTGGATGGAGAGTTCAAAATACCTCCTTAACCAGTCTCTCTCGATCCGGCCCACCACGCAGCAGGTGTTTCAGCAATTTTCCATTCTAAATTAATTTAAACAACTTTCTTTTTACAATTACTTTTGAAGGATATTTTCTACCTTTTTTTAAACGACTTCGAAAAGGAGGAGGTTCTCAATTCGAGTGTATTTTTTTTTTTTTTTTAATGTTTGTTACCTCAGAACTTTCGACTCGGTGAACCGATATTGATGATTCTTTTTTTATTTGAAAGCTGGTGCTTCCCGTGTGGTCCCATTTTAATTTTATCCAGTTCTGACAATGGCATCCATGAGAAAATCATATAAGTCTTAAATTTGCATCAAGTATGTGTGCGACAAATGGACGAATAACTCAATATCACGCCAACCGATTTCGATGATTCTTTTTTTATTGGAAAGGATGTACTTCAAGGGTAGTTTGATGAGAGTTTGGTTAGGTTCTGATTATGGGATCCATGACAAAGTAACGGAACTCTCCAATTCTGAAGAACAAATTTACGATACTCGGCCGAATCTTAATCGAATTAGTTAGTGTACTTCAGATTCACTAAAAATCAAAAAATAAACAAAATTTTTAACAAAACAAAAAAACGACTTCAAAAAATGCACTAAAAAGTAAAAAAATAATTTCGTATTCTTCTACAACTTTATAATCAACTTACCTTTTCTACTCATCAATATGTAGGTACGATTGTTATTTTTGGAGTCGGTGTCAACCAAGGTACCCGCGGCCCGGCGTGTTCACTTGACAGCTCCTCTCCCGCCGACACCGACTCCAAAAATAACAATCGTACCTACATATCGATGAGTAGAAAAGGTTTTTTTTTTTTTTTTTTACAGCGAATACCGCACAAGAATCTCAACTGCTCCCGTCTGGAGCCAGTGAGACTATGGCATCCCCAATTGGGGTATGTTGTGAGGCTGAAGGTAGTGGGGAGGGGAAGGAGGTGGGGAAGAGGAAGGTTGGAAAGTACCTGGCTATTCAGATCTGGTCACCAAACACGGCTAAAGCCATTATCAAGCAACGTTTCAATTCTGAATGGTGGTCTTACACCAGGGCGATACTAATAGTTAATAGTATCTTCCACTCTGGAACATGCCGCAAATATACTATATATTATTTTAAATGAATTAATTGTGAAATAACACAAATTAATCAAATAAAATTTATTTGCGCATGCCGGGTTCGAACCCGCGACCTCCGGATTGTGAGTCAAGAGTCTTACCCACTGGGCTACGGAGGTCGTCAAAGGTAAGTTGATTATAAAGTTGTAGAAGAATACGAAATTATTTTTTTACTTTTTCGTGCATTTTTTGAAGTCGTTTTTTTGTTTTGTTAAAATTTTTGTTTATTAATTGTTTCCAATTCAAAAATCCAATAATAAAGACATAAATTAGTTGAAGATAATTTTGTTCATTCTGAAATTTGAAATATGAGATTGCCAAAAATTACTTCAAAATGAGAGGTCTCCATAACGGAATTAGACGAGAGATCCTGGGTTCGAGTCCCAGTTGCCACCATTATCCTTTAATGTTTCTGTTTCTTGGACTTTTTCATATTTCGTTTAGATTTTTAGTATTCTCTTCCTTTTCAATGAAGTTGATTAAATTAGAGGCAGTAGTATTTTATAAAATCAATATTTAAAAATAAAAAAATTCATGCAAGTATATTTCTCAAAGAACCTTTATTACACTTCACAAAAATAAAATAATGACATTAATTTATAAATCCAATCCATCACAACATATAATATTATGTAAGTATTGGAAGAGAGGTACACTTTTTTCCTCCGTGAGGTGCAATCTATGGAGTGATAATATGTAATGCTTGTGTCAACATTTTATGGCGGCCTCCGTGGTCGAGTGGTAAGGCTCTCGACTAACAAAGCAAAAGTTGCGGGTTCAAATCCCGGCTGCGCTAATAAATTTAAATTCATTATTGTTATTTCGCAATTAATTAAATACAAATAATAAGTCGTATATTAGCGGTACATTCCAGAGTGGATAATAATACTCTCAGTATCACCCTAGTGAAAGACCACCATTCAATATTGAAACTTTGCTTGAAATAGCTTTAGCTGTGTTTAGTAACCAGATCTGAATTGCCAGATACTTCCCCAATTACCTCTTCCCCTCCCTTCCCCTCCCACCATATTCCCACTATCTCACTTGCTCCAGACGGGAGCAGTTAGGACTTTTATGCGGTTCTCACAATTTTTGTAAACATTTTTTTTGAGCGTAACAAAGTGCTATTTTAATTTCACCGTTTTGCATTTCGTCACTCTGTAAATTTGTTTGTATGTTGCTTTTCCGGTTCATGGAGGCAACCGTTTCAATGGTTCAGTAAAAGTTCCCTTTTCATGTGAAAAGGTTGTGTTCATTTGGATTTTCTATTCGCTTTTTTAAATATTATAGTAGATACCTACCTTCATATCTACCCGAGGGAAGTTTGAAAAAATAAAACTCGTTGAGATGGTGACGTTTCTTTGAATAAATTGTTTAATGATTTAATAAAAATAATTTTTAAAATCTTACATAAAATACCTAGCTTATAATAAGTAGGCATGTATTTAGTAAGTCAGGTACGCCTCATATGTCATTACATTTGCCTGGCAACGCTGTAGGTAGCTTGAAAACAAGCTTACGGATCCGAGTGGTTAAGTACCTACTTACAAATGTTATGTTTAAACAGGTGATTTTTGTTATGATTTATTAAATAAGAGAATATATTATTTGGACGCGAGGTCTACTTCAGAGTAAGTTGCTGAAGTCCCCGGCATTGCCCGGACTTAACGCAAGAATTATGTTAAACGGTAATTTATTTTCCTCTATTTTTTAACATAATACATTGCAAAAATTCAATTCTAAGATAAGCCTAGCCGCCAACCCTCCACAGACACTCTCCTTTATATAATGTATGAGTATATTGGTACAGGTTTTTTTTTTTTACTTTTTGCTTATTAGCTCTACACAGGAGGCACTGAGGAAAAAAACCCTCAAAGTCTATGTCATCTTTGGGGATGCTGTCTCTTTAGAGGGAAAGTAAGGAGAAGCAGTTCTGGGAAGGAAAAAGGTATGAGGGGTGGGAAAGGAACCTGGGGGTCAATGGGTCCAGGCTTGACGGACGTATGAATCCATCGCTACAACTGCAGTGCCAGGCGATAGGTCGAGAGAGACAGTCTCTCCCTATCCGTCCCGCCACGTAGTAGGTTGGCAAACGCATTCGCCCCCAAGACCTAGACAAACCTCACCCCATGAACCCGGGCACCTCTGCTAAGTCAACAAACGTAGCGAACCACTTGGGGTGATCTACGGCAGGGGTGTTGGTTATCAAAAAACGGTTTCGGGGCGGCGGTATCTATAACCGCCTCCCAAAATTGTGAAACTTGTTTCTCCTGTAAAGTCGCCAAAACGGACTTAAGTGATTTACTGCTTGAGGTAGGTACATGGTTTACTTGTAGTTATTTTAACACTGAAGGACGGAAAATAGTCGGTTATTGACGAGCTAACTACCTTCACAAAATTAGTAGGCCGACAAATAAATTGGTTTTAGATAATATACACGGTCTCCGGAAAGTCGTGGTACAAGTAGGGAAATCGGTGAATCTATATCACATAATGTAGAAACGTAAGAGAACAAATTTATTACGATTGTTTTTTTTTATTTTTTCCCATTTTTATCGGTAACTAAGCGTTTACAAAAAACATTCGAGCCGGACTTACGCTTTAAAGCATTTTTAGAGAAATTAAATACCTAACATTAACCCCCCAACGCCTGTTTTTTTTTTTTAAATTCAATCAAATAAAATTACTCGATTAATCGGAAATGAAAGCTCAAATCCAAAAAACGTATTTAACATGAGAAGAGACTCAATTCGTGATACAGATTTACCAGCTTCCAGCTTGTTCTACTAGATTCGGGACATTGTGAATATTTATAAATATCATTAAAGCAATTATAACCAACACATTACATAATATTATTACAATATAAGAACATTCGTTTTGTTTTGTATTTTTTATCAAGAACCCGTGTAATTGACGGTTTACGAAAATCTTGTGTTAATAAGAAATTTATTTTGTTAAACAAATCTCTATAATACATGTCTGAATATAATATGGCGGGCTAATAGAGCTCGGGCGCAGATAACGGCAATCCTCATTTTCTTAATTTCGAGATAAATATTTTTTTAAACTTTCGCCTAATCCACCAAACAAAACACAAATATTTTTTATTTCTTTATAACATTTTTCAAAAATAATTGTTAAATAAAAATATCAACGAAAAATACTTACTAATACGTACAGGTATATGAATTGACATAGTAACACATCACCAAAAACACGATTTCGATTGTCTGTGTCCTGCGTAACTCGGATTCAACTAACTAAAATTTGATTTGAATCAAGTGTCATTTTAAAATTGGAACTGATTGTGTCTGAAGCTGTTTCTTTCTATGACAGGATCAAATGATTTGCCTGGTGTAACTCAGTGACCAGCTCAGATATGGGGGCTCCATCGAAGCCAAACTAAAGTTAGCTTCTCAAAAACTGGACGTACTGTACAGGGCCCGCAGATACTTTAATAGTACACAACTGCTAATCCTGTACAAAATCACAAGTGCACCCCACGGTTGAATTTGGCAGACGCTTCTGGTCTGGAGCTCCAAAATACCTGAAAAATGCCCTCGAATCTGTGCAGAAACGGGCGATCCGTTTGATAGATTATCCCATCTTAATAAACGGATTGCAATCAATTCCCACCCGGGAATGCTATCCTTGGTCTACCGGTATTTCAATGGCAGATGCTCCGAGAAACTAATGGCATTGATCCCTTCGGCACCGGTGCATAGTCGGGAAACATGCCAAACGCGTTTCCAACATATGAACACCGTTGACATCGGTCACATGAGAACGAGTCGCTTCTTCAACTTATTCTTGTGTTCAACAACTCGGTTGTGGAACGATTTGTGTTTCCTCCTACCTACAACACGAGTCTCTTCAAGACAAATGTTCATTTATTCATCTCCTTAAAAAGACATTATTAAATTATTTTCCTCATGGCCTCCTGTGTGGAGATAATGTAAAAAACATATATATAGTTTTTTGTTCGGCTGAAAAGTATTGGGCTCGAGTAAGGTGGTAAATCTTAAGAAGTGGGTTGAGTTTACTTTTAAATAATAATATTTACTGCAGGAGCTTCCGTTGAAACATAAAGAATTCGGTTAGTACACGGAGCCATCTAGGATGAGACATTTAACCTGGTGCTGGTGATGGCTTCCTTTAATCTTATGAAGGAGCTTCCGTTGAAACATAAAGAATTCAGTTAGTATACGGAGCCATCTAGGATGAGACATTTAACCTGGTGATGGTGATGGCTTCCTTTAATCTTCTGAAGGAGCTTCTGACGGTAACTGCATCTAATACTTTATACAAATATAACTGATCTGTACTCACGTCTCACGTCTCGAGTTAATAATTCAGATAACTATTCAACAGTTTTCTGAAAATGTTCAACTGACTTTATTCACACTTCTCTAAGGAGTCGTCCATTAATCACGTGAGGCTCGAAAGGGGGGGAGGTTCGGAAAAAATCACGTAATATCACGAGGGGGGGGATAAAATGAGATATCACGTGTATTTATTTTTCGTGATAATATTCTGAAAATTTCAAAATTCTTTGTACAAAAAAAAATACACGTGATTCTGGGGAGGAGGGGGGGGGGGGGGGGGGTAATCTAAAACCTCACCATATATCACCAGGGGGAAGGGGGGGTTAAGAAGTTGAAAAAAAAAACATCACGTGATTAATGGACGACTCCTAAGGCTGCCGATGCGCACGCGAGCTGAACCACGAATTATGGGAAAGGAACGAAGCAATCGCAAATGGCTAATTATTTGTGGCTCGGCTCCCGCTTATGTTTCGCAAATGTAAAAGTAGCATAATGCTTATCATATTGTCCCTGAATATGTCTGACCTTTACCGCCAAGATGAGAACAAATACCGAAATTGTGACTTGTTCATGTGAAACAAGCTAATTATCCATTGTAATGGTTTATCCAATCAGCAAACGTATTATTCCCCCTTCTTTTCCTACAATCCGTCACATCCAATAGCTAAAGAGATTCAAATGGTTTTTCTTCCTTCAAAAAATAATCGCCAATAATTATTGATCTTTCTATAACTTTCGATATATTATAATAGGCCACTTGCATTACATTTTTTTAATTTTTTTTCCGGTTTAGGCAAATATTCTAAGACATACTGTATTTTTTTTTTTAATCGTATTTTTGAAACCCTGGGGATTATTTGAAAATTTCAATCCGAAAAATCAGACCATTTTTTATAAACCGGAAATACGGGACATAATTTTATAGGTGTGAAAAAACGATAATTACATAGCCGAAAATCATTTAAAAAAAAGAACGTTTTCCACACGAATGGCACAGGAGAATAACGAGGCATACCAAAAATATTACATCTCATAAATATTTTTTTCCTTGATCCATCTTGTTGATCATAAATATTATATTGTACAGCGTATATATTACTAAATTCAATGTAATATACTTGTGCTTGTAAATTATAATAATAATAAGAATATTATGAAATTTAATTTCGTTAAAATCAGCACCATAATCATTATACCTTTAAAACACGTACCAACATCTTCTTCACGTTCTGAAGAGAACCCCGTACATATAAAATGCACGGGGTTCTCTTCAGAACATCTGTCAAAAAGTGAAATCAAATGATAAGTTCGCAGAGAACAAACAATAAATCTAGTGAACGAATTCAAAAATTCGCCTGAAATCAAAGAGATGCCATATAAAAAAAATAAATCAGTGTGGAATTTTTTTAAATTAATAGGAACATTTTCGGTGACGGGACATTTTCATGTAGTGACGTCATGAGCCCAAATAATGGATTTATTTATTTAAAAATAAAAACAACTGTACATTTCTAAACAATTTTACTAACATTTTCCTAATCTTAGTAAAAAGATCTATCCACATGATTTTTTCCAAGTCGTTATGAAATCCATGCAAGTGGCCTATTGGGTGCAATTTAGTCCAAATTCGCTGCAGTCTGGCTTCTGGCTCGTTTATCACTGAAATATAAACTTCTAGCATTCATTCTCTGTGATGTTTCTCCCCGTTTTGGTGGCAATCAATGTTTCATGTTTCCGCCATCTGATCTGATTATCATATTTTGGATCATTGTGAACGGAAGTGGTGCCCTCTGTTATTTACAAAAAGAACCCTTGAAGTTTTTAAACAGCATCTCCGATGAAAATATGTCAAAAAGGAAATTTACAAAATTTGGATTTTCTCAATTTCAAAAACTTTTATATAATTTCCCAACCCATTTTCTAAGCAAGTTTCTCCCATTTTACAAAGTTTTTGGGAATATAAATTTTCCACCATGAATATCTTCCAAACTTCACAAACAAACATTAATGTTTTAATCAAAGTTTGCCGACCCATTTTGAAAGCACAAATTATTCGATTTTCCCTGAAGAATTTTTTTTCCTGTAAAACATAAACAAAATTTTTAACAAAACAAAAAACGACTTCAAAAAATGCACTAAAAAGTAAAAAAATAATTTCGTATTCTTCTACAACTTCATAATCAACTTACTTTTTCTAATCATCAATATGTAGGTACGATTGTTACTTTTGGAGTCGGTGTCAGTCAAGGTAGGTTTGTAACTACATACATAGTTATAGGTGAGGTGTGCTTGTATCGCACAAGCGACTTGACGAGGCGAGAGGCGAGAGCGGAGCCGCGGCGGCGCGGGGAGCTGTCAAGTGAACCCGCCGGGCCGGGTACCTTTGCTGAGACCGACTCCAAAAATAACAATCGTACCTACATATTGATGATTAGAAAAAGTAAGTTGATTATGAAGTTGTAGAAGAATACGAAATTATTTTTTTACTTTTTAGTGCATTTTTTGAAGTCGTTTTTTGTTTTGTTAAAAATTTTGTTTATTTTTTGATTTTTAGTGAATCTGAAGTACACCAACTAATTTGTCTGAATATGGGTAAACCTACTAAACGTACTGCACATATGAGACAGACATAATTTGACCATAGCGACGTTAAGGTCAAATTAAGAGATTCGGCCGAGTTTCGTTAATTTGTCATGGATTCGATAATCAGAACCTAACCAAACTCTCATTAAATTACCCTTGAAGTATATCCTTTCCAATAAAAAAAGAATCATCGAAATCGGTTGGCGTGATATTGAGTTATTCGTCCATTTGTCGCGCACATACTTATGCAAATTTAAGACTTATATGGTTTTCTCATGGATGCTATTGTCGGAACTGGACCAAATTAAAATGGAACCACACGGGAAGCATCAGCTTTCAAATAAAAAAGAATCATTAATATCGGTTCACCCAGTCAAAAGTTCTGGCGTAACAAACATTAAAAAAAAAAAAAAAAAAAAAAAAAAAACAGTCGAATTGAGAACCTCCTCCTTTTTGAAGTCGTTTAAAAATATATTAGGTTGAAAAAATTAAATGATTATTTTTTAAATATTGTTATAAAAAAATAGCGAACCATTTTCCTACCAATTTTCAAAGCGTAAATTTTCTGATTTTCCGGATTTTACGGAACAGTTTAAAAAAAATCTTAACCAATTTTCCGATTTTTCCAAAATTTTTTTGCAGAAAATAATATTTTCCTGTATCAAAAATTTCCCAAAAATAAAAAAAATTCCGAACTTCAAATAACAAAATCAAAAATAAATGTCTAAATAATGTTTTCCAAAATCAAATAAAAAAAAAAGTTATAACAGAATTCTTAAACGAACGTTTCGAATTACGTTACGTTACATTACGAATTTTACATACTCTTTGAAACAACCGATCACATCTGTTTCTTGTCTCAGTGACTTTGCTGCCACTGGCCACTGAACCGTCCGATGTTATTTTTCAAAAGTGTTTTTGGAATCGGTTCCTTTCGGCTTTAGCTGTTCCCATGAACAACACAATGTTTCGGAAATGATATATGTATTCAAATAATTTTATTATATACTAGCTGATTCCCGGCATGCGTTGCAAAACCATATTCAAAGAAATAAATTGTTTCTCCCTGCATGTCCTTTCTACCGCGTTCCCCTTCCACCTCTAAACTAAAACTTCACATTGAAATGGTCATATAATAACCCAACGGTATTAGTGACTAATGACTAGCTGTGACGGCCTCCATAGTCAAGGGTTAGAATCCTCAACTACGAATCCAGAAATCGCGGTTTCCTCTCCTTTTCCTCAATTGGTTCTGGTATTACGTTACAGGAGATCTGTGTGTCATGGCGGGAACCATCCAGCCGGGTGTCTGCAGACACATAATGAGGTGCTCCGTCGTCTTGGAAGCGGCATTCCACGGATTGTCATATCAGGTGAAGTCACATATATACGAGTATTATCTTTCTATATATTACGTTAATTAGTAATTCATTTTACCAATCAAAGTTACTTAGATATTTTTCTATGGATATTTTACAATAAAAAACACTGCAGTACAAGAGGCAAATTAAAAAAACTCATATTATAAACCGAACCAGTTATTTTATTTCAAAGCATTCCTGTTGATCTCACTGTATAAGTATATAAAAAATATGTCTCGTTACCAATGCAAACAATCATTTTGAATTTCCAAGGATCAACAATAAAGTTAGGTGTTGCTTCTTTCTTCTTTAAAAATTATCTGGAAAACCAATAATATTATAATTCCTATCGTTTTGTGTATCTACGAAGATGTTTGTATTATTATGTACTTGTGTACCTATGCTAACAATTAATCTAAATATGTAAACCTACATGAATTATATATTGCAGTCTAAAAGAATAAGTTAAGTAAGAATTGTATTTTTGTTTTAGATTTGGTTATGATTTTGATTTTGTTTTTGTTTTGTTTATGTATTTGTTTTTTTGTTTTTTTAAATTTTGTTATGCTTATTTAAATTTAGATGTTCTTTGTAAAAAAAAAAATGCATGTAAAAGCCCAGCCGGGCGTGAAATTCAATAAATAAATAAATAAATAAATAAATAAATAAATATTTCTGGTCTTGACAGCATACTTGCTCTAACGGAAGCTCTTCTTTGTCTTTTCGTATCTTCGATATCTTTCAGGTCGTCTGTGATAATATACTATTTGTACTTTACTCTACGATTACTATCCATTTTCCTTCCGTCTAGCCATACTAAGGATATTAGTGTGAGTTTGTTTTTACATTTGAAAACCATAATGAGTGATTTGAATGATTTTAGATGATGGATTGATATAGAAGGTTATGATTTTTTGCAAATTCTTTACATATTTGGAATGTAGGTATGTGAAGATTTTGCAAAAAGAATAGTACCTGTGGGGGAATGCCTTTACTGGATGCCTCTATCGCTGTCTGGCATTTGGCGAATCGGCTGCACACTCCCACCCTTCCTGTGTCCACCATTGTACAGTTATCACCTTCAAACAAACATACTCACCAGGGTTACATAATACAAAATGATGATTGAGATTCTGCCTACAATCCAGAAGTAATGTGCTTCAGTGAAATATTTGAGGGTTGATGTTTGCCGACGGTTGATGTTTGTGATGGGTGATTAGGTTAGTCGTCGGAGATGATACAATAACGTGCTACGATGCTGTTCGAGTTGGTGAAAAGGCAATGAATGCGATAGTGGGCTTGACATTCTCAAACATCAAGTTGTCCCGCAAAGTTCGGGCATTCCCAATGTCTTCTGTCAGCTCGTCGATAAAAATTCACGATGAAAAGGTTGCAGTTGACCCAACATTGCTGTTTCAGCGGATGTGTATAAACAAACGATCAGATGAGGATTTGATTATGAGTTGGCCCCATTTCCCTTGGCACTGTTCTTAATAACATCATGTTACACTCTCCCTTGGCACTTTTAAATGAAAGTGGGATGCGAAAGACAACTAAATCTGTTCTGTATAGCTTATTCGAGCCAACCAAAAAAACTATTCTACTGTCTCAGATGAACATAGTTGTGGACGGAGGATTTCTACTACACAGAGTAATTTGACAAAAAGATGCCCCCGTTGCCGCAATTTGTGATCGTTATATCACCTATGTCAACCACCACTATCCTGGAATGACTCGCACTGTGGTATTTTATGGGTACGCAAACCCAGCCAATAGTACGAAATCACAAGAACAGATGCGACGATACAGACTGAGAAGGTCAGCCGACATGAATTTGACATGGAACAAATCAATACCCGTTAAACAGGAAGATTTTTTATCCAATCCTACCAACAAAAGTAACTTCATCTCCTTACTACAGACAAAGTTTCGGGAGAATGGGATACAGACTCTTCAGGCCACCGATGATGCTGACGTCCTTATCATAAAGATTGCTGTGGAACTATCCTTTCACAACTCTGTGGCTGTCTTTGGTGAGAATGTGGACCTCACTGTCCTTTTGATTGCTTCCACTCCTCCCACCTAAGATATTCTGCTGCTGAAACCCGGACGAGGGAAAACCAAAACAATGGCAATGTCCACCCAAGAGATGCAACATCGTAGATTTGCACATATCATATTTTTACATTCATTTACCGGATGCGATATAACGTCGGCAACTTTCAGGAGAAGCAAGGTGGGCTTTTCAAAATTGTACTTGGAGTCAAAAATGATCAAGCAAGCGGCAATGATCTTTTACAACCCCTCCTCCACTCACGACGAGGTTGAATAGGCTGGAAATAAATGCTTCCTGAAATGGTATGCGGCGCCAAAAAGACAGACCTCCCTTAACCAGTACCGCTTCCAGTCGTTCACAAGGTCCGTGGCAAATATGAAGCCTGACATCAACAGAGAGTGCAGCTAAACAGCATTCCCGGCGGACATACCAACAAGTTCAGCAGTGGCTCGGGATTGAGCTGCCCCTGAAGAATGGGGGTGGAAACACGAAGGAGACACCCTGGTGCCAATTACAACAGAAGATTCTCCAGCACCGGAGGTCCTTCTGAAAATGATATTTTGCCGCTGCACTAAGGATTGTGCAATTGGCAAATGTGGATGCCGAAAAGCAATGCTGACCTGTTCTGCAGCGTGCCTTCACTGCCAAGGGAGATGCCTCAATAGCGTGCCTGTTGCCGAGGACGACGATGAAAACGACGTAGAGCCCTTTCAGCAAGAACCATCCACCACTGAGAATGACGATGCCATGGATGAACAACGCTTGCCAGGACCCTCACGTCCAAAGAGGATATGATAACGTGAATCCATATAAAGTTGAGAGTGTAACATGATGTTATTGAGAACAGTGCCAAAGGAAATGGGGCCAACTCATACTCAAAGAATTTCATCAAATCCTCATCTGATCGTTTGCTTATACACATCCGCTGAAACAGCAATTTTGGGTCAACTGCAACCTTTTCATCGTGAATTTTTATCGACGAGCTGACAGAAGACATTGGGAATGCCCGAACTTTGCGGGACAACTTGATGTCTGAGAATGTCAAGCCCACTATTGCATTCATTGCCTTTTCACCGACTCGAACAGCATCGTAGCACGTTATTGTAGCATCTCCGACGACTAACCTAATCGCCCTTCACAATAATAATGATTATAAAATGAATTCCACTAATCATCTGTTCGAGAAAAACTTACCTGCTTTCTTGCGTGCAAAAATTAATAAGGAATTACCCATGAAGAAAAAACCCGTCTTAATAATTTGGTAAGAAAAAACAGCTGTTTCTGAAATTTTTTTTTTTTTTTTTTTTTTTACATTAACTCCACACAGGAGGCCCTGAGGAAAATAATTTCCCTCAGGGCCTATGTCATCTGGGATGCTGTGTGGAGGGTCTTTTTGAGGAGAGGAAGGAATGAACATTGGTCTTGAAGAGACCCATGTTGTAGGAAGGAGGAAACACAGAGGCCGGCAAATCATTCCACAGCCGAGCTGTTGAACACAAGAACGAGTCGAAGAAACGACCCGTTCTCATGTGACAAATGTCAACCGTGTACAAATGTTGGGCACGCGTTTGGCGTGTTTCCCGACTATGCACCGGTGCCGAAGGGATCAATGATGCTAGTTCCTCGGAGCATCTTCCATTGTAATACCGGTAGAACAAGGATAGCATTCCCACCCGACGCCTGTGCTCTAAAGATTGCAATCCGTCTGTTAAGATGGGAGAATCTATCAAACGGACCGCCCGTTTCTGCACAGAGTCGAGGGTATTTTTCAGGTATTTTGGAGCTCCAGACCAGAGATGGCTGCCAAATTCAACCGTGGGGCGTACTTGTGATTTGTACAAGGTTAGCAGTTGTGTACTATTAAAGTATCTGCGGGCCCTGTACAGTACGCCCAGTTTTTGGGAGGCTAGCTTTACTCTGGCTTCAATGGAGCCCCCATACCTGAGCTGGTCACTTAGGGTTACACCAAGCATATCAATGGAGGGCCTGTTCGGAAGATTGCTTCCGTTGAAAGAGACTAGATTTTCATTTCGATCCCTTTTGGACGTAATCAGACAAGATTGGGTCTTTGAAACATTAAATTCAACGAGATTATTTTTACCCCAAGAGAAAACACTTTCGAGGTAGCCGTCCATTCTTTGCTTCAAAGCCCTACGAGCTGTTGGAGTTTGTGAGCCCTTTGGGGGCTTGTCAAACAAAAAGCTATCATGAACTGTACTGTCATCCGCATAACAGTGAATTGGTGCACATGACAAAAGGTCGTTGATGTGCAACAAAAACAAAGTTGGAGACAGAACCGATCCCTGCGGGACGCCAGCATTTATCGAGTGTGAGGAAGAGGTGAAACCATCGACTACCGTCTGAATCGACCTCCCCCTCAAGAAGTCGGCAATCCACGTACACAAGGATGCGGGAAGTCCGTAAGAAAGCAGTTTGTTGACAAGTCCTCGGTGCCAAACCCGGTCAAAGGCCTTGGAGATGTCCAGTGCAACCGTTTGGGTCTCACCGAAACGTTCCAGGCATCGCCCCCAAACATGCGTCACATACGCGAGAAGATCACCGCACGAGCGGTTCCGCCGGAATCCGTATTGACGGTCGTTGATAATTTTGTTCTTCTCGAGGTATGTGAGCAGTTTGTCGTTGATCACACGTTCCATCACCTTAGACAGAACTGATGTGATCGCTATGGGGCGGTAGTTGGCCGGGTTGGAGCGGTCACCCTTCTTTGGAATAGGATGGATAACCGCTTTTTTCCAACCAGAGGGCACAGAGCCAGTCTTCAGGGACAGTTTAAAAAGCTTCGTCAAAATTGGAGCTAATTCTGCAGCACACCTCTGCAATACCAGGGCAGGTATTCCGTCGGGCCCACTAGCTTTATTAACATCAAGCCCTCGTAAAACATGGAGTACTTCCCGATGCCGGATCCTCAGCTTTTTCATATGAAAACCGCAGTGAGGAACCGACGTCGGGACAGCACCTTGGTCATCGAGGGTTGAGTTATCCGCAAACATTTTACCTAGTAAGTTAGCCTTTTCGGTGGCGGTGTTTGCTAGTGAGCCGTCAGGTCTGGTAAGAGGTGGCAGACTGGATTTGCAGAAATTGCGACCTATTGAGCCCGCAAGTGACCAGAATTGCCTGCTGCCATGCGGGCATGCAGTCAGCTTTCTGCTGATCTGCTGGTCGTGCTCGAATTTTGACCTATTTATGATTCTCTTGGTTTCCTTTGCCATTTTGTTGTAAGCTGTTCTGTCTTCGGATGTTCTAGATGTGTTGTAGGCTCGGTAAGCCGCGTTTTTTCGTCGCACTGCTTCAGCGCATTGTCGACTGAACCACGGCTTTGAGCCTACACCAGTTTCCTTAACAGTAGATTTGATGAAGCCATCCATCGCGGATGTGATGACTTCACCAATTTCCTGGGCACATCTTGAGGGATCCGAAGTCCGAAAACAGACAGCTGACCACGGAAAAGCATTGAAATGTGCCCGCAGACCGAACCAATCTGCTGACCTATAGTGCCACACTTTTCTCTTCAGCCTCTCGTTTGGTGGTCTGAAGTTTACAGGGATTGATGTCGTCACCAGGCAGTGGTCGGACGATCCTAAAGGCGCTGTGACTTCAATCCTGTAAAAATGACGACATTTTACGAAAAAACTTAAAATTGCTGTAAATATTTACTGATTGGAGATTTATTTACATATGTGTGTATATTCTAAAAGGTAATTAAATTATTAACAACTTTTTTCAAATGAATTTCTTTCTTGGATGAATATTTTAGACGATATGAAGGAATATTTGATGAAAAATGTGAGGTAAAATGATTTTTTTCGAAAATATTGACATTTGTGGAGCGTATAACTCAAAAACGGTTGGGATTTCCAAAATTACGTATAAAATAAAAGTTGTATATAATTTTATGACCTTTTCCTTATTCTAAAAAAGTTTTCCTCTGCGACGCACCGTTTTTGAGATATAAACGGAAACCCGAAAATCGGGACCTTCCTCCCCCCCTCCCCCCCCTAGCTCACCACCTAGACGTCAGGACTTTTAGTATGTTCACACCCTAAGCACCCTAAACAAGTCCTGAAAGAATCGCTTAGGTTCCTGCTCACGCACTCTACAACTCCTTCCTTTACTGGACTAAATCTAAACATTTGAAATCATATTTTATCACCTCTCAAAAACAGTTTTTAGTATATAGGATACATTCAGAAATATTCCACTCACTTGGATTTAATTGGAAAACGGAAATTTTCTGACCTTCTCACAGAATGTGCCCAAGACCTGAAGGGTTAAACGAATAATTTCATAGTATTCATTTATTCATTTCATAAATATTCATATATTAAACAAACGTTGATTTCTTATACACATAGAAACAATGCTCGGCAATTGATATGGTCATCCGAAGCGACAATTCATTCAATAACAAGATTGTCCTCCCACCTTGACCATAAGGCTATGAAGATTGTGACCATTGGCAAATTAGTCCAGCAGGCCAAAAGATAAAACAGTGTATGTAAAAGACAACCATCAAGAACACAGAAATTAACGCTACAATTAATGCAACTTGACAGTCACAATTTCATTAGCCACCACATCAAAACAGCTCCGATGCTGTTTAGATTTTAGTTAAGTAATTATCATTCACCGTGCATTAATGGATGTTCATCAGTCGTCTGAAATTAAAAATGCATTAAGGGTAGAAGGATATAGTTTAGATCGCATAATCGTAAGCGCCCATGTTAAATCACACAGATTTTCATCAATGACAGTCAGTTTTTTCGAAAAATTTGAACATTATTCATCAAATTTGAACGTTAATCTATCTATCTATATATAACCTGTCTATCTATCTATCCTCTATCTATCTATATAAATAAAAATAAATCTCCGAAATGTATATACGCGGACAAGCTCCGAACGACTGCACCAAATTGGTAATTTTTTTTGTGTTTGTTATTGCCAGGACAAAGTTTCTGGTGACTCTTGGCATTATGAAATTTGTATAAAAAATTACAATAGGTGGCACGTGAGCTGTTGGAAAACTGAATGAACCGGGACTGAATGTATGGAATGCGGGAGCGGGGTAGGGGGAGAGGAACCCAGGGAAGGGGGTTCGCGGGAGGGGGGGGAGTGGAATCTGGGAGAGGGAGGGGAACTCGGGAGGGGGGTTTACGGGACGGGGGAAGGGGGGAGTGGAATGGGGAGAGGCAAGGGAGAGAAGGCGGAATGGGAACACGAGAGTGGGATGGGAAGCGGGAGAGGAATGTGACGAATGGGAAAGTAGACGCAGAGAGAAATAATTTCTTTATTAAATGCAACGCATGCCGGGAACCAGCTAGTTTTCAAATAAAGATTTTTTAATTCTTATTATATTGAAGTTTTATTGGAATTTTCTTTTACTACAGTGATATAAAAAATAACAAACCTGTTTTTGTTTTCAGACATGCGATGTGGGGGGCGCCGTTCGGATCGTCTGCTGCCCATTGTCGACAGTTATTGAAGGTACGATACCCAGAACTGAATCATCATTCATTTTAGATCCAGTAGGGGGTGCAAGGTTCGTGGATTTCCTAGGTCCTCTTATCACCATAAAACCGTCATTGCAAAAGACGGTGAGTCGTCGAGGTAAAATACCAAGAGCTCTGAGTGTTTGGAACAATATCAATAGTAATTATTGAAGATACCTTATACCGTAGACCGGGAAACATCAACTCTGAAATATTCCACCGACCCACATTAATTCTGGATTTCTGGATTGTGGGTAGAATTTTCAACGTCATGATGTGTTGTGTAACTATGTTGCAGGAAGCATTTGCTTGGTAAAGGACACGAAAATTGCGGGGGTATACAAACCATTTGCCAACTGCCAGACAGCGATGACAGCCGCCAGTGAAGGCACTTTACCACAGGTACTGTTATTCTCTTTATCTCTAAAAAAATAATTATGTACAATAGCTTGTGTCGCTTTCCACAGAGAGAAATAAAATGGCCTTATTTTTAAACGCCCGTGTTCTCAAAAGTTTCCTATGATCTGTAGCTATTCGAAAACGTAAAAATAAATGAAATTATTGTTCACTATTAGCCCGCTAAAATGGCAGGAAGTTTTGAAAAAAAAAATAGATTTAGTGATTTGGAAAAAAAATAAAACAATGGGTCCATATTTTATATTTTGTACCAAACATAATTTTTATTCCATAACTGCAGTACAAATATAACTGCAGTGAAAATAACACTTTTTCTGGATAAAATCAGTATTCTTGTTGACTTACTTGTATTCATTAACTTGATTTTTTTTCATTTTTGTCAGCTATACGCATTTTTTAATAACAATCAAACGTTAAAAGGTTAAATTATTGAAAAAAAAAAATTAAATAATATTTTTTAAACGTTTTAGGTTTGTTTTCTGATTTTCAATGCATTTTAGTGGCCTAATAACCATTAAAAAAAAAAATTAAATGCAGTTCTAATTTTCTTTGTAAGACGCAACTTTCGAGACTTCAAAGAGAATTCAAAAGTTGAAATAATTGACACACCCTCATGTACAATCACAGCAATTTTACTTTCTACATATTAATAATTATAAAATAAACTGTCATAGAAAATATTTCGATCTAATGCGTCAGTTAGTTTTGTAAGCTCCGATCCCATTGTGAGTTCTTCTCTTATTCTTGTCGCTCGGGTTACCTTAAATGATGAGTCAGTAGATTCAGTCCATAGATACCAATTCACTTGGGTAGCTTTTCTATTCACATTATGCCCCAGTCTATAATTTTATTTTCGCATCACCTCTTTCCATCGTTACGAAAATTCAGTTCATTATAATTGATTTCCTGCTACATTGTTAACTTACCAAAAATAAATGCAGAAAAGCAAACAAATTTCACTAATTATTATACCTGCCGTGAGAGGATTAGAACATGCAACATGGTATTTTCAGCATAAATTAACGCACACAGGTCGAAATTAGAAATAATTTTAATAAACAACAAGATTGCCGCCCTCCTACCTTGACAACGAGTCTGAGTACAATAAACATTGGCAAGTCAGTCCCACAGGTTGGAAGATAAAATAGACTAAAAGAAGAAGATAACCATCAGGAACACACAAATGAACACAACAATAAATACATTTTGACACGTACGAGTATATTAAGCACTGTGGAAAAACCAAAATCGTTAAAATACTTTACAGATCACAACATCGTCATGTGCACTAATTCTAGATCACAGTTATTTTTCATTTCTTGATTATAAATTTGGATTTCACCCGTTAAGGGTTTTTATACCACTTACAGTTCATATTTTTTCTAAAAATTAGTTACGTTTTTTTTTAAACCACACTTGCCCTGAAGAAACAAAACTTATTCATTTAAAACACTAAAAAAGAACAAACAAACAACAGTTGATTTTAGAAGAGAGACTAACATAAGCCGATATATGTATATAATTAATATGAATTAGATGAAAGACGGCAAAATGGATTATCAATAGTAGATTCACCGGCAGTTATTGCATTCAAATCTTTCTGCATATTTAATTTCCCTTTTTCTCTTTCACAGTCTTTTTCTCTTTAACAGTTTTTTTTTCTTTTTCACCGTCTTTGAGTCTCAATAATATTGTTGCATTTATTAAAACCACAATGATGACTAAGGTTTAATTTATTTTTCAGATTGGCGCTTTAGAAGACGATGTTCAAATTGTCTGTTGTCCTCTGGTTATTGAAGGTACTGTACCCAGAAATGTATCATAACTCATTACAAATCCAGTAAGCTTTGCGATGGTTCGGTGATTTCGTAGCCTCCCCCACCACCACAATACCGCCACTGAAAAAGTCAATGAGTCGTTGAGGTGGAATACCAACGGCTGCGGAGTGTTTGAAACTTTACCACTAGAAATTCTTGAAGATACCTCAAACCGTAGACGGCAAATATTAACCCTCAAATTTCCCACTGACGCACATTATTTCTGGATTGTGGGTAGAATCTTCGTAGTTTTGTTGTTTAACTCTGGTGTGTCTGTATTTTTTGCAGGAAGTAACTGCACGCTAATAGATACAAAGATGGCAGGAGTATGCAGATCATTTGCCAACTGCCGGAGAGCGAAGAAGGCCGCCGGTAGAGGCGTTGTACCACAGGTACTGTTCTTTCCTTTTTGCGTATGTGTCAATAACAACGCGTTTGACTTAAGGGATAAACATTAATTATGTAAGCAGTTTTTATTCTAATCTAGACCCCTCCCCTCTCCCTTGGTCAGATAATTTTGGGCCACTTCCTATATACTTTTCAAGTAACGTGAGATATTGGTGAATCCCCCCACCCCCCCCCCCTTTTTATCTCACGTAATTAATGTATGCCTCCTTACGTGTTCTCAACGTGACCTTCCTTTGCTTACAGAGATGTGACTTAACTGATAACGAATCGGAGTTGGTGTGCTGCGCGGAGACTGACTGCCCGCCGCTGCCGAAGGGATTTGTCGCTCAGTTACCAAATGGATCCAAGGCTGCGGACTGTGAGTTACACAAAACCCGAGCTGAAATAATCTAAATGATGCATTTCTACGTACTCTGCGTAAAGTACTCTTTTGAAAATTCTTTTTTTTTACAGAAGATATTAAAAAATATCATGAATAAACCTAATAGACAGTTTAAAACTTAACAAATGTCGTATTTTCCCAAATTTCAAATTACCTAATTTGATGTAATATCCACAAAATGTGAGATCTACTTGCAAAGTTATCTTCTGTAAACTAAAGGTTTTTAGAAACAGTATACAGTACATAGGGCGCGCGTATCGATTTATTCTCGCGAGACTTCAGACTGAATCATTCATCATTAAAAAAATGTATTAGTGTTTTTCTTTTATTGTAAAGGTAAAAAAATAACCTTTTTGATTTTAACAAACAAAGTGTTAAATTTTCTCTGTTAGAAAAATCGTTTTTTTAATACTGAAATCCACAATATTTAAGTTATAAATATCATAAAGGGGAAAATCCTACTTATAATTTCAACTGGACTGATAGAACAACTACCTGGCTATACACATCTACATTATATACTAGAAATTATCTTCCACTCTGTGATTTACTTAGTCCCACGAATAACTGTAGGAACTTGAAACTTTTATTAGTAATATTTTTGAATGTAGCTATTACTTTGTGGTTATCCATTATAGAAAAATGAAATAATTTAACTTTGTATAAACCACTTATTTGATGCGCAAATCCGACCGGTTTCGGAACAAACGTTCCTTCGTCAGGGAAAGCTTATACTAATTTGACAGTTTCGAACAATGTTTTATTATGGAATAAATAATAATCTATTATAAATAATAAAATCGATTTTAGAATATATCGCAAGCCAACATACACTGACATAGTAATTCATAGGACCTCCAACCACCCTGTCTCACAAAAACACTCCACCTTCCATTCCATGATACACCGCTTAGTAAATGTCCCAATGTCTAATAATAATTTCCTTTCTGAACTTTCAATAATAAAACAAATTGCTATAAATAACGGATATGAACCAAAATTAATTGATAACATAAATAAAAAACTTATCAAAATTTCAAAAAATAAATATCTATACAATTCTAATAATATTAATGATAAAGAATGGCGTAAAATTTTGTATATTAATAATTTTTCAGTTCAATGTTGCAAAAATCTTCCTTCTAATATTAAACCAGCGTTTTATACAAGAAATAATATCGGTAATTTTTTGAGAAATACTAAAGATAAAGACCATAAATTGACTAATTCCGGAATATATAAACTCAAATGCAATGATTGTCCCTCATTTTATATTGGAAAAACCACTCGTAATTTTGAAATCAGAATCAAAGAACATTTAAGATGTCTTAATAATAATAATTTTTCTGAGTTTGCTAACCATATCATTGAAAATAACCATAGTTTTGAAAAAAATACAGGGATAAATATTCTTCATATTAATAATAAAGGAAAACGTTTAGATAACTTAGAAGCCTTGGAAATTAAAAAATCCCTTAAAAATAATGAATCTATTATTAACAAACAAAAAATATTGTCATATAGCCCAATCATGGATTTGTTCCCCTACCCACCCACTCTACACTAATACCTACCTACCCAATCTACATTATTATCTAGCAACAGCTCCACCCCTACCATAATAAAACATTGTTCGAAACTGTCAAATTAGTATAAGCTTTCCCTGACGAAGGAACGTTTGTTCCGAAACCGGTCGGATTTGCGCATCAAATAAGTGGTTTATACAAAGTTAAATTATTTCATTTTTTTTTTTTTTTTTATTAGTAATGTTTTGTTTCCTCTACAGACTGTATAGAGCTGGCAGAGAAGATTCACCCGTGCCAAGAAACACGCTCCGGTTGGACTCGGGGAGATACATTATGTCCTCTACTCACACCAGACTCCAATAAAGTATATCACAAGACTCCTATAACAACTACAGCGGAGGCCCCATATTATGTAAGTTACAGAAATAGGTAGCTTTATTTAAAACCAAAAACAATAATTTATTTATATCCAAATAATAATAATTTTTTTTTAAATTAATCCATGTATTTGGGGATGCAGTGTGGAGGGCCTTTTTAAGGAAAGGAAGAAGAGGAAGTTTGGGTAAAGAAAAAGATATGAGGAGGGGGTAGGTTTCTAGGGATAAGTGTGTTCAAGAGTGACGGACGAATGGACCCTGTAGTCTCGCGGCGGTGCAAGAAGATGGATCTAGAGAGACCAGCTGGAGAGGTCAGAGGATCTTCCCGAAAACACTTCACCCGATGAACTCGGATACCCCTGCTAAGTTACCAAACGTAGCTAGCCACTTGGGGTGACTTATGGCGGAGGTGTTGGTTATCCAACACTTCGTCTCCCAACCAACTAACCAGCACGCCGTTTCATGGCAGCAGTAGGAGGGATGATAGACCGCTTCAAAACTCGGTCTCAGCAACTTCTTGCTTCATTCACATTCATATTCCATCTCATGTTCATATACACTCATCTTGTGTTATTCTGACTCTTGACCCGACCCAGCTCTAGTAACTTTAATTAACTTCCGCGGCGTATATTCTCCTTACACTATTTTTTCGTTTATCCGCTCTACATGCCCAAACCATCCAAGGGTCCTTTCTTAATCAAGAGATGTAACATACTTCCCTTCAACACTTTAAGTTTTTAAGCTCTTAAAAAATATTAATTTTGAAGAAAACATGTATTCAGATGTCGGGTTGAAAAAGTTTTTTTTTTTTTACAGTGAATACCGCACAAGAATCTCAACTGCTCCCGTCTGGAGCCATTGAGACTATGGCATCCCCAATAGGGGTATGTTGTGAGGCTGAAGGTTGTGGGGAGGGGAAGGAGGTGGGGAAGAGGAAGGTTGGGAAGTACCTGGCTATTCAGATCTGGTCACCAAACACGGCTAAAGCCATTTTTAAGCAACGTTTCAATTCTGAATGATGGTCTTACACCAGGGCGATACTAATAGTATCTTCCACTCTGGAACATGCCGCAAATATACTATATATTATTTTAAATGAATTAATTGTGAAATAACACAAATTAATCAAATAAAATTTATTTGCGCATGCCGGGTTCGAACCCGCGTCCTCCGGATTGTGAGTCAAGAGTCTTACCCACTGGACTACGGAGGTCGTCCAGTGGATAATTACATAAATTTCCCTTCACAAAAAAATGATTATGTTGTATTATTTCCCAATTTATTCTTTTAAAACAATATATATTTCTTTTATTTGGGAGGTGGGATGAGTACCGCCTCCCCGGAAACCATTGATACCCAAAACCCCTTGCAAAGTCACCCTAAGTAGTTAGCTTCGTTTGGTGAATCAGGGGTGTCCAGGTTCGAGGGGTGAGGTTTGTCAAGGTTTTGGCGGCGGATGCTTTTGCCCATCTACTGCGTGGCGGGCCGGATCTGGAGAGACTGAATGAGGGCGACGTTATGACCTCTCCAGCAGTACTAACTCGACTCATCATCACGCAATGGGAAGGATGGATTCACACGTTCATCACTCCTGAACACATTGATCCTCAGATTCCTACCCATCCCTCATCCCAGAGTTTTCTCTCCATCCTTTCCCCAAAAAGACATAGGCTTTTTTTTCGTTGAGGTCGCCTGTGTGGAGAAGAAGTTTTTTTATGTGAATTGATATTATATTTTCGACACGTTCCGATGTGAAAGATACTCTCAGTATTGCCCTGGTGAGTAAGACCACCACTCAGAACTGATACGTTGCTTGAAATCGCTTTAGTCGCGTTTGGTGACTAGATCTGATTAGCCCGTACTTCCCAGCCTTCCTCTCGCCCATCTCCTTCCCCTCCCCATTACCTTCAGCCAAACATTTACCCCAATTTGTGATGCATTAGTTTCACTAACTCCTGATGATTGAGTGCAATTGGACTCTTGTGCGGTATTCATAAAAGAAAAGAAGATGAAATAACAATTAAAAATATTTATTTTTAGACCAATAATCAAACTTGTTTAGAGAATAATATTTGGATGTCGTGTTGTGTTCCCAGGGACGTATTGGATCAGGTCAGAGAGGAGACATTACCTGGCAGGGGCAGCCTGTAAGTCTAGTGAGTGACCAGTGGGTGTTGTGTACTGCAAGAGCCATTGATTACATTGGGTGAGTTTGTTGTTTATTTTTTTTAAATTCAACTCGTCCTTGAAATAATGATCGCAACGATGAACATAGATAAACGTATTGATTTGAAATTTAAATGATCAAGTTTTAAAGATGTAAGCACCTTTGAGGTATTATTTCACAAAACTGGAGCTGTACACGGTGTCTGGCAACTCTTTGTATAAGCGGGCAACTGATGAATCTACCTCAAATTATTATTGACTGAGGTTAGCAAAATTCTTTTTAAACTCTTTTCATTTACGTTTGTTTGTATGTTCCGCTTCCTATTCAGGATGGTGGCTGCATTAATGGTTTTTAAAGATTATATTTTCAGACTTTTAATAATCGTGCTTTTTTGGACTTTTTCGAATTTGTGCAAAATTATGGTATCTACCAGCCTAAAGAAAGTCTGAAAAAAGAATTGTCATTGAGACAGCGACGTTTCCTCGAACAAAATGTATAAATATTCTTCGTTTGAAGTTTAAGAATGTTGTATTAAGTGGGAAGGTATTTTAGTACCTACTTATAAATTTCATGATTTGAGAAGAAATAATGGTTTTTATTTATTAGAAAGTAAGTAAGAAACTTTTTGTACGCGTCTATTGTTACAGAATTACATATGTACCTAATAGTGTAGTCATGAGAACACAAAATAATCGTAATATCGTGTTTTTTTTAAATGGTTTCGTTTTTGATCATATTTTGTTGCCTACTTATAATAAATGATTAAATCTTATTATAAATAATAATTCTATACATTAGTTCCATTTGTTAAAAACATAGTGTCGCCCGAGTTGTTTTTAATGTCCACTTTGATTGTTGGAAATAATGATTTATTTGTGGTTCAAATATTGTTACAAAGTTCCCTTCAGGTCACTCATGCAATTTTTTTTCTCCATTTAATATTTAGTGTCTTTAAATGTAGTGATTAATATTATGCTACATCATTCAATTTTTTAAATGTTCAAATGTTTTTTAAACCTCAATATAGGCTATTATTCCTAGTGAAGTTAATACTTTTTATTTAAAAATAATAATATGATTTATATACGGGTGACAAATAATAAAAACAGAGTGTGCAATTCACACGCGGTAGAAGTAAAATCTTCAGAAAACTAAAGTAGTCAAGAGTGGAGAGGCTACGAAGCACCGCACAAAGAGGAGACCATACCATCTCATTCTCTCGCAGGCTAATACAAACATTACGTGTTTGTCACTCTTTAGTGCAGCTATTTTTCGTTTAATCGAGTTTCAAATCACAACGGTGCTAAAGAAGTTTCCGATTCAATAAATCGGGATCGAGTCATCGCATCGACGCATTTATAAGATAGTAAACAGCTGAAAGTAATATTAATATGCCAGTTAAAAAATTCTACTTCGGACACGATTTACTCCAGAACAAAGCTCACGAGAGGGATGGATTCGTACATCCGACACTACAGGACATCCGTCACTCCTGAACGTTCTTTACTCATGGACATCCGTCACTCCTGTTCATATGAGTTTTTTTTAAAGTGGAAACTTCTTGAGCACCGTTGTGGTTTGAAACTTGATGAAACGGAAATAAGCGACATTAAAAAGAGACAAACACAAACATCTATAGGATTTAGCCTGCGAGTGAAAGAGGTGTCCTCTTTGTGCGGTGCTTAGTAGAATAAGTAGTAAAATAATAACTTGCTAACAATATTATAATAAATAAACTCTGCACTTATCCTACGCCTCTGCATTCGTCTCATTCTCTCCAACTTTAGTTTTCTGAAGGTTTCACTTCTACCGCGTGTGAATTGCATACACTGATTTTTTTAAATAATTTTCAGCATAATGTGTCCCCATGAAATTCTTTCGAGAAATTGATTAAAACGTTTTTTTTTGCTGCGAAAAAGTGGCGGGAAATTTGAAGTAAGACATTTATCTTTTTGATTTTGTTATGCGATGGTTATTAACTTTTCAAATTAAACATTTCTTCTGGGAAATTTGAAATTGAGAAAAAAATTGCTCGTAAAATGGGTCGGGAAATTATGTTAGAATTTTTAGAAACTGAGAAATTTACAGTTTTGTTAACCCCTCAGACCAATTTGTTTCCTTTTCGGAACAACTCAAAGAGGTCTCATAGAAATCGTAGTTCTCCTCTTACTATCATGTATAGAAATATGATCTAAAAACGATCTTAGAAAGAGTTTAAATTCAAATTTGAAAATTTATAACAAAATAATCAAAACGTTCGCTTTTCAGAAACCAAAGTTTCCAACCAAAATTTGAAAAAGATTATGAATTTTCGGAAATTTTATAATAATGAACATGAAACGATAAAAAATAGAGTTGACGATAACTTTTATATAACAATTGCTTACAAAAAAATATGTGTGCGTTTTAATTTTTGTTGTCAGTAATTTTAATAAAAAAACAAAAACATTATAAATTTTTGTAAGTCAAAAAATTGGTATCTATTTGTTTTCATCACTTTTCAAAAACAGTTTTTAATTTTCGGATGCTGTCATAAACTTTCCATTTATGTAGATTTTATTGCAAAATGGAAATATTTTGATCTTCCGATAAAATAGGCCGGAGACCTGAGGGGTTAATTAATTTTGACGGTTCTTTTTTAAAACAACAGAGAGAGTCACTTCCGTTTACAACAATCGAAAATGTACAGTCCTTCAGATAATAATACTATCAGATAAGGACATATTTAGCATTAAAGAAGCGTCTTTTGTTTCAGTTCTGATAAAGTTCAGTTTGTTGGATTGGGCGGGACATTTACACCCCGGTACAATCCAGATGAGATATATGGCGTCACTCAACAATACATTCACCCGCTATACAAGGGAACTTACTCTAAAGTGTACAACAGCATCGCTCTCCTTCAGCTAGACAGAGAGTAAGTATTTCATAATTATATAATATATTGAAATAATTTGAAGTAAAAATAACATAACAACAAAAAAACTTAAAATAAATAAGCCCACACGTTCAACCGTAATTGGAATTCCAGACCATATACTGTTCGGGAGTTTACTATAGCAACTGAGCTATCTCCCGAACCTTCAGACCTGCTCTATTTCTCCATTCTACTTTTAAACTTTTCAGCATTTTTTGTTTTATCAATATAACAAATCTGACGGCCTTCGTGGTCAAGGGAAATGGCTCTCGACTAGTAATACGGAGGTCGCGGATTCGAATTCGTCATGTGTTAGTAAATTTTATTTAATTAATTTGTGATATTTCTCAACTTATTCATTTAAAACAATATATGTAGTATATTTATGGCACGTTCCAGAATAGAAGATACTCTCAGTATCGCCCTGGTATAAGACCACCATTCAGAAATGAAAGGTTACTTAAAATGGCTTTAGCCGTATTTGATGACCAGATCTGAATAGCCAGGAACTTCCCCACCTTCTTCCTCCCCATCTCCTTCTCCTCCACAGTACCTCCAGCTTCACAACATAGCCCAATTTCCACAGTTTCACTTCAGACGGTTGGGAGCAGTCCCCGGCCTTACTCGAGCTTTATGTTGAGTATTTCGTAATTTAATGTGACCTCCCATTCTTGTGTGCGTGCAAAAATTTCATCAATATCGAAAACAAATAACTATATAAACTAAAGCTATTAACAATAAC
This sequence comes from Limnephilus marmoratus, assembly GCA_917880885.1. Classification (NCBI taxonomy): domain Eukaryota; kingdom Metazoa; phylum Arthropoda; class Insecta; order Trichoptera; family Limnephilidae; genus Limnephilus; species Limnephilus marmoratus. The sequence goes on from OU862913.1 coordinate 43,111,048, forward strand.
ATTAGATTCAATCATCACAGATAGTCTTCTCTATATAAATAGATATATAGAACTAGCGCAGATTAGTGAAAAATCACGAATTGACTGAATTCTCCATAAACAGTTCCAATTTTGAAAATGGCAATTTATATTTGTAGTTAGTTTATCGCTTGTCTGAATTCTCCAGAAAAAAGTTTATTGAACTGGAGTTACAGACAGACAGAATCACAACTGAAATTAGCACCTTTTTTATTATTATTTAAAATGTTACGGTTAATAATCCGTGGAAAAGTAAAGTAATCATATTTATTAAAGAATACTTTTTTATTGCAAAAAAAATTAACAAAATTTTAAAACTGGTGACGGGGACACGTGCGGGATTTTCACGTGTGTCATGCGTCATGCCAGAATATCGGCATACCGCACCTAAAGGGTTAAGGAATATTATTGCATCGTAATACCAGCTCACAGCTTTTTTCTAAAATAAATTATTGTTTTTAACACAAACAAGTTAGTGTTTACAAGTTAGTTAGTTAAGTAAATCTAAAATTGACCATTTTTCAATTTCAGGGTGAAATTCACGAGCAGAATTCTGCCAGTCTGTCTCCACACGGGCACCCCTCTTCCCGACAGTGGCTTCATACTAACTGAACACTTGGAAGGAAAGGTTAGAACACTTTTCTTTGCCTTCATGATGAACAATGACCAATGATGTGATAACGACAAGATTGACAGCTGTCGCCGGTACTAAGTGTACATTTTTTTAATAGATGTCCAACAAACATGCCGTTTTCCCGCAGGGGTAGGCAGAGAGGATGGTCCGCCACACGCCTCTGTTTTAAAACACTATTTGCTTCGTTCACGTTGTACATCGTCTTATGCATAGGTACTCTTCTGTTATTCTGAATTTTGAGATGGCTCAACTCAAGTAGGTACTTGATTCACTCGATCGTGCCATGTCGTCCTTGGGCGTGCCACACTTCTTCTACCATTCACTTATGCATCTTATATTCTCCTAGCACTTCTTTCATCGTCCATCCGCTCTACATATAAAAACCATCTGATTTTCCCATTATAAAACCTTTTCATTATTACATGCTCTCCCGATCTCCACATGTTTATGGTTTTTCTACCACTCTAAAGAGGTGCAAATATACAAACAAAGATATTTTATTAAAATTAAATGTTGATTAAAGGACACTCTTCCAAGATCTCCATGGTCAAGTGGTTAAGATCCTCGGTGACGAATTCAGAGGTAGCGGGTTCAAATCCTGACGTGTAATAACGTGTAATGACGTGTAAACGTCACAATAAATAATTAAATCATTTAAATAACACACCATGTTCGTGGCACGTTCCAGAGTAAATGGTATTGTCAGTATCGCCCTGGTGAATGACTGGAGAAATAGTGGCTGTATCGTGTTTGGTGACCAGATCTAATTAGTCAGCCTTCCCACCTTCCTCCTCCCATCTCCTTCTCCTCCCCACTTCCTTCAGTTTTACAACATGCCTACATTAGGGATGCCATAGTCCCACTGGCTCTAGACGGTTAGGAGCATTTGGGAGACTTGTGCTGTATTCACATTAAAAACATATTTCATTAATACCTCACTTCATATTGTAATAGTATAGGGATAGCGCGGTAGAAATGTTCTTTGGTTGATTTTGCTTTGTTATTCCCACCAAGTTTAATTTATTTAATGGGTCTAACGATGCTAAATAACTAATAAAGCTAAAAACAAAATTAATTATTAATTTGGGAGGCGGGTATGGGTACTGCCGCCTCGGAAACCATTTATTGAATAACCAACACCTCTGACATAGATCACACCATGTGGTTTGCTACGTTTGGTGACTTAGCAGGGGTGCCCATGCTCATGGGGTGAGATTTGTCTAGGTCTTTGCGACGGGTCCATTTACCCACCTACTACTTAACGGGTCGGATCGGGAGGATCTGGTTGAGGGAGAACTTTGAACACTCCAGACGGACTCTCTTGACCTATGGCACCGCAGAGGGAGGGATGGATTAACACGTTGAACCCCAGATTCCTACCCACCCCTGATACCTTTTTTCCTCCCAGAACTTCCTCTCCTTCTTTTTCCAATAAAGACTCTCCACACAGCATCTACAAAGATGCCACCGATCCAGAGGTATTTTTTCCCTAAGGGCCTCCTGTGAGGGGTTAAAGAAAAACACTGCTAATATTAATTTCCTCTTGTATATTTGTTGCAAAAAATAATGGCACATTTGTTCTCACAAGATAATCTTTAATCAGTTGGTTTGTTTTTTAACATTTCAGATGAGCATACAGAAAGTGTCTCAGGAGGAGTGCTCCAAAGCAGTTCCCGCAGCAGCTAGCAGCTCTTATCACCCTGCCGGCGTAAAATATGACGTGGAGATTTGCAGCCGCCCAGTCAACACAACTGGGGGATGTCCGGTATGTAACGCTGAGATGTATTGTAAACCAAGCTTATTATACTGAAGATTTTTTTTTTAAATTAATTATTTTTACTATAAACATTAATATTACAAGAAATTTAATAAAAACAAAAAAAGTAGTAACGCAAAGCTGCTAAAGATAGCCGACATGTGACAATCATTATTGACGTGCGCCATAGAATAAAGAATAACAAAACAGTGGGCGTGTTTTGTGATACAAAAGTCTGACTATTCTTTGCTTAAAATATTATTAAACTTATCCTGTATAATAATGAAATCCAAATGCGAAAGCGATATTCAATGTGAGACAGAGCGCGTGCTAAATGGGCTAGAACCAAAATGTATTAAGTCGGTGGCGACGATGGTTCTATTTAAATCTGCGTGAAAGGCTTTTCTAGTTTTTACGCAAATAACATAAGTTTTCCACTGAAATTGTGAGATTTGTAAGTAGTTATGTTTATTATTTGTATTAGGTATGGTGGTCTTCCACCAAGGTGATACTGAAAGTATCTTCAATTCTTGAACGTGCCGGAAATGTAATAAAATTATTTCACTTAAATTATATGTGATTTTTTTTACATTAGCTTCACACAGGAGGCCCTGAGTAAATTAATTCCCCTCATGGCCTTTTTCATTATTGGGGATGCTGTGTGGAGGGTTTTTTAATGAAAGAAAGTTTTGGAAAGGAAAAGTTTATTATGGGTGGGTAGGAATCTGAGTGACAGACGTATAAACCCATCCCATATATTCAGAGAGAGAACGGCTGGAGAAGCCAATGGGTCTCCCTGAATCATTCTCTCCCGATCCGGCCTGCCATGCAGATTGTGGGTAGACACATCCGCCGCCAAGTCTCGGACATCCCTTGAATCTGGGCACCCCTGCTAAGTCATTAAACTTAGAGAACCTGGTGGCAGCTACCTAGGTGTTAGTTATCCAGTAAATGGTTCCTGGGGCGGCGGTACCCATACCCCCCTCCCAAATTGGTGTGGGCTTGTTTCATGGTCCAAAAGTCTGAATATTCTTTGCTTAAAATATTGTCGTATATTTCCTGTATAATAATGAAATTCAAAAGGGATAGCGATATTAGGTGTGAGACAGAGCACGTGCTAAATGGACTAGAAACAAAATGTACTAAGCCAGTGGCGACATTGGTTTCATTTTATATATGCATGGAAGGCATTTCTTGTGTTTGCGCAAGTAAGTTTCAAATTATTGTTGTTGTTTTTGCACACATAATTTAAGTAAAATGATTTTTTTTCATTTTCGGTGCGTTCTAGAGTTGAAGATACTCTCAGTCTCACCCTGGTGGAAGACCACCATTTGAATCGAAAACTTGATTCATAATTAAGAAGGTAACAATTTAAGTACCTAATGTCCTAAAACTACCAGAATCAAACAAAAAAATATTGGCAAAGGCTCTAAAAGGATATTTTCTCAGCAACTTTATTAACCAGTGACGAATTTATCTGTCTTCCTTTGTAACTCTTGTATATTCTTCAATTACCTGTATCAAGTGTGTCTAGTCCATTTAAAAATCTATGTATTGTTCATTGATTTCCGTGTTCTTATGTAAAAATAATTTTCCTTTAGAGGTATAATGTTGTCCTTCCCGAAATGAGTTTTATTTAACTCATTTGGAGTAATGTATTATAAATTTTATGTAATAATTTTGTAATATATTATCTCTAATAAATAAAAAAATACTTGCAAGTCTCACGACTTCAGAAGAAATTTTGTCTTAGAGAAAAATAGAAACGTATTTTTTGAACGCGAGGTCTACTAACTGTTGACAGAACTACTAGTATTAGGTTGGATTAGGTTGGCCGCACTGAACTGCAATTAGAACCATTGACCATGAATGTAATTACTGACTATCTACCCGTTTTATGGGCCAAAACACGAGGGAACTTCTACTAAATGCATTTTGTTTTAAGCCGCTAAATGAATGTGAAAATATTAAATACATTTAATGAATGTTTTTACATAGACCCAAATATTAAAGTATTGTCTGATATTAAAGGCTACTTTGTAATACGACTCCTTAAACTGAAGTTAAACTCCCTAAAGTCAGTGTTGGGCCCATTTGGTGGTGTTTTATGTGGAAACACAATGTACTATTTTATTACTCGTACATAACAAATAAATTGGTTTTCACTTTGGCACAAATCATTATAAAAAACAACATTCGCGCATCTCTAGTGCTACAAGTGTAAGGGTTTAAGGGGAACGGATATGTGTAGTCCATTTCGGCCCGTTACATACAAAACTTAATTTTAGATTTGAGGCTTAAATACCTAAACAGACTGAATAATATATTTTTAATTAAAATTTATTCTAAATATCTAAAGCATACGAATGTAAGCTATTTTAAATATTTTTGTTTAAAATGATGAATATGATGATATGGTGCGGGTAATTAAATAATTCAGTTTTGTTTCATTTCGGAGCCCACTTTTTAACTTTTGTAGTGGGTTAATTTTAATGAAAAATGAATATAATCTTGCACTATCTACTGAGTTAATATAATAAAAAATAAAATAAGAAACAAATCATTGTTAAAAATGCGTTTTTTACGATAATTTTTATTTGCTGCGGCAAATTTGGATTCCGACGTAAACAGGTTTTTTTTTTAAATTTTCTTGTCGAAAGATTTTATTTTTATGTTCTTCACAGTACAATCCCGTTAAGCCGAAATAAAGCAATTTCAGGTCATTTTCAATTTAAATTTAGACCCATAAAATGCTTTCTTTTAATATTTTATATCTTTTTTTATTTATATTTCACCACATTTTTATAATGAACATTGCAAAATTAATTTTAAATTTTTTATCATTAACAATTGCCCAAGTGGCCTCTAAAATCGTGAATATTTAAATCTTTCATGGCGTTTATTTTATAACTAAAAACACAAATAAATAAAGTTGCACATATACGATATACGTACTACACATTTGATATACTCGTATAAAACAATTTATTAGTTTGGTGGTGTATTTTGGCCTAAAATCCAAAAATTAAGATTTGTGTGAAACGGATCGCGCATCCGTTTCCCATGATATAGTTTAACTTTGATAAAAAAAACATTCCTCCATACTAAAGATAAGAAGATGAGGAAGACTTGTACCACATTTACTAAACATATTAATGGGACCTTTATAAAGAGATCTGTGTACACACTTTATATAAATTGGTCGGACGACAATGCTTTTCCCTTCATTCAAGTAGGACCTGGCGTAAAAGGTATAACTACCCCTCCCGCCGGAAACGTGTTGAAAATCCGATGGAAAAATGCACTAATTTATAATCTGCCATTTGGAGTGTGTTTACCTTATTACTTTATTTGTTCTCAGGGCTGGTATAGCGGTTCCCCGTTGATTTTACCAAACAGCAACAGGGTGGCCTGTACCCACCTACTGGTGGGGTTGGTATCCTATTGGAACACTTCACCCTGCACATACACCAACACCCGCATATCCGCCTTCATACCCTGGATAGAGGGTATCGTGTGGCCTGAAAGCGGTGTTGTTGTCTAGAACCTTGTTTCAGATCATTTTTTTTTTATATAATTTTTTTTAAAATTAATTATTTAATTGTTACACACTTATATGCACAATGATATTCATAAATAAAATAAATAAATGACTAAAAAAAAAATATTACATTAACGTATAAAGTGTAAACATGGTGTTCGGAAATTCGTAGTACACGCGGGAAACTGATCTACCTCTTTAAAGAGTTTAAAAAAAACTTTGCTTTCAGTTATTTATTTTAAATACATAAATTAAAAGTAAACGTAATATTTCAATTTTTTGTATTTCTTGGGCACTGATTGAAAATTAAAACTCTTCAAAACAAAAAATAAAATTTCAATTTTATAATTTTAATTTTTTTCCGTTTTTCGGAAACCAAATGTGTAAAACTTGTGTTACAATAAATAGCAGTCAATTAACCCCCGGGCAACCAATTTTTAGAAAAATTTTCAAATTAAAAAAAAAATCAGCTTCCGACGCGATTTAGCCGAAAACGAAAGATCAAATAAAAAAGGTTAGTTTACATAATCTAATGCTACGGTGGTAGATTCACCAGTTTCCCGTTTGTACTTTATATGTGTACGAACAACGTGAGTAGGTATTTCAAAACCATTTGAATTCTCACTTTTTAAAATTCAAAATATGTTCCTACACGTTTTAAAAAAGGAAAAAATATTATACATAATATTATTTCGCAAACTAAACTTGAATACAACAACGGTGAGCAGAAAACAGACCTCAATGGCAACTAGTCTTCCGACAGTTTAACAAAAAAAGTTTGAAATTCTCAATCTGTATGAGTTTTATATCGACTAGTAACCATTCCGACAATACATTTTTTTCACAAAATGGCGGCATGCTTCAATTTTTTTTAAATTTTTCTTCATTTTTTTTACTCTGATCCGAGTTATAGAAATGAAATTTTAAAAATATCTACCTAATACTGCTACCAACGTTAAAAAAAGTTAACTGAAGATATATAACAAATCTAAGCTCAATTGTCCAATTGGTTATCGAGAAACTGTAGTTGCCGATTTACAAAAGGCTTGTAAAACGAATACATCATTGGATGAGATTTAAATGAAGTAATTGTAAGTTAGCGGCTAATCAGCCAACCCAGGGCCAAAAACAACTTGTTCCTCTCTCTTGTAAAATGGATTATAGTCAGAAAGGCATTCTGTCCTTCATGTCTTGTTACTTGTTTCCTTCTCAGTACTTGTCAGTAGGAGCGCGCACCTGCCTCTCCCGCCCATACTTTTTACTAATTCTATAACTACATTTTATCAATATATCAATCACTATTCACTTTGAACAAGTGAATTTAGAAAAGTCTAACCTCAATTCTTAAAGCTTTTCTTTCTAGACATTAAGTAAGGAAGGAATCAAGGTTAGGTACTGTGTGTGTAAATGTTTTAGAAATATTTTATAGTGTTTCGTGAACACCTCACTAAAAGAACCTTCGATGCTGACTGCTGAGGTGTTCACACTGTTCATGTATTTTACTTGTTGTAATAAAGTTTTTCTCTATTTTATTATTATTTTTGTTATATTAATAGGTTGAAAAATATTAGGTAATATTGTACAACTTCCGAATAAAATTTTGTAATGTTAATGTCCTATGTTTGATTTTAATAAATTTTTAAAAAACTTGTGTAATTTTTTTTAATCCACAATCAAACCTGTTGTTGGTATATTTTCTCTTACCGATATTGTCGGTAAAAACCTTTGTCTGTACTAAGGACCCATACAGTGTGAGCAAGCTTATTCATGGATATGCTCAATACAAGTATGTTCATTTATGAGTAGTTCATTTGTGAGCATGTGTGTCAGTACCATAATTTCACGTGTTGTGTGTTTATTATGGATTTTTTTCTCAGGGCCTCCTGTGTGGAGTAGAAAACTTTAAAAAAATTGAAAAATATAATGAAATGTTACACCGTCATTTACTACCATTTTCAAAAAGAACCGGTTCCTATAAAAACTCAGCGATCCGGTGACAACTAGGTCACCGAGACAATATCGACCATCTCTAGCTGTATCACACCGACTGCTGAGAATAAGAAAGTTCCACCTGAAACAACAATGGTTTGCCAAAATGAGCTCTAAAATAACATTATAGGGACTTTGTTAAATTACAGAGACCATTTTCGCAAGACATGGTCTCTGTAATTTAAACAAGTTTAGGTATGGTTGTGTATTTTTGTAATATGGTTCTAAATTTCAATTTGTTGTTTTTTTATTGTTCGATGACATAAATATTCTTATCACTGTCATAAATGAATTCTATAAAGACTGTTTATAACGCTAATAAATAAAATAAAAATGACATTTCCGTGTCAGTTGGTCACTTGTGGTTTACGATGACGCTACTCCATACCCCTGCAATGTTGTCAGATGCATTGATTTACCATGTTTTTATGGATTTGGGTCATTTTGACCTTCATGCTTTTCCCGGTCACAAAAATATTTACTTTCGAATGAGATAGTAAACATTTTTTGATATGGGCCACGTGGCAGAAATCCCGAATTCCGGAATGTAGTTGTAGAATTTTAGTGCAGGTTCACACTGTCTGTCTATTATCCTTTTCAATAAATATTTACTAGTAATTCTGTGAACAGTAGATCTCTTGTCCTAAAATAGGGTGTTTCCAATTTTCTCTCGTTTAAATTTTTTAATTTTTTTTTTATTTAGTGATAATATATTACAAAATCATAACATAATATTAAAATACATTATTCCCAATGAGTTTAATAAAACTCACTTCGGGAAGGACAACATTATTCAATTAGAAATTTTTTTTTTTCAAACGAACACCAATTTAAAGGGGAGTTGAATGAAAAATACACAGATTTTTAAACAGACTAGACACACTTGATACAGTTAGTTGAAGAATATTTCATAATTACATTTAGAAAGACACACAAGAGTTACAAAGAAAGAGCTATATATGTCTCTGGTTAATAAAGCTACTGTTAATGCACTACCTCCACACAGGAGGCTCAGAGGAAAATAATTTCCCTCGGGGCCTATGTCATCCTTAGGGATACTGTGTGGAGGGTCTCTTTAATGTAAGGGAGGAGAGTAAGTTCTGGGAAGGAAAAGGGATGGGCTTCAAGGGGTTCAGTGTGTTCAGATCATCTGCTGCCAAGACCTAGACAAACCTCACTCGTTTAAATACCTTCATACCTGTGATATACGTTATCACGTTGAATACTTATATTTTATCAAAATTATCAACATGTTTCCAAAGCAATGATCTCTTCGTCAGGATAAAATGAATTTAAATAAAATAACGCCACAACGTGAATTTGCAAATATGAAGATTTTTTTACAAAAAAATAAATTTCACAATTTGTCCAAAGAAACGTCACTATCTCAATGAAAATTATTTTTTAAGCATTCTTCAGGTAGGTATATACCATAATATTGATAAAATGCTTTTAAGAAAGTTCAAACGAACGAGGAGATTTCTCGTTTGAAAAAAAAAATCTTCACTGAACCATTTATGACAGTATACGGATGACAGTACAGTCCATGATAGTTTTTTGTTTGACAAACCCCCAAAGGGCTCATTATTCCATTATTATAAATTAAGCAAAGAATGGACGGTTACCTTGAGAGTGTTTTTTTCTAGGGTAAAAATTAGCTCGTTGAATTTAACGTTTGAAAGACCCAATTATTGTCTGATTACATCTAAAAGGGATCGAAATGAAAATCTAGTCTCCTTCAACGGAAGCAATCTTCCGAACAGGCCCTCCATTGATATGCTTGGTGTAACTCTAAGTGACCAGCTCAGATATGGGGGCTCCATCGAAGCTCTGGCTTAAGTTAGCCTCTCAAAAACTGGGCGTACTGCACAGCTACTGAATGCTATCCTTGTTCTACTGGTATTTTGATGGAAGATGCTCCGAGGAACTAGCGTCATTGATCCCTTCGGCACCGGTGTATGGTCGGGAAACACGCCAAACGCGTGCCCAACATATGTACACAGTTGACATTGGTCGCATGAGAACGGGTCGCTTCTTCGCCTCGTTCTTGTGTTCAACAACTCGGGTGTGGAACGATTTGCCGGCCTCTGTGTTTCCTCCTTCCTACAACATGGGCCTCTTTAATACCAATGTTCATTCCTTTCTCTCCTCAAAAAGATCCTCCACATAGCATCTCAGATGACATAGGCCCTGAGGTAAATTATTTTCTTCAGGGCCTCCTGTGTGGAGTAATGTAAACAAACAAAAAAATTAGAGGGTGTAAACCGGAGAAGATCGGAAATACGTCATTTCTAAACAAAATTTCGAAAGATTGTTCTTTTATCTATTTTTAGTACGAGTATAATAAGGTATAGATGGTTATAAGATGGTACTAAGATGGAGCGACAACGTCCTCAAAGACATATCCATCTTGGAGCTTCTAAACTGGAGAGAGCTGGCACAAAACCGAGATGAGTGAAGGAAGACTCTTGAGGAGGCCAAGACCCACCAGGGGTTGTAGAGCCAAGAGTGATGATGATGATGATAATAAGGTTATACCACAGGTCGTTGGAAGATTTGTTAAATTTTGAAAGAAAAAATCTTATTTTACAAGACATACTTAATACCATGTCATCATACATTATTGTAAATCAATACGTTATCTAGTAAACGCATGTTTTAAATTTTAATTTTAGTTCAAATAAAATCATTAAAAAATATATCCGAACACTTATTTATGACGAAAATTTCTCTATTTTGTTTTGTCTATCTATTTACGGTTTTACAAATTAACATACCTATTTACGTTTTTTTTACATTCTTATTTTGCTTACCTATACATTATTGAAAAATGACAAATACTTATGATCAAAAACTAATTACAAAAAATACATCATTTTAATAGTTTTATCATCATGCCTTTCAGCATTTTTGGGTGAAGGTATAAACTAAAGCAAATTTGAAATGAAATAAAATCGATATTGAGTTATAATCTTTCTCATTGGAACCGCCCTGTACGATCGTAAGAACATCTTTCGACGAAATGTGGATTTTCGGCCGCTGGCTGGTTAAAGGCCCTTAAAAGTTGAACGTATGAATAAATTTGCAGACTTTGTGACCTTCAGTCAATAAAATGACATTAATTGACACTGTTACAATTAATTGACATTCAGTCAATTAATATATCAGGATATAATTTTAATTAATTTAAAAAAAATATGTATACACTTGGTACTAACCTAACCTATCCTGTATTACTCCACACGGGAGGCCCGGAGGAAATTATTTCCCACCCAGGGCCTGTTATCTTTGGGGATGCTGTGTGGAGGGTCTCTTTAATGAAAGGGAGGAGAGTAAGTTCTGGAAAGGAAAAAGGTATGAGGGGTGGGTAGGAATCTGGGGGTCAGTGTGTCCAGGAGCGACGGACGAATGAATCCATCCTTTCCACTGCGGTGCAAGGCAATGTTCCGAGAGAGTCCCGATGGAGAGATCAAAAAAGATCTTCTCCTACCACATCCGGCCTGCGGTTGTTGGGCAGACGCATCTGCCGCCAATATCCGGACAAACCTGACCCCATGAACTCGGGCACCCCTGCTAAGTCACCAAACGTAGCGAACCACTTGGGGTGAACTATGGCAGAGGTGTTGGTTATCCAATAAATGTTAAAAAACGCATCAAAATTCCATTTTTATTCAAAGTTCAAAATTTCCCTTGCAAAACGATTCCTTTGCCACTATTATGATTTTATTTTTTATGAATTGATATTTGCATAAGTGTCGTTTCATTCTAAATATGCATGAATTACTTAATTAACCCAAACTAAGAATCTAAAACCTAGTTTGTGCATGTGAATTGTTGGTTCTTGGAGAAATTTTGGAACAATGTGAAATTTCCATAATCTGTGAATAAAAGTACAGCGGTTAGGAAAATAATTACCTCAAATATTAAATACATTCATTTCATTTAAATTTGTTACCAATACTGTGTTTACCTTGTACTGGGGAAAGAATTAATAAAGGGGAAAGAAGAAGAAGAAGAAAGAAACTTAGATAAAGATATATATTATTATGTACATGTGTTAAATGTTTAGTTTTTTCAGTCGTGTTCTTTGAATGGTTATTCTTTTCGTGAGCGGTGCTACGTTTTTTGTACGATTAGTATAACGCAAGGTTAGTAGGAAATGCGTTTAACAAGGTTAGTTCATACGAACCTTTTTCAAAGAACAAACTCGTCGGGCCGCTTTCAAAATTTCGCACGCGTGATCTAGCATGAAATAAAACACTGCCACTTGTATTGCAGTTTATTCAAATATCCCAGTGGAACATGGACTTCAAGCTACGTCACGAATATAAATATATATCCACACGGTCTACAACCCTCGATGAGCTTGCTGAGTTAAATTCATTTTCTACGAACTTTGAATATAACGAGTCTTGTATTTTTTTATGTTGTAACCTAAAACCCGTTTTGACATGATATTTACAACCTTTAAATTAGGGTTTCAATCTTTTTTAAATTTATTTTTTGCCCCTGGAATGGGGCTTTCGTGGTTGGAATATTTTTTACCTATTTTTTATTTATTTCATATTTTTTTTTATTAGTTACAGGTATTTGTTTTTTTTTTGCCTACCACACTAGGCTAATGCCCGTGCTGTGGTTGTCGTACATTTAATATTTTTAATATGATTAATAAATACTATTTTATTAAAACAGATGATTAAACATACTAAATAAAAATTAAGAAATACTTAAAAGTAAGTGAAAAATACAGAGAAAAAAATAATCATATTTGAAAGAAAAGTAGAAATAAAAATGAAAATTTAATTTTGTAATACTTACAAAAATTAATAATAAAGATTAAGTGTTAAGAACTCAAGTGTTCTATACAAATATATAAATTAAAACATATAGGTATATAAATTAAAATTTAAAAAAATTAAAATTTTGTGAAAAACTAAGAGAAAATATAATAAAATTTTAAAATATGGCATCACTCAATCGCTGACTCCATGTCCAGGGTTTCCAATTGATGGGCAATTTCCCAAATTACGGGGAATTTTTAAGACTTTTAAGAAATTGAGTTATTTGCAGGTAAAATCCCTTTTCCGGGGATAATGAGAGGATTCTGAGAATTTCTTGATTTTCCAACCATGTTGAAAAATATTTACAATAATAAATTGTGTTAATGTACTAGAATTCAATGTTCTTTAGCAGCAAATGTTTTAAAACTAAATTGTTTTCAAAACTATTGGTGAGCTCTGGCGTTATGAAATTTGTATAAAAAAATTGCAATAGGTGTACGCAAAATGCGGGATATGAGAGGGGGGAGGGGAACGGAATGAATGGGAAAGGACACGCAGGGAGAAACAATTTCTATATTAAATGACATAGCAACTCATGCCGGATACCAGCTAGTATATTATGTATTTTAACCAATTTACTCAAAACCTTGACAAATTATATACCTAATCATTCCTCATGAATCACTCTTATCTATTGGTGAAAACCGCATGAAAATTCGTTCTATCGAGGGCACCCACCACTTTCCCGAACCGTTTTAAGGATCAGATGGATCCCTCTATCGGTTCTCACGTCAAGACTCTAATTTTGATTTTTAAAACGAAGCTTCTGTGAAATGATTCTAAAAGCCCCCGACTGTCCCTACACGGCACAACATACATTTAAACATACAAAAAACTTTTAAGTTCTCATCCGAGGCAGTTTGTTCCTGTTCTTGAAGCTAGTGGAGAGACATATATAAATAAAGTAATATCATCATCATCACTATTGGCTCTACAACCCCTAGTGGGTCTTGGCCTCCTCAAGAGTCTTCCTCCACTCATCTCGGTTTTGTGGCAGCTCTCTCTAGTTTAGAAGCTCCAAGATAGATATGTCTTTGAGGACGTTGTCGCTCCATCTTAGTCTTGGTCTTCCCATGCTCCTTCGCCCTATTGGCCTTGAGTTCAGCAGGGACTTTGGTGCTTGATGCTCAGTCATTCTCTCCACATGACCCAGCCACCAAAGATTTCCCAGTTTTATAAATTTTGCGATGTTTAGCTCCTTAAACAAAGTATAACGCTCATTGTTATAACGTCTGTGCCAAAATCCATTTTCTAGAACCGGTCCGAAGATGCGCATCAAAATTTTTCTTTCAAAAACGTCCAGTGCTCGCTCATTCCTCTTAGTTAGTACCCAAGTCTCAGCCGCGTACGTAAGTACTGGTCTGATAAGTGTTTTGTACACTTATATCTTCGTGTTTCTGGACAGCAGTCGGGACTTTAATTGGTTTTGTAGGCGGAAAGAACAGCGATATGCGTTCACTATGAGCTTCTGTATGTGGTATTATTGTCGTTTGTTATCTGGGAGCCTAGGCATGTGAATCTTGGTACCGTTTCGAAATTTTGGTTTCCACATGAGAGAGTTGGGAAATAGAGTAACATACATTAGAAAGTAAAAGCAAATCCAAATACGTTCCTACGACAGCGTACAACACAAGAAGAGCATCTAGAGCTCCTGGCAAGCCACAGGCAGTCCCGAGGAGAGACAGTGAGCAGTGCGATGGGAAGGTGGTCCTTCAAACCCTTCACATCGTCCCCGGCAGCACAGTGCCAGTGCCAGTGGCCAGACGTGACCCTTGTGAACACGGTGGGATAGTGGAGAAGAGACTTCTGAAGAACCCAGGGGACTGAGTAACTTACTCCAGCCGACCGGACCACAAGAGAACTGGAGATCAGAGTCGAAAGGACCCCCCCCCCCCCCCTCTAAACAGTGGACAGTGCACTGGTGCAGGAAACTAAGCTCTTACTAAAGACATAAAACAAGGACACCACCTGTGCCAGGCAAGGACAAGGGGCTATTCCACCCCCTTATGGGAAGGGAGTAACAATACAGACGAAGAAGCATTGGAGGTTGCCCACCACTTTCCCACGGCGTTCTAAGGAAACAGATGGTTTCCTCCTTCACCGTACTCGTCAGGACTCTAATTTTTTATTTATAAAGAAGCTACTTTTTTATTTAAAATGACTCTAGACCCCCAATGTCCGGGCATACATTGTTAGCAGGCAGTATGCGAGTGCGTACATGTTGTTAGTTATTTATTTCACAGTATCACGTCTCATCTCCGACACCTGATGTAGCTGTAATAAAAGTTTGTTAATATGCAGAATAGAAAAAAAAAAAAAATTACATAATTTGATGAGATTGTTTAACTTAACCAAAGCAGCTGAGCTACAGTCACCCGGCAGTCCCGCCGAGGATAAGCGGAGCCATCAGTCCAGTCGCAAGCGAGACTCGGTGTCCGCGCCCCTAAGCTGGCTCCCCGGTAGGCACTCGAAGAAAGTGTTGGGATTAACGGCCCTCGCTACTAAAATGTTTCCAGCTCGAATTCGAATATCGAACTCGCGGATAGTGCAGCTGGCCGGTGCGTTCCATTCAAAACCAAGACACTCACAGCAAAACAAATTATTATTAATTAAAGATATTATGATTATGAAAATTATGTTAAGATATATTTTAAAACGTAATGCAATATAACGATAGCTTGATTCATGGAGGAGGTTCTCAGTAACTTAAAACATTTGGTAAATTTTGGGGATCGCTGGCAACGGTTAATACGCACTTTTTTTTGAAAAAATCTTTTGATTCACCTTAATTACATTAAAAGACAACTATTTGCAATGGGGGAAGTGGAAAATATTTTTGTGTAACATGGTTTGTGATACAAAAGAAAGTGCCCCTTTATAACGCCTACTCGCGTCAAGGCAAGAAAAACATCCCAGTTTTCAAGTAGTTTAGCAGCTACGCTAGGTTTGTGTAACATGGTTTGTGATTCTGGCGTACAATCTCACAAGACGAAAGCTAATTTTAATTTTACGTAATGAAATTTAGAATGAAATATTTTCCACTTCCCCCAATGCAAATAGTTGCCTTTTAATGTAATTAAGGTGAATCAAAAGGTTTTGTCAAAAAAAAGTGCATATTAACCGTTGCCAGCGATCCCCAAAAATTAATAAACATTTAATATAACTTTTTGTTTGTAATTTTTTTTGATAAATGCATAGATGAAAAAGGTACACATAGTAAAAGGTACATATAGTAATACATAAATAAAGAGTGACAAAAGGCTTGACCTTTGTTCCAGCCTGACGACCTCCGTAGTCCAGTGGCTAAGACTCTTGACTCACATTCCGGAAGTCGCGGGTTCGAACCCGGCATGCGCAAATAAATTTTATTTGATTAATTTGTGTTATTTCACAATTAATTCATTTAAAATAATATATAGTATATTTGCGGCATGTTCCAGAGTGGAAGATACAATCAGTATCGCCCTGGTGTAAGACCACCATTCAGAATGGAAACGTTGCTTGAAAATGGCTTTAGCCGTGTTTAGTGACCAGATCTGAATAGCCAGGTACTTCCCAACCTTCCTCTTCCCCACCTCCTTCCCCTCCCCACTACCTTCAGCCTCACAACATATAGTCTCACTGGCTCCTGACGGGAGCAGTTGAGATTCTTGTGCGGTATTCACTGTAAAAAAAAGCCTGGAAGATACTCTCTTTCCAGAGTGGAAGATACTCTCAGTATTGCCCTGGTGTAAGACCATCATTCAGTATTGAAACGTTGCTTGAAATGGCTTTAGCCGTGTTTGGTGACCAGATCTGAATAGCCAGTACTTCCCCACCTTCCTCTTCCCCATCTCCTTCCCCTCCCCACTACCTTCAGCCTCACAACATACCCCGATTGGGGATGCCATAGTCCCACTGGCTCCAGACGGGAGCAGTTGGGACTCTTGTGCGGTATTCATGTAAAAAAAAGCCTGGTTTCGCAGTGCGGCGGGCACTGTTAATACTAAATTGTCTAGATTGATTTGAGGTTACGGGTTCAAAAGCCGGCGAGGACAAAACAAATTTAATTTAATTTTTGTGAGTATATCATATTGTAGAATTAAATAGGTACACACAATGAATCTGTACCTCATTCCAAAGTGGAAGATACATTCAGTATCGCCCTGGTGAGAGACCATAATTCAGAATTGAAAGTTGCCTGAGAACGGCGTAGATATGTTTAGTGACTAGATCTGAATAACCAGGAACTTTCCAACCCCCCTCTTCCCTATCTCTAAAAATGTGGACTACATACATTAGGAATATTTATTTATTTATTGACGTCCTATTGGGCTTTTACGTATCAAATATAAATTTAATTTATAACAACAGTATAACATAAATAAAAAAGATTACAAAACATACAAATAAAGCATAAACTCAATGTAAAAAAATAGGAATACATCTAATGCTAATTCCACATGGATGACTTTAGAGAACTCGTAGGTATAACAATTCATATACCTACGAGCAACAAAAACTTTAAAAATAATCAAAACACATTAATTTTTACTTAATTACTCATTGTATGCCTTTGGAATAAGAACAATAAAAAAACAATAAACAAAAGAAAATCGAAATAAAATAAAATGATTTCTCATTCATTATTTACATATAAAAAGTGGTGGACTAATTTGGATGGGTTAAAATGTATCAAAATTTAAATTAAAAAGTCAGATAGTTCATTGCCCAACCTGTGTATTCTTTCCATCTCAGAATTCGAAGCGAAGTTATTGTTGTTTAATAAAATATTTCGTCTAGTATACTTTGGAGGTATATGTAAGGATAACAAGTTTATAGCGTCAGGGTAGTCCAACCTTGAATGAACAGTTTTATACGATAAAAGGAGATCAAATATTTTTCGCCTTTCAGGTAATTTCGATAAGTTAAATTTACTGCGTAAATTGACATAATTGATTTCAACAATAGAAATACCAATTTTGAAATTAATAAAACGTAAAAAATTATTTTGAATTTTTTCAATTTGTAAACAATGAGAGTTGAAATGAGGACACCAAATGCTTGAATTGTATTCAACCTGACTCCTAACCAAAGGCAGATTTTATGCTAGATAATAATCTAGCATACAAACTTTCCCAGTTTTGTTAACTAATTATAATTAATGTTATTTAAAATAAATCACACACACATACATAGGTACCTTATAATAGATGGATGTGGGATGTGGTTGTGCTGGATCCATTATTAGACCAATTATTTTAGTTCAAAAACTAATTCTGAGAATTATATTTAAATGTCAACCTACCCACCCGTCAAATTTAATGAACTCTTTGCAAAAATCAGAGTCTTAGATATTCGACAGCTATTTACTAAGATAAGCATATGTTATATATGCCAAAATAATCTACTGGTGGCCCCACAACATCAAGCACACACACGCTTCTTAGCAAACCTGGGTTGCGTGGTCCCTAAAACTCAAACTTCTTTCGCTCAACGACAATTCTGATATATCGCTCCTAAAATGTATAATGCTTTGAGTGTCGATATAAAGTCACATAATTCTAAATCTCTCTTTAAATCCCGTATCAATCATTGGATATTTGAAAAGGGAAGAGATTTCTTCAAACAATACATGAGAGCTTAATATTACAATAAAAAAACAAATAATATTAATATTAATTAAAAAATATTACAAATTTAATTAATCAATTACTTTAACTTAATATTGCATTTAAAAAAAAACAAACAAAAAATTACTTTCTCTAACACTCTTTCCATTTTCTTTCATAGAACGAATATCAAAAATGACTACAAACATGTACACTCGTGCAGAAGATTACTTACCAAATTTTATTTCTATTTTTATTTCAAGAAGAATAATGCTCACCAATGTTTATTTCAATCTTCTTTATTTCTTAGATAACTTGCAATTCTTATATTTTTATCTGTTTTTAGTTTTATTTATCCCTAAATATGTTATTTTTTTCTTTTCTCTTCTTATATTTTATTATCTGTTTATATAAAATTATATTACATGTATGACTACCACAACATGGGCAATAGCCTAGTATGGTAGTCAAAAATGGCCAAAAATGTAACATTTAACCATTTATGAAATAATAAAAAAAAAATATATTACTCTTTACAACTTTCTTTACTGCGGTTGAAGCGATGAACTTTCCTTTTCTAGAGTACGGATATTTACTTTTTTTTTATTGGCCATTTCCATACTTTTATATTTTAAAAATATCAAATTGTTTATTACCTAGAAACCCGAAAAAATGTGAACAATAAATTAATTTTTTATAATACTATTTTTCACACTACGCAGCTTCGACGGAAACTCACAGATGAATATACTCGCATAAAAAAGGCGCCATACTATTATAGCCCCTACGCCCAACGCATAGAGTGTAATATTGTTGAAAGCGTCGCATGGAAGTATGATAATTACGCGGAATTTCGAACTTTGAAAAAAGATTGAGACGACGGACCGTAAGGAGCGTCCATTCACGGCCACCTCTTAGAGCCGAATGAGTAGAAGAATTCTTAGATGTTCATTATATAGTATTTAATGAAAATAAATAGATAATAAAAACATATATCTCGACAGAAAAATGTATTTATGATAGCTTAGCGTGGCTACATTATCGATATTTTGACGATTAATAACTTAGATTGTCGTTTGAATCTGAGAATTCATGATACATACAACGGTTGAGATCGCTAGTAAGGAAGGCCCTTAAGGGCAGAAAAACCTGAAGACACTAGGGATAAAAGAGAGCATCGGGTCACCGGAGGCAGGGCGGAAGGGCACCGGTCCGCTACGGTTGGTCTTCGACGAAGAAGCAGTAAAATTCTGGCCTCTTGCACTAACTAACTAACTAACTAACCATCGCGCTGTTTCCCCGCAGGAATAGGCAGAGAGGACGGACCGCCAAACAACTCGGTCTTGGCACACACTCTTTGCCTCACTCACATTCATACATCGTCTTATACCTACTCTTCTATTAATCTTTTGACATGGCCCGATTAAAGTATCTGATTCACTTGATCGTGCCATGTCTTCCTCGGGCGTCCCCGACTTCTTCTACCATCCACATTTGCGTCATATATTCTTTTTACACTACTTTTTTCAAGCCCTCTGAGGGTCCCTTTCTTATTCTAACTTATTATGCTTACATCAGCGTTACATTCTTTGCACATATCCACATTTCTTACAGGATCATACACGGTTTTACTACACATACACCTCAGGGATCTCATTTCAACAGCTTTCAGTTTACTTTCATCCTTCCTCTGCCAGTTCCATGTATCACTACCATACATCAGGGTATGTACCAGGACTCCATTGTGGACTGCTAGCTTCGCTTTTTTTGACAGTTTTTTATTAGCGCCAACGGCATTCAGTCCTCCATTAATGGAGTTACCGGTATTTACCCTTCTTTCCATATCTCTATCAGCCTTCCCATTTCTCATAAACATACTACCCAGATACACAAACTCATCCACCTGCTCCAAGTTTTCATCATTCACAACTATATCGCACTTGAAGTGAAATATCATAAAACTGGGCTATATAAATACTACGTTATTATTATTATTATCGCACACTGTTTTAGTACTCTCTATTTCAAACGCCATGACTTTAGACTTACTTACATTCATCATTAACTCATTCTTCATACATACTTCGTTCATCCTAGACCAGCGGTCGTCACACTTTTCTGGTCGAGGGCCACATAGGACAATGTGAGGTATCACCGCGGGCCGCACACTTATGATTTCGTGGGGGGGGGGTGGTTTGTACCTTTTTGTTCAGCAAGTTAAAAAAGCAATTCTTTTGATTTTATGTACCGATTTGCTACCTCCTTCCTTCTTATATTTATGATAGTCAGTTTTGTCAGTTCTTAATAAAAAAAATAATGTAGATTTGTAATGGAATCTTTCAGTTCAATTTTCATCGACTTCCCGAACTATCTAATAATAATAACTAAATAAATAATCATTTTTATCACATATAACTATGTGATAAAAATGATTACAGTACACACAATAACAAAAATTAACCAGAATTAAAGTTTAATTTGCTTTATTAGGACGTGATAAGTGTGTTTTTTTGGTCTTTTTTAGACCATTTTTTTACCTACCCATGCCCTCACTATTCCATCTCTACGCCCTCTAATTTTCTCTGGGTCTTTAGTACGTGATAAGCGTGTTTTTGTGGTCTTTTTAGACCATTTTTTTACCTACCCACGCCCTCACTGTGCCATCTCTACGCCCTCAAATTTTCTCTGGGTCTTCTACTGCCCCCCTGAAAGTTTCAAATGACCACAAGGGAGCGTTATCGCCCACCTTAAGAACCTGTGACGAACACTACGCGCGCGATCAAAATCGACTTAGGATGTGTTCAAACCAGCTGGGCGTTTTAAAATCAAATATCAATCAATTAAAATCAACGTTTTAAAATCATAAAGGTATACGTACTCAAAATATTTGAAAAAAACGGATAATATAATTTGTACATAAAATATATATTTTAAAAGAAAACGGCGACATTTGTGCGGGCAGCAAAAAAACGGATAATATAACGTGAAAAAAAAATGATTAAAAGAAAACGGCAGATATTTGTGCGGGCCGCACAAATATCCACCGCGGGCCGCACTTTGACGACCACGGTCCTAGACACTAGAGACTGTAAATCTTCCATAGTGTTTAATAATCATTTAAAATATTAAAAGATTCCAGTATCATTCCTAGAAGAAAACAAATAAAAACAAAGAAATTCATAAGATTTTAGCTGTTATTCGGACGATAGAATCAGAGCAAAACAATTAAAATAACAATTAAAGTTCATCATCATCACTATTGGCTCTACAACCCCTGGTGGGTCTTGGCCTCCTCAAGAGTCGTCCTCCACTCATCTCGGTTTTGTGCCAGCTCTCTTCAGTTTAGAAGCTCCAAGATAGATATGTCTTTGAGGACGTTGTCGCTCCGTCTTAGTCTTGGTCTTCCCAGGCTCCTTCTCCCTATTGGTCTTGAGTTCAGCAGGGACTTAGGTGCTTGATGCTCGGTCATTCTCTCCATATGACCCAGCCACCGAAGTCTTCCCAGTTTTATAAATTTCGCGACGTTTAAACAAAGTATAGAGCTCATTGTTATAACGTCTGCGAGAAAATCCATTTTCTAGAACCGGTCCGAAGATGCGCCTCGAATTTTTTATTTCAAAAACGTCCAGTACTCTTAGTTAGTACCCAAGTCTCAGCTGCATACGTACCTAAGTACTGGTCTGATAAGTGTTTTGTACACTAATATCTTCGTGTTTCTGGACAGCAGTCTGGACTTTAATTGGTTCTGTAGGCGGAAATAACAGCGATTTGCGTTCACTATTTATTTAATGAAAGTTACGAGAAATTAAAGCGTACGAATTAAAACATTTCTATTTCACGAGGATACTAGTCTTTGCAGGAGCAGCACACTTTAGCTGAACAGACAGACAGACGCTGCGGAGGATACTAGTCTTTGCAGGAGCAGCACACTTTAACTGAACAGACAGACAGACGCTGCGGAGGATACTAGTCTTTGCAGGAGCAGCACACTTTAACTGAACAGACAGACAGACGCTGCGGAGGATACTAGTCTTTGCAGGAGCAGCACACTTTAGCTGAACAGACAGACAGACGCTGCGGAGGATACTAGTCTTTGCAGGAGCAGCACACTTTAACTGAACAGACAGACAGACGCTGCGGAGGATACTAGTCTTTGCAGGAGCAGCACACTTTAGCTGAACAGACAGACAGACGCTGCGGAGGATACTAGTCTTTGCAGGAGCAGCACATTTTAACTGAACAGACAGACAGACGCTGCGGAGGATACTAGTCTTTGCAGGAGCAGCACACTTTAACTGAACAGACAGACAGACGCTGCGGAGGATACTAGTCTTTGCAGGAGCAGCACACTTTAACTGAACAGACAGACAGACGCTGCGGAGGATACTAGTCTTTGCAGGAGCAGCACACTTTAGCTGAACAGACAGACAGACGCTGCGGAGGATACTAGTCTTTGCAGGAGCAGCACACTTTAACTGAACAGACAGACAGACGCTGCGGAGGATACTAGTCTTTGCAGGAGCAGCACACTTTAACTGAACAGACAGACAGACGCTGCGGAGGATACTAGTCTTTGCAGGAGCAGCACACTTTTACTGAACAGACAGACAGACGCTGCGGAGGATACTAGTCTTTGCAGGAGCAGCACACTTTAACTGAACAGACAGACAGACGCTGCGGAGGACTTTCAATTATAAAATGTAAAGATAATAATTAAAATAAGCAAATAATGCATTTAATTTAATTTAATTTAAATACTAAATACTCCAAAAATCTAAATTTCCCTTATGAAACGATTCCTTTGGCGCCATTTTAATAATTTTTTAATGTATTTCAGTATGTATCATTTGCGTCAGTTTGGATTCAATCAAATTAGGCATGAATTATGAATTACTTAGTACACCCAAACTAAGAACCTAATAACCTATTTTGTTGTTGTTTTTTTTTTAAGCGAAAACTTCTTTAGCACCGTTGTGATTTGAAACTATACTATACTATACTTTAGTTTTTTGAAGGTTTCACTTCTACCGCGTGTGAACTATACACTTGTACTTTTGAAGTGAAAACTTTTTTAGCACCGTTGTGATTTGAAACTCGGTGAAACGATAAAAGTGACACTAAAAAGTGACACACATACTTCTTAGTAAAGGATTTAGCCTGCGACAGAATGAAATTTATTATAGAATAATTGGTCTCCTCTTTGTGCGGTGCTTCATAGCCTCCCCACTCTTGTCTACTTTAGTTTTCTGAAGGTTTCACTTCTACCGCGTGTGAACTGCACACTTTTTAAAAATGTGAATATCTCACAAGAGTCCTGATTACGTCTGGAGCCAGTGAGACTGTCGCATCTCCAATTTGGGTATGTTGTGAGGATGAAGGTAAGTGGGGAGGGGAAGAGGAAGTACCAGGCTATTTAGATCTAGTCATCGAATACATTTCAAGTGTTATGTGTATTTCAAGTTTCAATTCTGAATGGTGATCGTACAGCAGGGCGATACTGAGAGTATCTTCCACTCTGGATGTAAATAGTTGTTAAAACGAAGTATAATTTCCATAATCTGTGCCTAAAAGTACTACTAAGTAAGCAAATTATAAAAAATGATGTAATGATGATGTTTTATTTGGGAGAGTTACAATGACACATGACACAGGTAGGTACATTATTCTACATCAACTACAGGACAAATACATTCATATTGGAACTGCGGCTTATAGTTATACTTCAGTGAATAATTAGTGACATTATAATATTCTTAACAAATACTAGTGAGACTCAAGTACATGGAACATATCAGTGAGGTCAAACAGTTCTACGTAAGTAATTAACATAAAAAATACTAGCTAACCCGGCCACGCGTTGCTGTAGATAACGGAACACTGCGCCATCTACGCGATGGATTTATTTGCATACAAATCAAATCGATCGGTCGCTCCATTTATATATGTTTATGCATGTTTGTGTGTATATATGTATTTCATGTGTGTATATATGCATGTGTGCATGCATGTGTGTATGCAAGTATATGTGTATGTGTGTTTAAATGTGTATAAGTATATATGTGTGTTTGTATAGATATATGGAAAATAAAATGTACATGTTTGTATATAGGTACATATTTACATAGTATTTATTTTTCATTTTATCTTTCTTATATATTTTTTTATCATATATAAGCATAGTAGGCATAGGCAAAGTGCATATAGGCATTTAATTTCACATTACTTTTTTTTATCTTTTTATACTTCTTTTTTATCATTATTATTTTTATCATTTATACTATAACATTATTTTTTAAAATATTTTTATACTACTTTTTTTATCTTTTAATATATATAGTATATATACTTTGATTCATATCCTTTTTGAAAAATATATTTACCTACCTCGGAACAGACTTGGTCTAGTGAGGTGGGTAAAATAAAACCATGTAAATAAATGAAAAATGAATAAACGCCCGGGTTGCCGACACTGAACTGATATTATTATGGCGAGTTCCCGTTATGCGTTGCTATGCTACTTAATAAAGAAATTGTTTTACCTGCGTGTCCTTTCCCATTCGTCAGCCTGCCCTTTCTCTTACGCATTCCTTCCCCTCTCGCGTTTCCAATCCGCCTTCCCTCTCCCCTCGCCCGCTTCCCCCGTCCCGCGATGCAGTCCCGGTACATTCCACCTGGATGCTTCTGCTTATTTTTTTAATTAATTCGCCCCCCCCCCCCTCCCCATGTACCCCAATGGTTTTGTTTGTCACCCCCCCCTTTCCATTAGATATCAACCTGGGTGCTCCTCTAGATATGTTCGTTTAATTCGCCCACCCCCCCCCCTCCCCTTCTCAAGACAACATCCTGGGTATTTCATTGTTGTTCGTTTAACCCGCCTGATGGTAGTGGGGAGGGAAAAGAGATCAAAAAGGAAGGTGGGGATATAGTAGTCTATTAAGATATAATCACCAAACACGGCTTAAGCCATTTCAAGCAACGATACAATTCTGAAAGATGGTCTTACACCAGGGCGATACTCCACACTGGAACGTGCCGCAAATATACTGTACGTATACCTGCATATTATTTTAATTAATCAAATAAAATGTACTTGCATACCCCGGATTTAGTACCCGTGACCTCTGGATTGCTAGTCAAGATCATTTCCACTCAACTATGGAGGCTGTCAAAGATAAAGCATTTAATAAACTAAAATAGTACCTGTGCCGCGGGACAAAGATTAAACTTTTGTCACAAATTGATTGTCGGTGATTAAAACATCTTGTGGAAAATATTTTGGTTATTATTAAAAAATAATTTAATTGTCGTTTGTAATTTTTGTATTATAGGATTATACAGGGTGTCCGGAAACTGATAGTACAAGCAAAAAACTATTAAATCATTACATCCCACGTAGAACCAAAAAAAACTTTTGGAGAGAGTCTGCGCTTTGAATCTGTTTCAGGGTACCTAGCATTGTCGATCGATATAGGTTTTATCGAAAATGTCGGTAACTTGTCATCGCTCCCGAGCACGACTGCAGGCCGCTAACGAACAAATAACAGTTCACGTTAAATAAAGTAAGAACCCTTAGTCGTTGTGAACTGTTGTTTGTTCGTTAGCGGCCTGCAGTCGTGGTCGGGAGCGATGACAAGTTACCGACATTTTCGATATAACCTATATCGATCGACCATGCTAGATACCCAGGTCAATTTTTTTATTGAAAAAAAATTTTGAACTTCGGTCTCAATTTCTCGATAAGCAAAAATTTTAAAAAGTTTTACCACCAAATCGACTCAAAATATAATTATGAGACTTTCCGCTTATGCCACTAGTTTCCCGACACCATGTATGTTAATATGATGAAACTCTCCATTTTCCGCTTGTGCAACTAGTTTCCGGACGCCATGTATGATAATATGATGAAAATCTCCAGTTCCTTCTCGAGCCACTAGTTTCCGGACACTATGTATAATATGATTTGACTCTCCAATTTCTGCTTGTGCCACTAGTTTCCGGACACCATGTATGATAATATGATGAAAATATCCAGTTCCTTCTCGAGCCACTAATTTCCGGACACTATGTATAATAGTATGATTTTACTCTCCAATTTCTGCTTGTGCCACTAGTTTCCGGACACCATGTATGAGAATATGATGAAAATCTCCAGTTCCTTCTCGAGCCACTTGTTTCCGGACACTATGTATAATAATATGATTTGACTCTCCAATTTCTGCTTGTGCCAATAGTTTCCGGACACCATGTATGATAATATGATTTGACTCTCCAATTTCTGCTTGTGCCACTAGTTTCCGGACACTATGTATAATAGTATGATTTTACTCTCCAATTTCTGCTTGTGCCACTAGTTTCCGGACACCATGTATGATAATATGATGAAAATCTCCAGTTCCTTCTCGAGCCACTAATTTCCGTACACTATGTATAATAGTATGATTTTACTCTCCAATTTCTGCTTGTGCCACTAGTTTCCGGACACCATGTATGATAATATGATGAAAATCTCCAGTTCCTTCTCGAGCCACTAGTTTCCGGACACTATGTATAATAATATGATTTGACTCTCCAATTTCTGCTTGTGCCACTAGTTTCCGGACACTATGTATTATAGTATGATTTTACTCTCCAATTTCTGCTTGTGCCACTAGTTTCCGGACACCATGTATGAGAATATGATGAAAATCTCCAGTTCCTTCTCGAGCCACTTGTTTCCGGACACTATGTATAATAATATGATTTGACTCTCCAATTTCTGCTTGTGCCAATAGTTTCCGGACACCATGTATGATAATATGATTTGACTCTCCAATTTCTGCTTGTGCCACTAGTTTCCGGACACTATGTATAATAGTATGATTTTACTCTCCAATTTCTGCTTGTGCCACTAGTTTCCGGACACCATGTATGATAATATGATGAAAATCTCCAGTTTCTTCTCGAGCCACTAATTTCCGGACACTATGTATAATAGTATGATTTTACTCTCCAATTTCTGCTTGTGCCACTAGTTGCCGGACACCATGTATGATAATATGATGAAAATCTCCAGTTCCTTCTCGAGCCACTAATTTCCGGACACTATGTATAATAGTATGATTTTACTCTCCAATTTCTGCTTGTCCCACTAGTTTCCGGACACCATGTATGATAATATGATGAAAATCTCCAGTTCCTTCTCGAGCCACTAGTTTCCGGACAGTATGTATAATAATATGATTTGACTCTCCAATTTCTGCTTGTGCCACTAGTTTCCGGACACTATGTATAATAGTATGATTTTACTCTCCAATTTCTGCTTGTGCCACTAGTTTCCGGACACATGTATGATAATATGATGAAAATTTCCAGTTCCTTCTCGAGCCACTAGTTTCCGGACACTATGTATAATAATATGATTTGACTCTCCAATTTCTGCTTGTGCCACTAGTTTCCGGACACTATGTATAATAGTATGATTTTACTCTCCAATTTCTGCTTGTGCCACTAGTTTCCGGACACCATGTATGATAATATGATGAACATCTCCAGTTCCTTCTCGAGCCACTAATTTCCGGACACTATGTATAATAGTATAATTTTACTCTCCAATTTCTGCTTGTGCCACTAGTTTCCGGACACCATGTATGATAATATGATGAAAATCTCCAGTTCCTTCTCGAGCCACTAATTTCCGGACACTATGTATAATAGTATGATTTTACTCTCCAATTTCTGCTTGTGCCACTAGTTTCCGGACGCCATGTATGATAATATGATGAAAGTCTCCAGTTCCTTCTCGAGCCACTAATTTCCGGACACTATGTATAATAGTATGATTTTACTCTCCAATTTCTGCTTGTCCCACTAGTTTCCGGACACCATGTATGATAATATGATGAAAATCTCCAGTTCCTTCTCGAGCCACTAATTTCCGGACACTATGTATAATAGTATGATTTGACTCTCCAATTTCTGCTTGTGCCACTAGTTTCTGGAGACAAGGTATAATAATACAATGAGACTCTAGTTCCCGCTTATGCCACTCGTTTCTGGACACCATGTATTATAATATGCCCAAACTTTTCAGATCCCGCTCGAGCGGGACCATGTTTTCCGGACACCATTGTTTCCGGACACCATAGTTTCCGGACACCATGTTAATAATATGATTAGACACTCCAAATCCCGTTTGTGCCACCAGTTTCCCGATACCATGTATAAAATTATGATAAGACTCCAGTTCACGCCTGTGCCACTAGTTTCTGGACACCATGTATTATAGTATGCTGAGACTCTCCAATTCCTGCTTTTTCCACTAGTTTCCGGATACCATGTATAATTATATGCTGAGACTTTCCAGTTCCGGCTTGTGCCACTAGTTTCCAGACACCGTTAATAATATATATTTCATCAAATAATCAGTACCTATATATATGTTGTATATTTCAATACTTTTATTTATCTTGACACAAATAGACGTACGAGTATATACTTTCAATATTTTATAAGAAAAACTATCTTTTTATAACTTTTGAGGGTTATTCCCATCAATGTAATATATCATTGAAGAAGAAGATAACACTAATAAACTAAACGGAGATGAAAGAGAACAGAGACGAGATGTTCTGGGTTCGAGTACTAGTAGCGACCATTATATTTTTCTATTTTTATGTGTCTTGTTCTCTTTCATATTTTCGTTCAGATAATTAGTATCATCTCCTTCTTCAATGATTAAAAGTTATGAAAAGAGAGTTGTTCTTATAAAAAATATGAATATTCATTTAGACCATAGGTTCCCAACGTGGGCGATAACGCCCCCTTGGGGGGCGTTTCAGACCTTCAGGGGGCGGTAGAAGGCAAAGAGACAATTGGGGGGCGTTTCAGACTTTCAGGGGGGCGGTAGGAGACCCAGAGAAACCTAGCACCTATCGAAAAAGTCGAAAACATGCTAAAAGAATACAAACTGCACATGGTGATGATGAGCAAAACCTGTATTACAGAAGAAATTAACCAAAATGAAACAACAATACAGGGCTATTCGACAATTAGATGCGACTCATTTAGCAGGCATACAGGTGGAGTTATCACATTAAATCAAAACAATATCTCTTACAAAGTCACAAAAAATGCGGAACTAGATAAAAATAATATCTGGATACCTACTGGCTATTGAAGGATTTTAAGCTGGGAACCTATGCAGCTATTTATCATTCCCCAAATCAAAATGACAAAATTCTTAGATTTTTTTGAAGAATGGTGCCGTAAGCAAATAAATACAAGAGACTTGATAATCACCTGTGGAGATTTTAATATTCAATACAAAAAGCACAATATTACAAACCATCATAAATTGCCTAAGCAACTTGTCAAAAATTATACAAGAATATGAAAAAACTGTAAAACCATGATCGATTTGGTAATTTCAAATGACTTTTACGCGGAAGTTAATGCTGCAAAAGAAGTCAAAATATCTGCTCACGAAACAATTATTACAAAGATATAATAGTCCGAAGCCTCAGGGAACACGAAGTGTAATATACAGGAATAAAAAGAACTATAATACGGATAAATTATGTACGGCATTACAAAACAAAAAGTGGATCTGCGATAACAAAGAAATTTAGACAGAAAAGCCGATGAACTAGTAGGACACCTGAAAACAGTAGTAAATGAACTATTGCCTACAACTAATATATATTTATATATAAAATGAATTCTGTTTCCCTTGGTCACGCCTTCATTTCATATATATTTTTTTAAGTTTCCTTATACTTTGTAGAAGATTCTTACGGAAAGAAAAATTGCGCAAAAAATTGGACAATTTCAGAAAAATTCTTAACTTCGCACGTTTGACAGTTCGCGCGTTTGACGAAATTGAATTGTTTTTTTGAATGGTTTTTTTTGTAAAAAAAGAATTATTAATGGATTTTTTAATTTATAGATATTTTAAATAGATACCTATGTTAGGTACCAAATTTGATTGATTGTTCTTATAATATATAAAATGAATATTTGTATTGTATGAAAAGCGAAAATTTGAATAAAAAATTGTAATAGGTGGTGCGCGAGCTGTTTGAAAACTGAATGTACTAGGACTGAATATATAGAACGCGGGAGGGGGGTTGGCGGGACGGGGAAGTGGATGAAGGGAAGGGATAGGCGGGGAAGGTGGATAGGGAACGCGGGAGGGGAAGAGAATGCGGGAGGGTAACAGGGACGCACGGAAAGGATATGTAGGGAGAAACAATTTATTTCTTTGAAAATGGCATAGGGACGCATGCCGGGAACCAGCTAGTAGTATATTAAAATATACAAATAAATGGTAAACCTACGAAATCCTACATCTTCTAAAAAAACAAAGGGATACAGCTTATAAAGCCTGTAAAATACAATTTACAGAAGAAAGGTGGGAAAGCACCTACATAAGTACAGAAATAAAACATACCAAAAATTCGTATTTTAGGCAAAAAATTATTACCCCTCAAAGTGATTCAAGAAAAATGCAGACTAAACTTAAAGAAATTGTAAGCGGTAAACAGGGGGAAAACATTAAGGAAGTTCGGTTCCCCGATGGAGTTGAATATGATAAAACTAAAATAGCCAAATTTTATACTAAGTGTCGAAAACATAAATAATAGCATTTCATTAGTCACAGATACTTCTTCGCAATCATCATAAAGAAGAGAGAATAATAATATTTTCAGGTAATAGTGAGTATTTAATGAAAAATTTTAAGACGATAACGCAAAAAATCATCGTTGTCTGGAATTACTATAGGCATAATTAAAGATGCACTGCCAGCTATGGGAGACAGATTAGTTGCACTGATAAATTTGTTAAAGGGAATTTTTCCGCAGTCATGGAAAAACTGTCCAAAATAATAAATGCTAAAAATTTCGAAGACCTCAGACCAATCAATGGTTTACCTAAATATACACAATTACTAGAATCCATAGTTAAAGAACAGATGAGTAAATTTATTGAAAAAAATAACATTCTTGTAAAACAGCAATCTGGGTTTAGAAACAAATATTCATAATGGAATACCAGTATGGATAGGAAGTAAATCATTATAGTAGTGTTCTTTGATTTTAGACGTGTTTTTGAAACGATAGACAGAGAAATACTAATAATGAAAATGAAATTGAATAGAAAACAAATAACCAAAATTGGAGATGCTATATCTGAAGAACAACAACGAAACCTAGGAGTTCCTCAAGGATTTGTGTTGGGACCGCTCCTATTTATTTAGTATAGTGAAGTGCCTAAAGTACTGTTCTATCAAAATTTTGCTTATTACACACTTTTATATATTATAGCAAATAATATCGAAGATGCATTGTCAAAAATACAAAGCGAATTTCTATTAAAAAAATACTTCTGTATTATCTATAATATTAAAGTTTACTTTCTCCGAAATAAATGAATGTAAATGTAACTAAAAGTAAATTCATGGTAGTAGAGAAGAAACTCAACGAAATTACTACCCTAAATATAGCCAATAAAATATAGAAGAAGTAGAAGAAATTCAATACTTAGGAATCATAATCGATAACAAATTAAAACTAAACACTAACTTTGAAATATTAAATAAAAAAATTGCGGAAAAGTTTAATTTCTTATGTAGGATAAAGGGAAAGTTAGATATCAAAGTACGGAAATTGGTCTACAATACCACTGTAGCGAGTCACTTGAATTACTGCACAAGTGTAATCTTTTTGAGCAATAAAAGACAAGTAAAATGAATAAAAATAATTCAAAAAGATTCCATGCCAACTCAGAATGAAACCAACTCAGAAACACCTCAGAAAGGTCATTAAAAGCTATGGAAAAATAATTTTGTAATAGCCGGCAACCCTAACCTAACTTAACCTATTTAAACATATTTTAACCTGTCATTTGCCAGGAACGCGCCGGCGCGCGAGAATCGAATTTCAAAAATGAATATTAATTCAAATAATTTGGATGCGATTTTAAATTTTATTCCATTAATATATAACATAAAATAAAGCTTAAAATAGCTTCCTCCATTCTTGTTCTTAAGGTAATTTAAAAAAGGTAAGGTAAAAAACCCTGGCCTTTGACAGGTTAAATATTTTTTTATCATCATTCTTAATGACCTTTATGAGGTGCTTCTGAGTTGGTTTCATTCTGAGTTGGTCACCAAAAAAATAAACAATAATTTAAAAAAAAAAAAAACCATTTTGCCCCATCCCATTATCACCCCCCCCCCCCCCCCCCTGGTATGGTAAATATAATCGTGACGATAATTGCTGTTCCAGATTTACGACTTGGGGGGCGCTAGAAAATAAAATATTCTCAAAGTGGGCGGTGGGCAAAAAAAGGTTGGGAATCTATGATTTAGACTATTACGAAAGGGTTAATAAAATCGGATATATTTATCCGAGACGCTATCTAGGTTACAAACCAGTTCTTAGAACGATTATTTCCTATGAAAAGGGTAGTTGCCTATGATATGGAAAAATTAGTCGAAGATAATATTGTTGATTCTAAAATTTTTAAATTAGAGATTAACAATTATGACGGTTTCACGGAAGGTGGCAATGGTTTAATTGGTAAAAGCGCACCTCCCGGTTTGACGAGAGGTTCTGGGTTGGAGTCCCAGTTCCGACCATTATCTTTTTCTATTTTTATGTGTCTTGTTCTCCTTCATATTTTCATTTAGATTATTTATTAGTGTTATCTTCTTCTTCAAGTAAATACTTTCTACAATTTTTGTTATAAATATGAATAACTTTTTGTATATTTTAAAATTGTCTTCTTATTCTCTGTACATTATTACTAAAGTATTTAAATTTATGCTTTTGATGTTAAATTTTTCCATTTTATTATATTTTCTTTATTGTTTTATTTTTTAAACGTTGACAATAACAGTGACACAAACAACTTGTAACATAAAATGTAGCGGTGTACTTTGATCATTGTTATTATTTGGTCATAGAGCAGTGGCGTGCATTGCTCTATGACCAAAGATTAATTGTTTATGTGAATACCGCGCAACTGCACCCGACCGTCTGAAGCCAGTGAGACTATGATATCCCCAATTAGGGTATTTTGTGAGGCTGAAGTTACTGTAGGGAGGGGAAGGAGATGGGGCAGAGGCAGAGAAATTACCTGGCTATTCAAATCTGGTCACCGAAGCAATTTAAAAAAAAGTTTCGATTCTGAACGGCGTTCTTACATCTAGGCGGTACTGACAGTATTTTCATTGTTGGACGTGTCGAAAATATAATTTTAAAAATTATGTTCATATATTTGTCACTAACCCCCGACGCAAGGAGCAGTGTTAAAAAATTGACCGCCGCGCCGTCTGGGTGTCTGTATGTAGCATCGTAGCTCCTAAACGAATGGACCGATTATGATGCGGTTTTTTTTTATTGAAAGCTGACGTGATCGAGATGGTTCTTAGCTACAATTTATGAAAATCTTTTTAGGCATTTCAAGGTCATCTGCTCTTTTTTCATGTCGGGGGTTTCTTAAAAAAAAATTTAATGTTTATTTTTTATAATAATTTTACTATCATCTTCCAGCAACTGTAGTTGTCAATTAAATATACTTTTATTTGAGCTATCCGGATTTTTACCTATTACACCCGTCTATAATATACATACGTACTAGCGAAGACTCGTAAAAAATCACAGGATATTATGATTGTAGCATTTGCTTTTCGAACGAAGAAATTTACTTTTCGAATGTTATTAAGCTTGAAAAATTACA
The DNA here is from genome assembly GCA_917880885.1 of Limnephilus marmoratus. Lineage (NCBI taxonomy): Eukaryota > Metazoa > Arthropoda > Insecta > Trichoptera > Limnephilidae > Limnephilus > Limnephilus marmoratus. The sequence goes on from OU862913.1 coordinate 43,145,138, forward strand.
ACATCTACAATTTGCGTTTTATTCATACCTATCGAACAAACAATGTAGCACCGCTTAATATGAAAAGGATAGACTTTCAAATAATACCTATGCATATTTTTATTTTGTCTTAAAGACTGTCTGTCCATTTACAATACCTGCACATTAGTGTGCTTCAAAACTTATGAAAAATATTTTTTTCAAATTTGATAATATGAAACCCTTTCGTATGTTTCCAAATATCTAAAGTTATTTTTTTTGATTTTTAATGGAGTTTTAGGGGTCGCTACCAGGTATGAAAGTTTTGGAGTTTGATCATAAAGTATATTAATTTGGTATTGTAATAATAATATGTAGTAATGTAATCGTTCACAAGATTAAAATCAATGAAATTATTACATGTTACACATATGCTTGTAGCCGCCATTTTATGTCACGATTGTAAATTTAGTCTAAGAACAAAAAGTACGTAATTACTCGAAGACTCTAATTGCGATACTCACATATTTATACACGCTTCCTTTTACAATACTGCAAAGGTCGTGAGAGGGCTGTGTTTAGCCTATCTGTGACTTATTTAATTCTGCATTTAGTGACATGTTTAGTCTGAAGCGTTGCAATCATTGCCCTATACGTCACGTTTTTTCGAAACTTTGATCTCTAAAAATTCATTTAAATGAAAAATAAACATATTTGTTTTTTTGGCATGAAAGCTTTTTTTTAAATTTTTTTTTATTAGGTTTGTCAACAGTGATTTACATCAAAGCTTTCACAGATACAATTACACTGAACATGGTTGATGCTATCACTAATTAAAGACAAACACAGCATTGATAATATGATACTTACATAAACATTTCATGCACTCTGTTGAATAAAATAATAAGTGAATGATGATGGATGGATGCCTCAATAAAAAAGACGAACTTTGCCTTTTTGAATCAGAATTTTTACATACATTATAACGGGTTATGTATGGCATTTACGTGACTTTTGAATCATTCAAGAGTACCTACTGTTAAAAATGTCAGCTATCTTGGAGGCGTTCGTTAACAGCGCCATACCTCTTGTCGTGCTATGCCGAACCAGTGCGTCCGTTCTGATAATATGTGGGATACATAGCAGATCATCGTGCCGTCCCTGGCAGTAGTTGTACGGTATAAACTAAAAAAAAAAGTAAAATTCCAGGAGGAATTAATGATGACAATTTGGGAGGCGGGTATGAGTACCGCCGCCCCGGGAGTCATTTATTGGATAACCGACATCTCTGCCGTAGGTTACTATTTAAGGTTTTCACGGTCAAAAGTATGAAAAAGATGTCACATCTGCCCTGATGATGAACACTGTAACTGTTCGGGCAAATCTGTACCAACTCCCATCTATCCCTCCCGTCTTACCTACCTATCCTGTTACATCCATCTTGCTATTGTCACCGGTTCAAGTTTGACTCCTAATCGTGAAATCAGTGCAATTTCGACACCGCGCGGTGCTGACGGCCAAGTACTTTGGTCTCTTCGCTTATAGTCAAAACCCGGATCCGCGCAAAATACGTACTTTCAACCGCGAGTTATCTTGAGTGCATGAAGTGTGGGACCCAGGACGTCATCAGCAAGGTAGGGTTTCATCTTGTTTTCGGTGGACATCCAATTTTTTCCCCTTCATCTCTTTTTCCATTCCCCACAGTGATAGGTGGAGATTCCGAACTCCGCGGAAGAAAGTAGCAGGCTTCCAATCAGCTATCGGAACAGTAACGCTGTCAGAAACGTTGGCTAAAGAAAGTTGCGGAGCAAAACACGGCATAACACCCCAAAAATAAATAACAAAAAAATCTATGCCGTAGTAATCTCCCCAAATGTTTCGCTACGTTTGGTGCCCGGGTTCATGGAGTGGTGTTTTTCCGGGTCTTTGCGGCGGATGCGTCTGCCCACTAGCTGCACGGCAGGTCTATATTTTGTCATACAAATACACATTGTATCTGTATTTCCCGCTAAGCACTTGCATACTGCTTACTAACAACGTATGCAGGGACATTGGAGGTCTAGGTTCGTTATCAAATGTAGGGTCGTTTTTATCAAAAAAATTAGAGTCCTTGCAAGAGCCTTCAAGGGGTAACCATATGTTACCTATACCAGGGCGGGTAAGTGGTGGGTCCTTCAATGCATGGCAGGCCGGATCGGGAGAGAGGGATTGAGGAAGTCCCTTTGACTTCTCCAGCCGTACTCTATCGGAACATCACCTTGCACCGCAGTGGGAGGGATAGATTCATACGTCCGTCACCCCTGAACACACTGACATCCAGATTCCTACCCACCCCTAACACCAATTCCCTTTACCTTCTCAGAACTTGACATAGGCCCTGAGAGGAATTATTCTCCTCAGGGTCTCCTGTGTGTGCTTGCTGCAAGGGCCTCACTCCTACTCGGCCAGAAACTGGTAGCGCGTTTCAGTGAGCAATTTTTGTGTCGCAAGAATAGCAGGTAGGCTCTCTGTGCATTCTTATATACAGATATTAAAGAAACTATTTTTTAATATCTTCTACTTTATTAATATGGTTTTGCTGATATGGGGCCCACACAGCTGGGGTGTATTCAATTAGAGAACTTACAATGCAATTATATACTCGTATCATGGACATATTAATATATCTGGACCTGCCCTAAGTGAAAAAAGCGTATTATTTCCCCCTCCCTATACCGGTTTCATGGAGCCGGCTGGGCTTACGAGAGCCTCGCTTGAATCTAAAAAATGTGACATCATCATTCTTGTCCTGACCAGCGCCGAGCTAACATCGTAGATTTTACGAACAAAAATGAGAGCTTGTGCTATACATTATACCCTAATACATGTGAACATAGTGAATGTGGGCGTTTCTCCGATGAGCTCGTCGCTGGTTACAGGGGTAAGTAAATTATGAAATATTTGTAAAAGTGTCTTAACTAAATACGGCAACAAAATGTTCCTCTGTGAAAAAGGGCAAACTTTACTTTGCCGCATTTGGACTTCTTAAATATTATAATAACGTGGCGAGCATTTCGCGCTCCCATGTAAAAAGGTCAATTAATTCAAAAGCAGATTTTGCTTTTAAGAACTAAATGGTGATATTATAATGCGAGATGCCTATATACTGTCAGATTGATTTTTTAACGAATCACAGTCGTCTTTTCCCTCTTCGCACCCCCATAGTTTGGTTTTACCCCCTCATCTGTATCTTCTCGTCTATTAAATTTGTATGTCTATGACTCGTATATAGCCTTCATTGCTTCGGGACTGGAAAACTGTTTGCACGATATAACAAACCCTAGAAACTTATAGCACGATGATATCAACTGCAATATAATATATTGTCCACAGACTATCACTAGGTGTTTGATGGATTTTACTGATGTACATAAATACATCTTGTTTTATATTATGCGTGTACGAATGAAATAGCTATATGAATGTCTAGTTTAGTGAAACCATGCTTGTTGTATCAGTATTATTCATTTAAGCATTAATTTTGTCAAACATTTGCACATTTGTAAACAAAAGTAATAATTAATAAAACGTATTTTGCTACTTATTTTATAGCTACGTATTGACAATTATTTCACATTATCCATGCACCAACAACCGAAATTTTATGTTTTAAGTCGTAAAAAAATATTCGTTCGTGTTTATTTCAGTAGGTACTGCTTTTCAATATTTTTAGACCGCACGCCACTGTATATCAGTAAAGAGTGCAAACACGTCATGATTATTTATTTATAGCTCTAGAGTCTGGAGGAAAAAGATTATTTGGTATAATTTAATTTTCCAAGTTTACTGATATCGTTTAATCAGTCGTAACAAAACATGGCGTTGGTTTTCCCATTAATTTGTATGCGATACATTGCAGATAAAGAAAGTATTTATGGAATTTATATATTATTTTTCCTGTTTATCCGAACTTTAGTTACTTAACCCTAGAGGGGGCGCTTCTTTCCGTAAAACGTCCGTAGGCGCGTGGAGAGCATTTTGCCGCTCATTTTCGTGGATAATTTTAAGAAGGAATAATGCAATTTAATTAATTTCTTTTCTCAGGATTTAAGTAAAAAACTAATAGGGTATGACAAATTAACATATTTATTGAACTCTGTTGAAGGAACTTTGGTTTACAATCGACTTTACAAAATTTAACGTTTAAATTAACTTTTTTTAGTTATCCTACATTATCCTTCTATAATATTTATTAAGAACTAGCTGGTTCCCGGCATGCGTTGCTATGCCATTTATCAAATAAATTGTTTCTCCTTGCGTGTCCTTTCCCATTCGTCGAGTTCCCTTCCACCTCCCCTTCCTCTTCCACGTCCCCTTCCACTCTCGCGTTCCCACTCTGATTCCCTCTCCCCACCCTCCCCCCGTCCCACGAACCCCCCTCCCGAGTTTCCTTCCCCCCTCCCAGGTTCCCCTCCCTCTCCCTGGTTTCCCTCCCCCATCTCTCCCTTCCTCCCGCTTTCCATAGCAATAGCCGCTTCCTCGCGTGCCACTAATAGCAATTTTTTATACAAATTTCATAATACCAGAGCTCATCTGAAGTTTTATAAAAACCTTGTTCTGATAATAACGAACACATAAAAAAAGTATTATCCAATTTGGTGCAGTCGTTTGAAAGTTATGCGCTTAGCAACACATTCAGCGATTCATTTTTATATTAAAACAATATTAGATATTTATTCTATTTTTTTAAACTTTATGAGTTAAATCTCATATTATAATATTTAATTAAATGAAAACAATATTTGCGAAACTCAATCGAAAATCTGGAGACAGAAAAATCAGAAAAAATATTAGCTCCATTGGGACTTGAGCCCATAGAAGCAAAGGGTCCTGGGTTCGAGTCCCAGCGGAGCAAATATCTTTTTTGATGTTTCTTTCTCCAGATTTTCGATTGAATTTCGCTAAAATTGTCTTCATTTAATTAAACAATATTAAATATTTTTCAAATCGACATACAAGATATGCTTTGGCAAAACAGTCTTCACATAAGTATGTGCAATGTTCATTGCACAGTAATTTTGAGCATCTGCAACACCCTTTTTTCATGCGCCTATTTTTCTTTGATGGACTTATACTGCATTTGCCTTCCTTCTTTGAAGATGATGCTTGTTCTATAGGAACAAAGCGAGCAATTTGGTTCCTCAGAGGAATATTTAAGGTATCTACAGAAGACCTTGCGGTCATATATGGCTTAACCAGGATCATCGCAATCTCCCGCAAGTACTGTCGGCGTAGCATCAAGTCAGTATTGGCTTTGTAAATTATTTGGCTATATATACCGGCAATATTCATCATTGAAAAAAAACAACCTCATTGGCCATCTGCGAGTTATTCTACCAACAGAATACTCTTCTTTCATTTGGTCCACGACATCAACACCACCTTTGGTTTCATTATAAAATGTAATCTTTTCAGGCTTTGCAGCAGGTCCGGTGTTTTCGTTGATTCTATCATTCTCATGAAAAGTTGATAATAGTAATAGTACTTTTTTGCTTCTTGTCTGGAACATGAGACAGCAAAACTTTCTTCTCACCAAACCCAAACATCGAAGATGGTTTCTTCCGATCTTTAGTGTTCAGAAAATAAGGTGGAATTTCTTTTTTATTTTTACGTAAAGTTCCAACGATGGTCGTTCTATGATCTAGCAACTGATCAGCGAGAGGTATTGAAGTAAAAAAGTTATCCATAATAATGTTGCGGCCAGTGTTGAGGATATATTGTGCAAATCTTTATAAAAAATATAAAGATTAGCTAAATCGTAAATAATATAAAACCCAATTTTAACTTACGTGAGTGGGCGCGCAGTGAGCAAATTGCCGTTGGACGACACTCGATGGTGACAACCTCCTTCTCGAGCGGCTCCCCGCGCCCCACGCACTGACGGCGTCCAGTCTTTCGCCGCGGGTTGCGAACGAAAGTGGGGGCAGCTACTAAAAAGCGCAAATTTTACGCGCAGTAGATTTAAGAATTATCAACGTTTTTTTTTGCAGAGGGCGGCAAAATGCTCATAGCGCGCCCACACTAGGGTTAACAAACTGTTAAACAAATAAATTAATATATAAAATTACTAGTGCCCTTGTAGAACTCACGTACAAAAAAGCATATTGCTAAATTTCACTTATTTAATAAATCAAAACCAAATTATGTCCTTTTTTTTTCAAATTAGGATTTAAACAATTTGTCCACAGAAGCGTCACTATCTCAAAGAAAATTCTGTTAATAAACTTTCTTCGGGCAGGTAGTTAACATGATTTTGAAAAAATGCGAACAAGAAAGTCCAAATGACCACGACAATTTTAAATTTGAAAAAAAAATTACAGACAGCCAGAATGCAAAACGCTTGAGTTAAAACTATATATAATTTTTTAACCATACTATAAATTTTCACGTTATTTTTTATTGGAACTGTCTGTAAGCATTAAACCTTTTTTTCTTTTTTCATTGGCTCCATGTCATCTTTGAGGATGCTGAATGGAAGATATTTTTAGAAAAAGAAGGAGGGGAAGTTCTGGAAAGGAAAAAGGTATGGAATCCATCCCTCCCACTGCGGTGCAAGGCGATGTTCCGAGAGAATACGGAAAGCCATTACACCACAAAGAAAAAACCATTCTCTTCCGATCCGGCCTTTCATGTAGCTAGTGGGCAGACGCATCTGCCGCCAAGACCGGGATAAACCAGGGCACCCCTTCTAAATCACAAAACCTTGCGAATTACTTGGGGTGACTTATGGCAGAGGTGTTGCTTATCCAATAAACCGGGGCGGCGGTACCCATACCCGCCTCCCAAATTGAAACCTGCTCTAAATCTCGGCAATTTCTGTATTACGGCCTGCTAAAACATGTCTACTGGCAATCTTGTTCTTCTATCTTTTTTATGGGAATTCCTCACAAGAGTCCCAACTCCCATATGGAGCCAGTGAGACTATTGCATCCTCAATTGGGGTACGTTGTGAGACTGAAAGGTATGGGGAAGGTAAGGAGATTGGGAAGAGAAATGTGTGGCAATATTTATTTACTCAGATCTGGTCACCAAAAAGCCATGTCAGGCAACGTTTCAATCCTGAATGGTGGTCTTACAACAGGGCGATACTGAGAGTATCTTCCACTCTGAAACGTGCCGCAAATATACTATATATTATTGTACATAAATCAATTGTGAAAAAACACAATAAATCAAATAAAAATTATATTCCCACGTCAGGATTGGATCCTGCATTCAGATTGCGGGTCAATACAATATTTTAGTTATACTGTTGTGTTCATAATATTAAAGTACTCGTATCATTAAAATGATTTACAAAAGTCGTAAAATATAGTGAAGTGATATTAATTTGTAAAATACAGTGAAGTGATATTAATTTTTAATATAAAGTTAATAGTGCGGGGGTTGTTTGAATAGTTTAGACAAGAAATAATGTACCTATCTATAAAACAATATTTTAAAAGAACATTATTTGAATTGCCACTATAAAAATTACAACTGATTTGTTGAGGATTCAGAAAATCCCGTGATTTTTCACTGGTCTGCGTTAAGGCCCCGCAACTCGGATTTGTACCGATTTATTACATATTTCCCTTAAACACGGTAAGTTTTAAAGCTCTTAAAAAAATATATGTTATTCTTGAAGATAATATCTAGACTTAGCCCGCGCCGAAACGCAAATTATATAAAATTCCCTCGATAGAAAAAAAATCGCAAAGTATGCTCCAAAAATTATTATTAGCACGTTTGTTTCAGTTATTTTACAAGTTATATGTATGAAAAAATTAACAGTGATTCTTTAAATCCTGTTTAAGATAATGCCCGCGAGATTTTTGCTCTATTTTAAACGAGTCGTGTTTTATTAAACATTTTCGCAATTTTAAATAACATTCGTAATTTCGTATCTCTCTATCTTCTTCTTTTCGGGCCCGGTTGCAGAGCCTTAAGTCAAACATACAAATTTTGAGTGCCTGAGCGTGCGTTAGTTAAATTTAAAAAAAAATGATAACCGCAACGCATCTACATAGGTGCTTCCGGGAAATGAACGCATTACATTTTTCATTTAGTTTGGGTTTTAACAAAATGCGCCCACTTGATGACAACATTATCTGTGATTCATTAATATTATGAGTACCTACTTTTTTAATTATGACCTTACATCCAAATGTATTTATTATTTTTTTTGCATCGAAGCAAAATACATTAAATATTTTTGAAAATGGGGCGGATGAGAACACTGTACAGTGTACAGATCTTCTCTACAAGTGGGAACTGGTAAAGGCTTAATATATAAAAATGAATGTTTAATTGTTTTTCCCTTATGCATTCACTAAACCAATCATCCGATTGCAATTAAACTTTGGTGAGCTGTTTTGAGAACCACCGCGATGATTTCTATTATATAGTAGTGAGCTCTGGCGTTATGAAATTATTTCCTATACTTTTTATCCGACTGCGATGAATCTTTGGTGAGTTAGTGCCCACACCCACAATGTTTTCTATATAAACTGGTGAGCTCTGTAATTATGAAATTTGTATTTAAAAAAATGGAATGTTTGGCGCGCGAGCTGTTTGAAAACTGAATGCACAGGGAACGCGGGAGGGGGAAGGGGAACGCCGAAGGAGGGTTCGTGGGACGGTGGAAAGTGGGAAAGTTGTAGGGGGAACCTGTGAGGGGAAGAGGCATGGGATGAATGGGAGAGGATGAATAAACCATTTCTTTATTAAGTAACATTACAACACATGCCGGGAACTCGCTAGTCATGTTATAAAGAAAACGCATGTCAACAATATACGATATACTCGACCTGTTAGAACCCAAGTTCCCAAATATGCCGATGAAGTTTTTTTTTACTTTGGCACCACACTGAAGACCCTTTAGTAAAAAATCCTCCAGTCATTTTTGTCATCTACATATGTCATCTTTAGAGGTGACTCGATAATTGATCTCCCGAAAGTTGACCCGCCGACAATTGAGCCTCTGGATAGCTAATCCCTCGGACAGTTGGTGGTCTTAAGCAGGGGTGGGGAACCTGCGGCCCGCGAAGCCATTTGGTGCGGCCCGCGACCATCTTTAGTGCGGCCTGCTGAAAGCACCGCAAAAAATGACACTCAGAAAGCGAGAACGGTTTTCTATGACGATGTTTCAGCTTCATATTAAAGTTATTTTAACTAAACCTGGAGAAGGTCATAACACAGCTGCCCGATGTCTGCTTACAAATGCACCCATGCTTAGACACACAGATAATAGAAATCAGGTTAGACACAAATACATAACATGAACCTACATCCTGTAGTAGTTTTATATTAATTTCTTATTATTATTCGTATGATAGGGAAATTAATATTGAAAAAATATTTCTGTATTGGTGACAACTCTATTCAGGAAGTAAATATAGTTAAGTGCTTTCTTTCTACTGCAGTGCCACACTTCTGCCATGAAAATAAATAAATAAAAAAAAATCATTCCACATAAATTATTGTAAATAGTTAAATAAATAATATATGAAATTATAAAAATATAATATGTTTTTATGCCTCCATGTTAAAATTCAAAGGTACGATTGGATACGCGCCATAAATATATTTTAATCCATTTAGGCATTAATTTCTTTAAATTAATAATTTATGCTATGAGACCATGAGGGCGCCATCTATGGTTTTATATTATATTGAATTTACCTATGTGACATTGAAATTCAGTATATTCATGCATTTTCTTACCTCTGTCAAGCAGGCAATTACTTCCGACGGAGTGTTAGTGAAAGCCAACAGATGTCACTCCTAGTCAGTCATTATCAAATAATTCACCCAATAATTGAATTATTGTTGTACCTAAGATTTGGCACGTATTATTAATAGGCAGATTTATATTCATTGTTGAAACTTCCTTGCTGTGCAAACATCTGTTGAGCTTATGCAATACCGCCTTGGCAGAAATTGATATTTTGTATGAAAACTAGTGTCGTTTTGTGCTGGAAATCGTACAAGAGCTGCATTCTCTGAGTGAGTATTGTTCTGTTTTCACTTAGGATTTTGAAATTGCTGTGTAGACTGTTTTGTGTCTCATGGGGAAGATTACAACTTTCCTTAATTTACATAAGGTAGTCATTCCCTCGTGTCAGGGGCTATTTACACGCCCCTACATATTTAATGGTCCATTTGTAGCCTGGATTATTCATTCATACATACATACAATTCGAGATTATAGCTGATATTACATGGATGTTTGAATTTACGTATTTTTTTGGTAAATTTGAATCATTTTTTGAGAACTATAGCTGGTCTTGTTTTTTGCTTTTGGATGACATATTTGGATGTTCGCAGAATTGTCGTAATTTTGGATAATTATTATTAATTAATTATTAACATTGTAACATTATTGTAAAATTTTGTGGTAATCTTTTCGCATATATAAAAAATGCCAAGAATTACGGAGGAGGGTTTTTGATGAGGCTCAAGACAGATCGCTTATTTTTTTAACCGCAAAAAAGGAAAATCTTTTTTTTCGTATGAACGATCTGTATAATGCAACAAAGAATATATCTAATTTTGAGTCAAGAAATAACGAAGTATTTATGGCTCAGTCAGAGATGATTGATCAAATGCGAAGTCAATTTGAAAATATTATAGATAGCATCAATGATCAATGTTAACTTTAAATCCAGAATTTAAACCAGATTTTCAAGCTTTAAATGCATTTGATGATCTTTTTTTGAACGTCAAACGAACTAGATCGAATATGAAAACTTCTGTAAGAGAATCACTGACGTCACAAAATAATTCGCGGGAGCCGTGTATGATTAATCTTCCTGCAATAGATCTTCCAACCTTCGATGGTAAGAATGAAAGCTGGCCGAAATTTTTTGAGTCATTTAAAGCCAATATCCATAATAATATACAGCTAACTGACTCGCAGCGTGTGCAGTACTTAATCGGAAAACTCACACACGGGGCTTTGAACGTAACCGCAGGCGTTGTGCCTTCGGGTGATACATATCAGATCATTTGGGAGAGTTTAGTTAAAAAATATCAAGATAAACGTGCACTAGGAACACATTATTTAAATAATATTCTCGATGCGAAAAACTGCACGAATACATCTGCCAGTCTCAATTCTTTCATTGAAAGATATTCTTCGTCAGTGTCGGCATTAAAGCAGTTAGGTATTGAAAATTTAACTAATTTTATTTTGTTTCACTGCGCGGTAAGAAAAATTGATTCACAGACGGCTCAGAACTTTGAGCTGACAGTTCGTAATAAAGAAATTCCTTCTTATAATGAGTTAGTTTCGTTTGTACAAGATCAAGTAAAGATTTTAGAACGAACGAGTAACTCGCATGGTGTCGTAAATAAAACGCATCCCATTTCGTCCTCCCGATCAAATAATACTAAATCGTTCGTCGCGAGTAATGCGAATATTCCGCGCTTCCCAGCTCCGCCGAAAGGATGTATTCTGTATAACAAAACTGATCATTTAGTCAACGTTTGCTCAAAGTTTAAATGTATGAGATCCCCCCAGGCTCGATTTGAATTTATAAAATCGAAAAATGCCTGTGTAAATTGCCTTAGTGGTTCACATACAATTAAGCATGCAAATCGGGGTTAGTTTGTGATTTGTGCAATAAACGTCATCATACATTCTTACATTTCACGCCCCTACAACGATTTTTTTTAAGTTGGCGAAAAATTTCAATAATGGTCTTCTGGAAATCTCGGGCAATCGAGACAAATTTACTTATTTCGCGTGGTTATTTGAAAACGAAAAAGACAGAATAACGATGATGTCACAAACGATCCTCGCTGGAGTTAGTAAACATGTATATAAATATTAAATTTTTATTTATGACATATTCCAGAGTGAAAAAGTTCATCCTGGTGGAAAACTGCTATTAAGAAACGAAACGTTTCTTGAAATTGCTTTATCTGCGTTTGGTGACCAGATCTAATAAGACAATTCCCCGATCTTTTCCCACTACCTTCAGTCTCACAATATTAGTCTTACTGCTGCATACGATTTTAAGTAGATAGAACTCTTATGCGGTATTCATATTAAGTAGATAGAACTCTTATGCGGTATTCACATTAAGTAGATAGAACTCTTATGCGGTATTCACATTAAGTAGATAGAACTCTTATGCGGTATTCACATAAAGTAGATAGAACACTTATGCGGTATTCACATAAAGTAGATAGAACTCTTATGCGGTATTCACATTAAGTAGATAGAACTCTTATGCGGTATTCACATTAAGTAGATAGAACTCTTATTCGTTATTCACATTAAGTAGATAGAACTCTTATGCGGTATTCACATTAAGTAGATAGAACTCTTATGCGGTATACATATTAAGTAGATAGAACGCGGTATGCGGTATGCGGTATTCACATTTAGTAGATAGAACTCTTATGCGGTATTCACATTAAGTAGATAGAACTCTTATGCGGTATTCACATTAAGTAGATAGAACTCTTATGCGGTATTCACATTAAGTAGATAGAACTCTTATGCAGTATTCACATTAAGTAGATATAACTATTATGCGGTATTAACATTAAGTAGATAGAACTCTTACGCGGTATTCAAATAAAAAGTTTTCGTTTGGTCATAGGGTAATGCACGGCACTGATCGTACGCATTATACATGGTGTCTGGAAACAATTGAAACAAATACGGGAACTGGAGAGTCTTATCATTATTATTGTACATGGTGTCTGAAAACCAGTGGCACAATACGGGAACTGGAGAGTCTTACCATATTATTAAACATGGTGTATGTAAATTAGTGACACAAGTGGGAACTGGAGAGTCTAATATATTATTAAACATGGTGTAAGGAACCTAGTGGCATAAGCGATAACTGGAGAGTCTCATCATATTTTTATAGATGGTGTCCGGAAATTAGTGGCACAAGTAGGAGCTGGAGTATCTCATCATATTATTATTCAGTGTGCTCGGAAACTTATGTAGTGTTTTGTAGTAAATGAATAAATGTTTCATGGAACACATTTTAGATCTCGCGGTCCAGACTTTAGATCACCGGTTGCGAACCACTGGTTTAGTTGAACTACATTTATGTATTTTTGGGTTCTCAACAAGAAGATTTGCCAGTTTTCTGCGTGCACTACCAGTTTCCGGACACCCTGTACAATTTTATTTTGACGAAAATCATTAAAGATTTTTTTTTATTGCTATATACCTAAATAATTACAGAAATATTTTTCGGTGATTTTTTTTTTATCATTGATGTCTCCTTGGTGAGCTCTAGCGCTGCCAATTTGTGAAATAAAAAAACAAAGTCCTGCCGGCGTGTGTACAATTCGTGTAGTTTTATACGTTATTTTATTAACGGCCTCCGTGGCAGAGGGGCAAGGCTCTTGACTAACAATTCGAAGGTCGCGGGTTCAAGTCCGGCAAGCGCAAGTAAATTTCATTTGATTAATGTCTGCTATTCACAATTTATTCATTAAAACAATACATAAAAATAGTAGTACCTATATTTGCGGCACGTTCCAGAGTGAAAGATACTCTCAATATCGTCCTGGTGTAAGACCACCATTCAGAATTGAAACGTTGCTTTAAATGGCTTTAGCCGTGTTTGGTGACTAGATCTGAACAGCCAGGAACTTCTCCAACTTCCTCTTTTCTCCCCTCCCCACTACCTTCAGCCTCACGAAATTCCCCAATCGGAGATGACGTAGTCTATCTGACTCCAGACGGTAGTGAGTGGTTGGGACTGTTGTGTGATACTCTCATATATAATGGCTAGCAGTCCACAAGGGAATTCTGATACCAATTCTGATGTATGGCAGTGAGACATGAAACTGGTAGAGGAACATATGAGATCCCTAAGGCGTATGTGCGGTAAAACCGTGCTCTTACGACATGATGTAGAGCGGATAAACGAAGAAAGGCGTATCACCGCAATGACTAAACAAAATACGTGAGAGAAGAACTTGGCATTCCGATCCACGATTTTGGAGGCGGGAATGGGTACCGTTGCCCGGTAACCTTTATTGGATAACTATCACCTCTGCCATAGGTCACCCCAAGTGGTTAGCTACGTTTAGTGATTTAGCAGGGGTGCCCGGATTCATGGAGTGAGGTTTGTCTAGATCCTGGAGGCGGATTACCAGGACACACTGAACCCCAGATTCCTACCCACCCCTTAAACCCTTTTCTTTCCCAGAACTCTTCCTCTCCTCATTAAAACCCTCCACACAGTATCCTCAAAGATGACATAGGCCCATAGGCCCTTAGGAAATTATTTTCCTCAGGGCTTTCTGTGTGGAGCTCATGTAAAAGAAAAAAATACTTAAATACCGAACATTCTAACCAAAGAGTTACACAAAAATGGCGGCCAAAATGGCCGCAACGCCGGACCGCTTCCAAAGCCACTAAATAATATCTATTGATAACCATGGAAACAATGTATATCGGCAGCAATCGTGGCCGCCATTTTTGTTTAACCGTTTTGACAGAATGTTTTATTGGTGTGCTATTTAGTCATTGGTTCACAGTTGTTGTTTATGTTAGCTTCATGAGAACGGGTCGTTTCTTCAACTTGTATTATGTAAGTCGCCTCGTTTATGAAACTTGCTACCGGCATCTGTGTCCTCCTTTGTATAATCCGGACCTCTTCAATTTGATAAATCCCTTCCTACAGCCCCTACCTTAACCCGCCTCACAACGCTGCCCAACTAGGTGCCATAGTCAGTCATAGAAAGAGAAGAGTAGACACCTTTACAATTTGGAAGGAGGGTAGGGGTACCGCCACCCTGGGAACTTTCATTGGATAACCAACACCCCTGCCATAGGTCACATTAAGTGGTTCAATACGTTTCGTGACTTAGCAGGGATGCCCTGGATCATGGGGTGAGGTTTGTATAGGTCTTGGTGGCGGACGTATTTCCCCACCTACTGCGTGGCATTCGGGGTAGACCTTTTATTTATCTAGCTGGTTTATCTCGACCCATCGCCTCGCACCTCAGTGGGAGGGATGGATTCAGATGTCCGTCACTCCTGAACTCACTGACCACCAGATTGCTACCCACTCCTCATACCTTTTCTTCCCAGAATCTCCTCTCCCTCAGTTCCCTAAAAAGACCCACGCTAGCAGCATCCCCAAAGATGACATTGACGAAGAGGGAAATTGTTTTCCTCGTAGCCTAATGTGTGGAGTTATTTGTAAAAGAAAAATGTATCTGTCTATCCCTGCGGGAAACGGCGTGATGGTTAGTTGAATTAGTTTATTAGTTAGTTAGATTTTGTTAAAAATTTAATTAAAGTATGTTTTGATTCGACTGCCGTCATACCGACATGAAATTTCTTTTCGCAAAACCCAGACCTTATCAGCATTGGTTTGTGGAAGAGATGACCTAACAAAATGTTATTTAAAAATAACTTCGATGTCACTAACAGGAAAAACACACTGTCGAATTACGAATACGCAGTAGATATCTAAAATAATACAAGTTGATGTACATAAGTGTTGCACAGGGCCGTATTTAGGATCTGTAGACTCTGAGGCTGAACCTGTGGCGGGGGCGACTTGTAGCAATCATAATGGAAACTAAATGTCTGGCGACCAGGTTTTTTTCAGATATAGGTACTTTGTTTTTTGCATTTCTTGAGTATTAACTATATAACAATTTCTACACATTTTTTTGGAAATTTTCTTATTTTTAAGGGTGATTTACAGGATACTAATAAATTTTATTTTTATTTACTTTTTTGTTTATTTCTATGGTTTCTAAAGCGCTAAATTATGTATTTATATTGGAATTAGCTGACCCGGCCACGTGTTGCTGTGGCTAACGAAACACAGCGCCATTTACTGGATGGTTACCCAACCTTTATAACCACCGCTATCTGTTTATTTGTATACAAATAAAATCCACACTGCCCGCTTGCCAGCCCACTCGTCCACCACATACAGACATTGTCTTATATATATATATTATATTATATATTTATATATTATTATTTATATATATATTATATATTTCAAGGAATTTACACAAAACATATAAGTATAATACCATTAATTTATAATATGTAAAGATGTTTAAACTTGTTTTTTTTGTTGAAGCTAAACCTGTCTCTATTAAATGGTTAGCAAACTTGGAAAAGTTATTATTTCGTGAACAAAGTTCATATTCCCTGATTCCACTTTTAAAATTTCAAGTGGTTATACCCTCGCACTGTGGGTCATATACTTACTATAACGTATTCTTTATAAGGTTCTTACCCCCAATATCACCCCTCACACTACTTGAACTACATCTAATCATTTTTGTACTTGTATAGAATTTTTAAGTTAGTATTAAGTTTGCTAGTGAATGGCACGAGTTTGTGAAACCGGTAGCAGAAAAAATGATACATGTAAGTAACAAATGTACTTGGAATATAAAACTTTTCAATAGAATATAAAAATAGACACTTTGGGTTGAAAAACATCAGCATCGAAGAAAACAATTAACCCTCGAATGCGCAGTACATTTTCAATAATTTTCCACCACGAGGCGCAGTCCAATGACTGGTGATTTACTTAAGCGTAGACAAAATTCTTTGATCCTTTAATTTTACTGCCGCAATTGTGAGAAAAGTAAATTTATTTTGTGATTATTTGTTTTGTGTTTATTGTATGTTTTGTGTCTATTGTGTTAATTGTATATAATGAAATATTTTATTTATATTTATTGTGTTAACTTTATTTTCAAAATTTAATTTAGATTTGTTTTGCGAATTGTTTTGATAATGATAATAATGTAACCTATCTATTTATGTCATGTTCATTCTCTTTTGTATATTTTTTCTGTTTTTCATTATGTATTGGATGAACTGAACTCAAACTTTTTTTTTATTAATTCCCGTATGGGGGTGTACTGGACCTTGTCCCGCCTGCATGTTTAGTTACATATGTTATTCTTGCAGTTCCATCTCAAATTTATTTGCGCCACCCCCAATAATATGTGAAGGCTTGAAGCTTGCTTAAACGGCCTTAACTTTCCTTTGTCCCGCCTCCGACCACTCAACGCTGAATTTTTCTTTAAGTCTTCAGGTATTTTACCTCTATTATTCAACTAACTTTCTTCGAGGCTGCACTGGATGGTTGGCTTGGGGATACGGATGCTGGGTGTGGTTTATATCATGCTGAATGCGATTCGAAAATTTATCGGTACTTGCCAAATGATTTGAGACTTAATTGTTTATTGTATGTTCTCTGTCTCTTTGTACAGGTGCTTCCAGGGGTTTTCACATGAGCTGCCCCATGAGCTTCTTGAATGAGTTTTGTTTTGCTTTAAATATTATTTTGCTTGTATTACTAACCTGATTTGTTGTATTATGTTTTATTTTCCTGTTACGCACATGCATACTGCTTTCTAGCAACGTATGCAGGGACACTGGAGGTCTAGAAATAAATAAATGTAGCTTCGTTTCACAAAAAAAAATTAGAATCTTGCGAGAGCCTTGAAGGAGTAACCATCAGTTACTTATACCAGGGCGGGTAAGTGGTGGATAACCTCCACTGCCTCCTGACTGTACCTACTGCGTTGTGTGATGTTTAACAGCTAGTAGCTCCGGAGCTCAGCTAGAGGCCGGTCACCGCACACTGGTGGATAAACAATTATTATCTTGAGTTACATAAATATTATAAAGACAGCCAGTCCCAGCGAAATTAGAAAACATAAATGGGTAATATTTATATTGAAGTAGCGACGGTTTCCTTATATTAAAATTTTCCGTTTCCTTCTCCATTTCCGCCTCATTGCACAAACCGCCACTGGTTAGTGAGTAAATAAAAAACGTAATTACGCAGTCTAGCCTGATAAAAGAGGTCGAAAAAATTTTTTTTTCGAATTTCGTAAACCCTATATTACTAAATGTTGCTATGGATAATTGGCTATTGAAAAATATTTTTTAATTTTTTTTTCACATATATAATTCTCAGGTGGCGCAGAGGACTTGAAATTTTGAAAAAATGATCGATTCTTGGAAATTTTAAAAAATTTAGATGAATATTATTAACAACTTTTACTTTATTATCTGCATTAAAATATAAAGAATAACAAAAAAATATATATTTTTTAATAATTTCAGCTTTTTGTCGTGTCATCTGCGTATGGGGTAGCTCCCTGAACCAGAGGAAAATTGTGATTTTGTTTCGAAATGTGGCATTTTTTTCTCGATTTTATTCTTGCTCGCCAAACAGCCAAACTCGCTTCAGTAACCAGCTTCACACCTCTCTCCATAGCCTGGGAATGACAGGGAAAATTTTCAATACGGATATTTGTATCTTCGCTCATGATTTTCGCATGATTTTTGCATAACTCACTGTCACCGTATTTTTTGTGAACGGTGGCTCGAATATTTATTCTATTTTCATTCTATCAAATCATAATAATCGTTGACTTCGAGGTGTAATTTTGAAGTCACGAATGTTCTTATTTTCTGCCCCTTTGCATTTTGTCGGGCTTTCAGAATTTTGCTTACTGCAAATTTTTTTATATGTTTTTCATCTTGCAGCATCGCTAATAAAATATTTTCAGAATGGCGTAGAAAGAGTTCCACTCAATTATTCAAAAAGCAATTGTTTTTAGCTCACATTTTAAATAGAAGCATCTTTTTATCAATCTAAGGACATGTTTCGGACCATCTTTAAATGAAAATTTTGTTTTTATGGTAAACCATGAAAACAAAATTTTGACACGTACACTTTTATCACAAATTGATCAATTAGATCTTGATTGCTGTCTAATAATTTACCGCTATCATTCGAGGTCTCTGCAGTCAATGTAGTATCTGGTGAGGGGTTCACAGGTTTCTCTACAGTCTGTTTTTGAAGTAATTTGTTTTGCCTCATCAGTCGTTATTGCCTACGCTCCAAAGCCTTGGTTTCCACTTTATATTTTGAGCCGATATACATTTTGTGACTACCTCTCTAATCATGTCGGAATTCCAGCTCCTTTTTGCGTATTTTTACTAAATATTTACCAAAATCAACACAAACGCACCTGCACACAGAAAAGCCAAAGAGTTTATTTGTTGCATCTTCATAAAATTCAGTTTTCTTTATAGATATTCGACATTTTTTTAAGCGTTTGTACTTGTGATAATATCTGGTTAGTCTGTTTACAATTTGACATTGAGTTAGAATAGGAATAGACGCTTTATTCCATTAAGATCAATTGCAATTATTTCACATGTCTTTCACATAAGGATTTTTTCCATTGGATAACTATTGCAAGTCATTTCTAATCCACAAACAATACTTTATTATATATATTATATTATATATAAGTTGGTAACATATTGTCTTTTAATTTTTCTGGGCCACCAAATACAGAACACTATAAATTTTGTATTGTTTTAGGCATTTAACGAACAAATCACAATCAAGTTTTCGCGACTATTCCAAAGAATGTGAGCTCTGCGCTGATATCTGTTTTTTCTGATTGACTGCAACTTTTGTTTCGCAAAATAATGTCAAAGGATGGAAAGAAAGAGGAGTAAGTTAGATGGGTGAAAATAAAATCTATTTTGTGACGTTTAAACTGCATTAGATGAGTTGCTTATTACTAACAAAATCTGTAAAAACACACTTTTTGTAGAACTTTAGCGCCACCTGAAGACGAAGTAAGAATTTAATGATATTTTGTGTACTTTACAGGCTACTACCAAGGCACCAATTGTTAATATAGGACACTCGAAATTTGAAAAAAAAGTTTTTTCACTCCGCCCTATACGCACCCATAGAATGCTGCCTTTCTTCTTTTTGGAAAACTTATATGGGTGGGCCCTGTCCCCTCAGTGCGCCACTGCTGCCGAGAGGGCTGAGTCAATAATATAAATGCATAATATTTAGCATTTATGGTTATGATGTCATTTAATTAAACTTATATTTTTAATCGTTTTTCAGAGCGCGAGATAACGACAGACTTCAGTAACCTCAAGATAAACCACAACATACATTTTTGCGCATTATTTATTTCAGCCCAATCGATGATGTCATGCTTCGGGCATTTGTTCGTTATTCATGCAATACATTCACAGCGCTCTATCTACGGTGATATGAATATTTAAAACAGCATAATTATTAGCGAAGCATTTAGAGTGAGTTGTCTGCACTACTGTCAGTAACGCCCTGGCGATAGACTACACGTTGCTGTTTGAAATTGATTTAGCCATGTTTAGTTACCGGTGTTTGTATGCTGATGATGCGGTGCTGATTTCTAACACTATGGAAGATCTGCGGTCTCTTATGTTTAGGAAGAACGAAGTGTGTATGAAGAATGAGGTAATGATGAATATAAGTAAGTCTAAAGTCGTGGTGTTTGAAAGAGAGAGTACGAAAACAGTGTGCAATATAGTTGTGAATGATGAATACTTGGAGCAGGTAGATGAGTTTATGTATCTGGGTAGTATGTTAACGAGAGATGGGAAGGCCTGATAGAGATATTGAAAGAAGGGTAAATGCAGGTAACTCCATTAATGGGGGACTGAATGCCTTTGGCGCTAATAAAAAAAATGTCAAAAGAAGCGAAACTAGCATTCCATAATGGAGTCCTGGTACCCTCCCTGATGTATGGCAGTGAGGCATGGAACTCGCAGAGGAAATATAAAAGTAAACAGAATGCTGTTTAAATGAGATCCCTGAGGAGAATGTGTGGTAAAACCACGTATGATCGTGTGAGAAATGTGGATATCCGCAAAGAATGTATGGCTGATGTAAGCATGAGTAAGATTGAGAAAGGGACCTTCAGATGGTTTGGGCATGTAGAACGAATGAAAGAAGAAAATTGTGTGAGAAGAATTATGACGCAAATGTGCATGGAAAAAGAAGTCGGGGACGCCCGAGGAAGACATGGAACGATCAAGTGAATCAGATTCTTAAGTGGGCCATGTCAAAAGTCAGAATAATAGAAGAGTATGTGTGAGATGATGTATGAATGTGAGTGAGGCAAAGACTGTGTGCCATGACTGAGGTGCTTAGCTGTCCGTCTTATCTGCCTACCCCTGCGGAGAAACGGCGTGATGGTTAGTTAATTACCAGATCTAATTAATTGGGTTCTGTTTGATCTACAGTTTGTTAGACTTTGTCATTATGTTGTTGATGATTAATTGATATAATTGCCGGAATGAGACATTACACTTAATCATAAATAACTAACCTACTTTATTTAAGCTCCTACTTGGAGCATTAATTACCTTTATTTTCACACGGTTTTTATAGCCATTGAATATTTTTTTCATTTTAATATTTTTTATTTTAAATTCGATCTACATTCGTACTACCGTTGTGGTGATAGAGAGAAGAGAATTCATAATTTGCTCTTTCACAAATGGCCCGAGTTCAATTATTTCAGGAAAAATGCTTTTAAAATATTAATAAAAAAATATAGTTTTCGACCGTACATACGCAATATGAATAGAATAAATAGTTTAGTCCAAAACAAACTCAAAACATTCAACTAACAAATACAATAGTCTATCGACGGTTCAATCCAATGTTGTATTTTTAAGCCTGAGTAAGTATTGCCATACACAGGTGGCGGGTATGGGTACCACCACACCGGGATCCATTTATTGGATAACCAACACCTACGCCATAAGTCACCTCAAGTACGTTTGGTGAATTAGCAGGGGTGCCCGGGCTTACCCCGATCTTGGCGGTGGATGTGTTCGCTATCAAACTGCGTGGTAGAGTAGGGAGAGACTGGTTGAGGGAGACCTTTGATCTCTCCATTTCAATGACGAAATGCATCATGTTTTTGAGCGGGGTCAAGTTAATAGTCTTAATAACAGAACAGTATCTATGTGTGAGACGATGTATGCATGTGAATGAAGCAAGAAGTTTGTTCCAAGACAGAGCTGTGTGGCGGACTATCCTATCTGCATACCCCTGGAGGGAAAATAGTTAATAACAGAATAGTATCTATGTATGAGACGATGCATGCATGTGAATGAAGCATGGAGTGTGTTCTAAGACAGAGCTGTGTGGCGGACTATCCTCTCTGCATACCCCTGCAGGGAAACAAGTTAATAACAAAATAGTATCTATGTATGAGACGATGCATGCATGTGAATGAAGCAAGGAGTGTGTTCTAAGACAGAGCTGTGTGGCGGACTATCCTCTCTGCATACCCCTGCAGGGAAACAAGTTAATAACAGAAGAATATCTACGTGCGAGACGCTGCATTCAAGTGAATAAGGCAAGATGTGTTGCCATGTCGCAAAAATTAAAAACCATATTTTGGGGAATAAAAACCATGTTTTACCATATCTTGACGGATAAAAAACAATGTAAAACTGAATGTAAGTAAGAAAATAATAGTGAGTGATGAATTTAAAATGCTTTTAAAAAAATTGTTTTATAATTATTTTTCTTTGAATAGTAGGAAAAAATTTAGTATCCGAAAAAAAAAACACAAAAAATTATATACTTTCTTGCGAAAGGGACTAGAGTTTTATTCAAGTTTTATTTGTAGCACCATCTTCTTAGAATCTAAAAAATTTTTTCAAAATTTAAAAATTATTTTTGCAGGTTGATGAGATGAGGAAGAAAAAATCCACAATTCCAATGATATTTTTTTCTACATTTTACAGAAATTAGAGTAGTAACCTAATTAAAGTTACCTGCTAAGAACATAATGAAAATAGTATAAAATACTAGCTGACCCGACAAACGTTGTTCTGCCGTAAAAATTATTTCCAGTGAATATTTTGATTGTTAAATAAAAAATAACGAATGTATTGTAAGTGTGTGGGATGGTCCTATGAAAGAAAGAGGAATGGAGCGCTGTAGACTATGACCGCTGATAAAAACAAAAAAAAAACACCAACTTAAGTAGGAAAATGAAATAAAGAAAATCAATATGAATTTGTAAGAACAATTGAGTGTACGATATTTTTTGTCAGTCCATCTCTCACACAAATAAGCTCGATCGTTTGCCCATGCAAGAGCATGATGCCGAATGAAATATCAAAACGACGCAACGCTTCTCGTGAATGTCTTGCGTATGTATGGATGAAGTTCGACGAGGTAGCGCCATCTGTCATTCAACACCATAAATAATTTCGTTCTGTACGAAATACGAAAGACGGTAAAATTTGTTCATAAAAAAATATTAAAATTGCGATTAAAAAATGGGAGGGTGGGGGTAGGAGGGTAAAAATTTGGGGTTATAGGTATTTTTTCATGCATACAAAATACAAAAAAAAATTGTCAAAAAAATAGATTTTTTTCTGGATAGGGATACCCTGATCACCTAGCGGTATGAAATATACTTTAAAACCTATTCTCATACCTAAAATATACAAAAAAATCCATAAAAATCGGTCAAGCCGTTTCGGAGGAGTGCGGCCACAAACACCGTGACACGAGATTTTTATGTATAAGATTATATATTATATATACACATTATATTTTTTATTATTGTATTAATTTTACTTATTGACAAAGTTAAATTAGAAAAAGACACTTTGTCATCACTTGCAAGTTCAAGTAAAATTTATAATTTCAGGATTTCCCCACGTGAGCCATTCTAACGATTGGAGCGTTTATTGCCATATATTGGCGCCATTTTGAATGTCCCCGATTGCTTTTTGGTTAAAAATTGCAATTATCTCCTGGAATCAGCTAAACATTAAAACAAATATATATTTGCAGCTCCTACACTGTTATTTTGGACTTTAGAAGCTAATGAAATGCTTTATCTATTATGATCATAGATGTCGCAAATCCGAACTTCGTAGACTATTTTATAACCAAGTTCAAAATATATTTTTTATATTTTTTTCACGCATAATTTCTGAACAGCTGCTTACGTTTAAAATTAAATACTTTTTCCATAGATTTGCACCTTTCATTATCAATATTATGTTGACTCAAATAAGTACCTCTCACGGCAGTTTCAAAGTAACAACCAAGTAGGATTCGGGTGGTTAGGAACTTTACGATTTAAAAAAAAAATATTTCTATAAATCCTACAAATATGAGATAAACGGTAAAATATAGGTTAATTCATTGGCTATACACAATTACGATAAATTTTTGTCTCCATTTGAAAATTCGAGGGTACGATTTTATTAAGATTGGCGAAAATTTTAAAAAATGATCTTCTGAAAATATCGTGCAAACGGAGAAAAAGGTTTTAAAATGCGCTGTCGCTCCAGTGGCTAAAAACGTATTCCATTAAAAGAGTATACACTTTTGTTGATCGGTAAAAAACCATGTGTTGTTTGACGTGGATTTTCTAAAAAAGAAATGACCAAAAAAATCACGAAAATATGGTAAAAACCATACACATGACAACACTGCGCTGAGTGTTCGAATACTGATATCAACTCTATAAAAACGAATAACGACCTCTTTGAAGCACAGTGTGTTTTCAACTCCGTACTGAAAAGGTTCAATACATATTTTTATAAATAAATTCAGTGTTGCAGATCTATTTCCAAAATGCGTTATTTCGTAGTAATTTTGTCAACGGTTTTATTTCTTACAACACTTAGTGAGGCACAGCGGGAAGGTAATAATTACAAAAATATTTCTATTCTTAATCGTAGTTATTTTCATAACCAATTCGTAATAATATTAAAATAAACCTGATATTTATTTATCAGAGAAATTGTTTTATTTTTTATATTAATATTTAAAACTGTTTGATAATGCCTTCAAAAGGTGAAACAGCTGTCACGTGTAGTAATAATTACACGCAGAACATGTGCATAAATAAATTTAGTATTTAAAGTTCATTTGGTTTTAAAAATAATACTATTATTGAATAAATAAAAGAAAATCTTAAAATTTAATTGTAGTTCCACTAATTAAACTTGACACTAATAAAAAGAATAACTTATATATTGCTCTCTGTTTTTCCATTATCTGTGTGTCATAGAATTGTTTATGCATTTGACTGAAACCCATTGTTTTGATGGGTGCCCGGTATCTATATTAAACTGATTCATTTTATTTCAATTTAATACATTTTTATGAAGAGGTTTATTCCTACATATTTACAATAAATCCATTTTACATACTAATAACAATAAACAACTGCTTTACTGGCATTTATTGACTCCTATTTTTTTAGTTAAATTCCTTCATTTTATCACGTACATTTTGACGGCCGGCGTAGTCCAGCGGTAAAGCTCTTGGCTAGCACTCCGAAGGTCGCGGGATCGAATCCCGGCGTTGCAAATAAATTTCATTTGAGTAATTTGTGTTATTTCACAATTTATTAATTTAAAATAATATATAGTATATTTGCGGCACGTTCCAGAGCGGAAGATACTCTCAGTATCGCCCTGGTGTAAGACTACCGTTCAGAATTAAAACGTTGCTTGAAATGGCATTAGCCGTGTTTAGTAACCAGATCTAAATAGCCAGGTACTTCCCCACCTTCCTCTTCCCTATCTCCTTCCCCTCCCCACTACCTTCAGCCTCACAACATGCCCCAATTGGGGATGCTATAGTCCCACTGGCTCCAGACGGGAGCAGTTGGGGCTCTTGTGCGGTATAACTTCTTTTTATTAATACGTTTTAAATAAAAATATATAAAAAAAAAAATTATATATTTTTAACACGAATGCTTATTAATATTTATAAAAATAACATAATAAGGATTTTTAGTGTCGACAGCGGAAATACGAAATGCTGTCAACAAATCCAAAAAAAGTCAAAATTTTCTTGGATAATACGAGTGCTTTTTACGACGCGACCGCGACGTGCTACTTTTTAATTATTTTAAAATAAAAATAAAATAAAATAAATTATTAATTAATAGTAATTTGTGTTTAAAAAAGGAGTATCTTTTTATTATTTTTTAATTTACAAATAAATTAACTATTGTTATTAAAGAAATTTACAAAAATTATTTTGAAAGATGTATTCAACGTTATTTTTTTATAAAAAAAATCATAAATATAGGTCTACAAAAACAGTAGATACGATTTAAAAAAAAACTTTCTTTTCTCTCTGCTGAATAATAAACATTTTGTCCTTTACAGCTTTTAAATTTCCGTATCGATATGTAAAGCAGTGGAGGTTCTTCCTAGGGGACAGTCCCCGCCAGTTATACCCGAAACCTACTAAAAGCAATAAAAGTCAATGCTTTGTCTTTACCAAAATGATTGAATTCTTTAAAAATAAAGTCAATTAACATTATTTGCAGAAATAAAATACAAAAAAAATATTCCGGATCATTTAAAAGTAATCCGGCAGCCACCCGCCTTTGTGTTTGTGTTTGGACCTGATTAGCGCAACTTGACTATGTACACTTTTGTTTGAGAAATTTAAACGTAAAAAATAATATCGGTCGCCACCATCAAAGAGGTGCTCGGGCCGCTATTTTATGCAAAGTATTGGAAGATAGCCGACGGGTCTCTCAATGGTAACTTGTAGTTGACAGCAACAGCCGATTGAGAACCTTTTTACTACAGAAACGCACCCAGGATATTGTCTTTAGGGGATCTAGTTAAAATAATGAAAATATGATACACGGATTTAATCATATTTTAAATTTTTAAATTCAATGTAGGTAGGTGAAAAAGTCAAGTAAAACAGTTAGGATGCATAATTAGGGTCCAGAATATATATTTTTAATACCGCACAAGAGACCCAACTGCCAACATTATATCAATTATCTTTCTTCGAAAAATCTCGATATTACACTTTGCGAAAGTTTTTGATGCAAAAACTTTATTTTGAAATATAAAATTGACTTTTTGTAAAAAAATGGTGATAAACGTTTATTTATATTTTATTTAATATTGATTCTGTATAACATCGTATTTGTTTAAGCATTATTTGATCATATGGACCTCACTGGGCGCTTTGCCCGTCCTGAGGCCCATATTTTACCATTAAATATATAATTATATTTGTTTTTTGAATACCTCACGAGAGTCTCAGCTGCTCCCGTCTGGAGCAAGTGAGACTATGGCATCCCCAATTGGGGTATGTTGTGAGGCTGAAGGTTGTGGGTAGGGGAAGGAGGTGGGGAAGAGGAAGGTGGGGAAGTAGCTGACTATTCAGATATGGTCACCAAACACGGCTAATGCCATTTCAAGCAACGTTTCAATTCTAAATGGTGGTCTTTCACCAGGCCGATACTGAGAGTATCTTACACTCTGGAACGTGCTGCAAATGTACTATACATTATTTTTAATTAATCAATTAGGAAATAACACAAACTAATTAATAAAATTTAATTGCCCGCGTAAGGATTCGATCCCGCGACCTTCCGTCTAAAAGCTAAACTTAATTTCGCTGAAATTTTGTCAATTGTTCAATTCAATTTAATGTTCAATGTCAATTGTTCAAGACAGCGAAAAGTTATTACTATTATTATTATTATTTCAAAAATCATATCTCCTGCTTTTGTATATATATATATAGAATCGGCACAGCTGGTCGTACATTGAATTCCTGTGCAATAATGGTAAATTATAAAGGCTAAAATAGTTTTATAATATCTTACTGAAGACTATAAAATCATTTACAAATATAACTAAAACTAACCAATATAATGCCTTGAATATGTTCAGGGAGAGAAAATATAATCTCCCCAAGCACCTAGAAGCGCATCGCTCGTATCGGCCGTGTCACGTGTGCGAACGTTTGCTAGCGGATTATTATGTGATGACCCGACAGCTGATACCGCGACATTTGCTGCTATTTTTACCAAAGTCTCGACTACCAATCTAATCCACTCCAAAACTCCTACTTTTAATAATAGATTAAGGCGGGTCATTTAAATATGTCATTATTATACAGGATATGTATGTATAATAAGGTGCTCTTTTCGTTATTTGTTTTTGGGGTGTTATGCCGTGTTGGGCTACCTCCTTCTTTAGCCAACGTTTCGGACATCGTTGCAGTGTCCATCATCAGATGTGACACATCTAAGAAAATGCTTTGGCCGTGAAAATCTTAAAACTTTTCTAATAAGGTGCTCATTTAAAAAATGTTATTTTTAAATTCTTAGACTGATAAAATGGTGCCAAATGGGTTCAAAACGACCTGCTTAAAAAATTTTCAAATTTCTGGTACGATCCTTTCTTATTCACTTTAAAGCTTTGAAAATTTTCGTTTTGCAGGGTCATTTGTAGTGTATATAAAAGTAACTATAAATCCTTTTAAACAATATTTTTGGTAATCTTCCGTAGCAAATGTAGAACAAGAATGGAATATATTCGTATTTAAGAAATTATTTACAAAAAGTCTCAAGATAGAGTCTGGCAAAATAATGCCAAAATTTGCGATTAAAAAGGTTTTTGCTGGTATTTGAATAAACTGCGTTGAGATAATTTGAATTACCTATATTCATATATGTTTTAAATAAATAAATCAAAATATTCCGTCTATTTCGTGTTTTATTGAAAAATGGTAAATTTTAAATGATAAATCTAACATTTTTTAACTGGTATATCTAACATTTTACATCAACATTTTATAGCGGCCTCCGTAGTCACGGGGTAAGGCTCTCAGCCGGTAAACCAAAAGTTGTGGATTCAAATGCCTTGAGCGCTAATATATTTTATTTCATTATTTAATCTTATTTCACAATTAATCAAATATAAATAATACGCGGTACGTCCCAGATTGGAAAATACTCTCAGTATCGCCCTGGTGAAAGACCACCATTCAAAATTGATTTCTTTTTTGAAATGGCTTAAGCCGTGTTTGGTGACCAGATCTGAATTCCCACGTACTTCCCCACATACCTCTTCCCCATCTCCTTCCCCTCTTCACCTCCGTAAGTCTCAAAACATTCTCCAATTGGGGATGTCATAGTCTCACTTGCTTCAGACGGGAGCAGTTGGGCATCTTGTGCGATATTAATATTAGTTTATTTATTATTTTTTTAAATCACTCTATTTTTACTGAGCGTAACATAGTCAAATTTTAACTCAGCCTTTGTGCTTTTGATCTGTCTGTATTTTTTTGTACGTTCCGTTTCCGGTTGTACGTGATAATGAAGAAAGTGTGCAAAAAGAATTGTTTCCCAGATAGTGACGTTTCTTTGGATGAATAATATAATTTATTATTTAAAATGATTTAAAAAGTTACGATAAATTAATGGTTTATATTTAAGTAGGAAGGTATTTAAGTACCCACTTACCAATATTATGTTTAAGGAGGAATTTTTGGTTTTGATTTATTAAAAACGATAAATTTAGAAACACACTTTTTTGGACACGAGGCACGCTTACTAAAGTCTCCGGCATTGCCCGGACTTAACGCATTGTGTATTCTTTGAAGCGTTTGTTTCAGTTTTTTTTACGTTAGCTCCACACAGGAGGCACCGAGGAAAACAATTTCCCTAGGAACCTATGTCATCTTTGAGGATGCTGTGTGGAGAGTTTTTTAAGCGAAAAGGGAGGAGAAGAAGATATGGGAAAGAAAAAGGTATGAGGGTGGGTAGAGGAATCTGGGGGTCAGTGTGGCCAGGAGTGACGGACGTATGAATCTATTCCTCAACAAGGCGAAGGATCGGGAGAATCCGGCTGGAGAGGTAAAAAGGCCTCCCTCAATCAGTCTCCTCCGATCCAGCCCGCCACGCAGTGGTTGGGCAAACGTATCCGCCACCAAGACCTAGACAAACCTTATCCCGTGAACCCGGGCACCCCTGCTAAGTCACCAAACGTACGAACCACTTGGGGTGGCCTATGGCAGGGGTGTTGGTTGTCCAATAAATGGTTCCCGGGGCGGCGGTACCTATACCCGCCTCCCAAATTGTAAATTGTTAGACAAGAGATCCTGGGTTCGAGTCCCAGTGTGACCATTATCTTTTAATTTTTTTGTGTCTTGTTCTTTTTCATTTTTCGTTAAGAATTTTAATATTCTCTTCGCCTTCAGTGAAGCAATTATCGTCTTATTTTGAACCCCAGCGTGCAAAATTTCATTATTCCCGGAATAAAACGCGATATCGGTATAAAAATGAAGCCAGGCCGCCCTCCCGCCACAGACCCTCTCCTTTATATAATGAGCAATTATATTTATAGAAACAGTATTTTATCTCTCCTAGTCAACTAAAAATACAATAATAGGATTAAGTAGGTCCCAACCAATGATATGATATATAAAATTGGTATTAGAATAGTACTAGGTATTAAACAAGGACAAACTAATTTGAATTATACCTACCTCTATCAGTAACTGCGGTTCAATGAACTCTAAGACTTTTGCTATTGAATTAAGTATCATTTTAAACAATTGAAACCAAATGTGGGAAAAATCCAAACATGTGATTAAGAAGGTACCTACTTAACTTATCCCGTGATTTTCCACAGGTCTGCGCTAGGTATTCAAATACTAATTTCGGTTCGGCTTCTTTTTTTACATTAGCTCCACACTGGACGCCCTGAGGAAAATAATTTCCCTCAGGGCCTATTTCATTTTAGGCGATGCTGTGTGGAGGGCTTTTTTAAGGGAAGGAAGAAGAGTATGGTCTGAGAAGGAAATGGGTATGAAATTGGGGGTCAGTGTGTCCAGGAGTGACGGGCGTATGAATCCATCCCTTCAACTGCGGTGCAAGGCGATTGGTTGAGGGATTCTGGATGGAGAGTTCAAAATACCTCCACAACCAGTCTCTCTCGATCCGGCCCACCACGCAGCAGGTGTTTCAGAAATTTTCCATTTGATATTAATTTAAACAACTTTCTTTTTATTGAAATTGACAAAAATTACTTCAAAATGAGAGGTCTCCATAGCAAAATTGATCAAAGCATTCGTCTTAGTTAGACGAGAGATCCTGGGTTCGAGTCCCAGTTGCCACCATTATCCTTTAATATTTCTGTTTCTTGGACTTCTTCATAATTCGTTTAGATCTTTAGTATTCTCTTCCTCGTCAATGAGGTTGATTAAATTAGAGGCAGTAGTAGTATTTTTTAAAAGAAATATTAAAAATATATATATTATTTTTTGTAAGTATAATTGTCAAGAAACCATATTACATACACTTCACAAAAATAATATTATTACATTAATTTATAAAGCCAATCTGTCAGGACTTATAATTTTTTATTTTTTATTATAATCTTAATTTTTTTATGTTACATAGGTAATTGTGCTGTGCCTGTCTCACTAGGAGTTCCTGTGTTGAGAGCAGGCGCATTTAAACATAAAGTTTAAAATAATTATGAAGGATAACAACAACAATGTTATTTACATTTAGAGTAAAAGTACAAGGACAATCAGCATCGTATCAATGGGTTAGCATGCATTAGGAGGTTCTAAAAATATTGTTGATATATGATCTGTCTTTGGTAGTGATCCAAAACTTGGTATCTGTTTTGTATTTTACGTGATTAGTGTGCTGTCTAATGATCAGTGGAAGTGTATTATAAAGTTTTGTTGCAAAGTACCTGAAGTTTCTTTGACCAAACGTTGTTTTGGCGAAAGGGATAAGTAAGAGATTTTGCCCTTTGGTTCTCGTATCACGAACAGTTTGGATATTGTCAAAAACAGTTCTATGTTTGAATAGATAAATTAGTATATTTTTGGCATAGAGTTGCCTAATGTCCAAAACACCGATTCTCTTAAAGATTTCATCCGAACTGCTTGTGATCGGTAGTTTTAGAATAATCTTTATAATTAGTTTCTGGGCTTTAGAGATCGGATCAATGGCGGCAGCGTTTGCTCCTCCCCAGGCTATGATATCATACTCGATTAGAGATTGACATAGTGCATAGTAAATTGTTTTTAATTTTATAATAACTCTTAAAGTTCTTACCTAAAAAAATATTTTTTGGTTAATCCTACCTTTTTTAATGTAAAAATTAAAAAAATAGCATCCGATAATTTTGAAAAAAATATTTGGAAGATAATATTATTCATTCTGAAATTTTAAATATGATATTGACAAGAATGACTTCCAAATGAGATGTCTCAGTTGTCGAATTTGTTAAAGCATTTGTCTCGTTTGACGAGAGTTCTTGGGTTCGAGTCCCAGTTGTGACCATTATCTTTATATTTTTCTGTGTCTTGTTCTTTTTCGCTTTTGAGTTATTTTTTTGTATTCTATTTCTTTTCAATGAAGTAAATATTCTTTTATTTTGAACCACGGCGTGCGAAATTTTATTAATCTCGGAATAAAACGCTAGATTTGTATATAAAATAATGCCACACCGCCCGCCCGCCACAGACACTCTCCTTTATATAATGTATAACAATATAGAAAAAGTATTTTGTTTTCCTGTAAAGTATTCAAATGGATTTAAGAGCGTTTAACCAGCCAGCGGACGAAAATCCACATTTCGTCGAAAGTTGTTCTTCCGATCGTGCAGGGCGGTTACAATGAGAAAGATTAATTATTCTCTGTACCAGCTTTTTTAAATTATAACTCAATATAGAATTTATTTCAATCCAAATTAGCTTTAATTTATACCTTCATCCAAAAATGCTGAAAGGCGTGATGATAAAACTATTAAAATAGTGTACTTTTTGTAGTTATTTTTTGATTATAAGTATTTATAATCTTTCAATAATGTCTAAATTTAATAAGAATGTTAAAAATATCTGAAATATATCAGTTTGTAAGTGCGCAAATAAATACACAAAAGGACCAATTTTCGTCAAGAAACACATGTAGATACGTACATATTTTTTAATGATTTTATTCAAACTAAAATTAAAATTCTTATACATAACTTTGCTAGATAATGTATTGATTTATTTTACTGCATGATTACATTATTTGAAATGGGTGTGGTATAATACAAAAACTTTTTTGAAAATTTAACAAATCTGCCAACGACCTATGGAATAACCTTATTATACTAAAAATTTAAAAAAAATTTAAAAATTTATTACAAACGAATGCTAGATAAAAGAACAATCTTTCGAAATCCATTTATAATTTTTTGTGCAAAAGAGTCAATACGTCTAAAAACTTTTTTGAAAATGACGTATTTCCGGCTTTCTCTGGTAATGCCCTCTTAAGTAATTTACTACTCTATTTTAATTGTAGTTTAAAGAACGACTCCAAAATTGTCAATTATTTTACGGGTTGCAAAATTAGTAGGCCGACAAAGAAAACTGATTTGGATAACATATACACAGTTTCTCGTTTGTACCTTGAGTTTCCGAACACCGTGTTTATTTGCGAATAGCATTACAACCAACACACTATATATTATGGTAATGAAGAATTTAGTTCCATACAAAGAATCGCTGTAATATATTTCTGAATATAATATGAAGGACTTCGGCGCAAATAGTGTTAACCCTCATTTTCTTAGTTTCGAAAATTTTTTCTTTTAACTTTTGCCTAATTCATCAAGAAAATATACAAATAATTTTAATTTATAAATCCAATCTGTCAGGACTTATAATATTATGTAAGTTTTGGATAATACGAGTAGCTATACTTTTTTAGTCAAATTTTTTTCCAGTATTTTTTAAATGGGAAAATTTCAAAACTGTAGGAAAATATGATAATTTTTATTTTTAATTTCTATATTCTTTGTAAAAACGTGTGAAAAGAGTCAATTTTAAATAGTTTTATTACATTATTTAAGACATGAGCAATAGATTTTTTTTAAATTCAGCACAATAGTACCAAAGACTAATTTGGTGAAAAACATAAACAAGGTTTTTTTATTGCTATTTCTAACGCCTTGTAAGGCGCAGCCTTTTTACTATTTTTTCCTCCTTGAGGTGCAATCTAATGAATAGATTCTATTTAATTCTGCACAGTTCCAACGGCAAATATCGTGAAAAACTGTAACATTTTTTTATTTTTACTGATGTATTGTTTAACGCCTTGGAAGGCGCAGTATTTTTCCAATGTGTCTCTGTTTGTAACTACGGTTTAATGAACTCTAGAACGTTTGCTCTTAATTTAAGCTTAATTTTAAAAAAAGGAACTGATATTGAAAAAATTCAAACATGCGATTAAGTAGGTTCCAACCACAGATAACAGGTTCCAACCAATGATATAAAATATACGAAATTGAAATTAAAGTTGTACTAGGTATTAAAAAAATAGAAACTTATTTCAATTGACGGCAGTGTAGTCTAGCGGTAAGGCTCTTGACTCGCACTCCGAAGGTTGCGGGATCGAATCCCGTCATGGAAAATATTTTTTTTTGATTAATTTGTGTTTTTTCACAATTTGTTTATTTAAAATAATAAATAGTATATTTGCTATACGTTCCAGAGTGGATGATACTCTCAGTATCGCCCTGGTGTAAGACCACAATTTAGAATTGAAACTTTGCTTTAAATGGCTTAAGCCGTGTTCGGTGACCAGATTTGAATAGTCAGGGACTTCCCCACCTTTCTCTTCCCTATCTTCTTCCCCTCCCAACTACCTTCAGTCTCACAACATACCCCGATTGGGTATGCCATAGTCCCACTGGCTCCAGACGGAGCAGTTGGGACTTGTACGGTATTCATGTAAAAAAAATAATTTATCTACCTCTATCAGTAACTTCGGTTCAATGAACTCGAAGACCTTTGCTATGAATTTAATTATCATTTTAATTAATTGAAACCAAAAGTGGGAAAAATCCAAACATGTGAATAAGTAGGTACCTACTTATCCCGTGATTTTTCACAGGTCTGCGCTAGGTATTCAAATACTAATTTCGGTTGGGCTTCTTTTTTTATATTAGCTCCTCACTGGACGCATTGAGGAAAATAATTTCCCTCAGAGCCTATTTCATTTTAGAAGATGCTGTGTGGAGGGTTTTTTAAGGGAAGGAAGAAGAGTATGGTCTGAGAAGGAAATGGGTATGAATGTGGGGGGTCAGTGTGTCCAGGAGTGACGGGTGTATGAATCCATCCCTTCAACTGCGGTGCAAGGCGATTGTTTGAGGGATTCTGGATGGAGAGTTCAAAATACCTCCTCAACCAGTCTCTCTCGATCCGGCCCACCACGCAGCAGGTGTTTCAGCAATTTTACATTTTATATTAATTTAAACAACTTTCTTTTTATAATAACTTTTGAAGGATACTTTCTACCTTTTTTAATTGTTTCCAATTCAAAAATCCAATAATTTTGGCAAAAATTAGTTGAAGATAATATTGCTCATTCTGAAATTTTAAATATGAAATTGACAAAAATTACTTCAAAATGAGAGGTCTCCATAGCAGAATTGATTAAAGCATTCGTCTCAGTTAGACGAGAGATCCTGGGTTCGAGTCCCAGTTGCCACCATTATCCTTTAATGTTTCTATTTCTTGTACTTTTTCATATTTCGTTTAGATTTTTAGTATTCTCTTCCTCTTCGATGAAGTTGATTAAATTAAAGGCAGTAGTATTTTTTAAAATCAATATTAAAAAAATAAATTATTATTTCGTGTAAGTATCAAGTAAGTAAGTAGTTAGTCAAGAAACCATACATACACTAAAAATAATATTATTACATTAATTTATAAATCCAATCTGTCAGGACTTAAAGTATTATGTAAGTTTTGGAAGATGGTGCACGTTTTTACCCTTATTTTGTTTTTTTCTTATTTTATATAAATAGGCAAATTTAAAAATTGTTTGAAAATATGATGAACAAAAACATTGACACGTTTTTTTTACTGTATTTTTCGAATGCAGTCTTTTTCCTACTTTTTCCTCCGTGAGGAGCAATCTAATGAGTGATTATATGAAAAGTTTCGGCTCTCAACCTCCAAACCAAAAGTTGCGGGTTCATATCCCATGAACGCTAATAAATTTTATTTCATTATTTAATTTTATTTCATCATCATCATCACTATTGGCTCTACAACCCCTGGTGGGTCTTGGCCTCCTCAAGAGTTTTCCTCCACTCATCTCGGTTTTGTGCCAGCTCTTTCCAGTTTAGAAGCTCCAAGATAGATATGTCTTTGAGGACGTTGTCGCTCCATCTTAGTCTTGGTCTTCCCAGGCTCCTTCGCCCTATTGGTCTTAAGTTCAGCAGGGACTTTGGTGCTTGATGCTCGGTCATTCTCTCCAAATGACCCAGCCACCGAAGTCTTCCCAGTTTTATAAATTTTGCGACGTTTAGCTCCTTAAACAGAGCTCATTGTTGTAACGTCTGCGCCAAAATCCATTTTCTAGAACCGGTCCGAAGATGCGCCTCAAAAATTTTCTTTCCAAAACGTCCAGTGCTCGCTCATTCCTCTTAGTTAGTACCCAAGTCTCAGCTGCATACGTAAGTACTGGTCTGATAAGGGTTTTGTACACTAATATCTTCGTGTTTCTGGACAGCAATCTGGATTTTAATTGGTTTTGTAGGCGGAAATAACAGCGATTTGCGTTCACAATAATTTTATTTCACAATAAATTAATCAAATTAAAATAATTCGCGGTACGTCCTAGATTGGAAAATACTCTCAGTATCGCCCTGGTGAAAGACCATCAAAATTAATTTCTTTTTTGAAATAGCTTAAGCTGTGTTTGGTGACCAGATCTGAATTCCCAGGTACTTCCCCACCTACCTTTTCCCATCTAATTTCCCTTTCCACCATCGTCCAAGTCCAAGTCTCACAACATTCATTGAAAAATTTTGAAACACACTTTTTTAGTGTCTAGAATTACTTGCCGAAGTCCCCGGCATTGCCCGGGCTTTACGCATTTTTTCAATTTTTTTTTGAAAAACTTTCTTTTTACAATAACTCTTAAAGTTATTTCCAAAAAAATTTTTTTTTTATTAATCCTACCTTTTTTAATTGTAACTAGGAATTAAAAAAAATTGCATCCGATAATTTTGAAAAAAATTGTTGAAGATAATATTGTTCATTCTAAAATTTTAAATATGAGATTGACAAGATTGACTTCCAAATGAGAGGTCTCAGTTGTCGAATTTGTTAAAGCATTTGTCTCGTCTGACGAGAGTTCCTGGGTTAGAGTCCCAGTTGTGATCATAATCTTTTTATTTTTCTGTGTCTTGTTCTTTTTCGCGTTTAGGTAAATTTTTTTGAATTCTGTTTCTTTTCAATGAAGTAAATATCCTTTTTTACGGCGTTCAAAATTTCATTAATTTTGGAATAAAACGCTAGAATTGTATATAAAATAATGCCACACCGCCCGCCCGCCACAGACACTCTCCTTTATATAATGAACAACTATATAGAAACAGTATTTGGTTTCTCCTGTAAAGTCGCCAAATGGACTTAAGCCATCAACTACTCCATTTTAATTGTAGTTATTTTTAACACTAAAGAACGACTTCAAAATAGTCAATTATTTCACGGGTTGGAAAATTAGTAGGCCGAAAAAGAAAACTGATTTAAATAATATAAATACAGTTTCCCGCTTGCACCACGAGTTAATGAACACCGTGTTTATTGCACCACGAGTTAATGAACACCGTGTTTATTGCACCACGAGTTAATGAACACCGTGTTTATTGCACCACGAGTTAATGAACACCGTGTTTATTGCACCACGAGTTAATGAACACCGTGTTTATTGCACCACGAGTTAATGAACACCGTGTTTATTGCACCACGAGTTAATGAACACCGTGTTTATTTGTAAATATGACAACTATTATTTTTTATTTCTATATTATCTGTAAAAACGTTTGAAAAACTCGATTTAAAATAGTTTTAGAACATTATTCGAGACACGAGTAATAGATTTTTTTTAAATTCAGCACAAGAGTCCCAAAAGCTAATTTGGTGAAAAACATAAACACGGTTTTTTGACTGCTATTTTGTAACGCCTTGTAAGGCGCAGCCTTTTTACTATTTTTTCCTCCGTGAGGTGCAATCTAATGAGTGATGAAATGTAAAGTTTATGTAAAAATTTTATGGCAGCCTCCTTGGTGGAATGGTAAACCTCTCGTCCACCAAACCAAAAGTTGCGGGTTCAAATCCCGGCTGCGCTAATAAATTTTATTTAATTAATTAATGTTATTTCACAATTAATTAATTAGAAATAATATGCAGTATATTTGCGGTACGTTCCAGAGTGAAAAATACTCTCAGGACCTACCTACCTGGTGAAAGACCAATTCAACATAAAAAATTTGAAAAATTGCTTGCAATGGCTTTAGCCGTGTTTGGTGACCAGATCTGAAAAGCCAGGTACTTCTCCACCTAACTCTTCCCCATCTCCTTCCTCTCTCCATCGCCTCAAGTCTCAATACATTCTCCAATGGGGGATGTCACAGTCTCACTTGCTTCAGACGGGAGCAGTTGGTTTTAAATCCCTCTATTTTTGACTGAGCGTAACAAAGTCAAATTTTAACTCAGCCTTTGTGCTTTTGATTTGTCTGTATTTTTTTGTACGTTCCGTTTCCGGTTGGAGGTGATATTCAGAAGAAAGTGTGCAAAAAGAGTTGTTTCCCAGATAGTGACGTTTCTTTGGATGAATAATAAAATTTCTTATTTAAAATGATTTAAAAAGTTACGATTAATAAATGGTTTATATTTAAGTAGGTAGGTATTTAAGTACCCACTTACCAATATTATGTTTAAGTATGAATTTTTGGTTTTGTTTTATTAACAAAAGGGAGAAACAATTTATTTATTAAATGGAATAGCAACGCATGCCGGGAACCAGCTAGTCATTACATAGTATAAAATGAAGTCGCTCAAAATGTATGTGCGCGTTAATCTTTTAAACTACGCAACGGATTTTCATACGGTTTTCACCAATAGATAGAGTGATTGAAGAGGAATGTTTATATGTAAATTATATTAGAGAAAAGCCAAGAAATTCAAAGAAAACATATTTTAGCGCGATTTAAAACGGCTGGCGGGCCGTACTATAGTCACTTTTGAAATTCGTTCTACGGAAGAAATTGGAAAATAGATGTCCTAGAGTAAGTAGGTATTTGATTTTCCCTTTTCAAATATCCAGTGTTGCATTGCAAGCATTGTACAATTAGTGGCGAGTTAATTAGTTTATATGTATAATACATGCTTATTATAGTAGAGAAAAGCCGATAAATTCAAATATTCAATTCAGGCAGCGGGCAGCGGGCAGCTGGCAAGCGGGTGGTGTGGATTTAATAAAGGTTGGGTATTGGTGTTGTGTTTCGTTAGCCACAGCAACGTGTGGCCGGGTCTGCTAGTAATTTATAAAATTGGTATTAGAGTAGTACTAGGTATTAAAAACGTACAAACTAATTTCAATTGTACCTACCTCTATTTGTAACTGCGGTTCAATGAACTCTAAGACTTTTGCAATGAATTTAAGTATCATTTTAAACAATTGAAACCAAATGTGGGAAAAATCCAAACATGTGATTAAGTAGGTACCTACTTATCCCGTGATTTTCCACAGGTCTGCGCTAGGTATTTAAATACTAATTTCGGAAAGGCTTCTTTTTTACATTAGCTCCATACTGGACGCCCTGAGGAAAATAATTTCCCTCAGGGCCTATTTCATTTTAGGCGATGCTGTGTGGAGAGCATTTTTAAGGGAAGAAAGAAGAGTATGGTCTGAGAAGGAAATGTGTATGAATGTGGGGGTCAGTGTGTCCAGGAGTGACGGGCGTATGAATCCATCCCTTCAACTGCGGTGCAAGGTGATTTGTTGAGGAATTCTGGATGGAGAGTTCAAAATACCTCCTCAACCAGTCTCTCTCGATCCGGCCCACCACGCAGCAGGTGTTTTAGCAATTTTCCATTTTATATTTATTTAAACAACTTTCTTTTTATAATAACTTTTGAAGGATATTTTCTACCCTTTTTTAATTGTTTCCAATTCAAAAATCCAATAATATGGGCAAAAATTAGTTGAAGATAATATTACACATTCTGAAATTTTAAATATAAAATTGACAAAAATTACTTCAAAATGAGAGGTCTCCATAGCAGAATTGATCAAAGCATTCGTCTCAGTTAGACGAGTGATCCTGGGTTCTGGGTTCGAGTCCCAGTTGCCAACATTATCCTTTAAGAGGGCATTACCAGAGAAAGCCGGAAAAACGTCATTTTCAAAAAAGTTTTTAGACGTATTGACTCTTTTCCACAAAAAATTATAAATGGATTTCGAAAGATTGTTCTTTTATCTAGCATAGTTATGTAATAAATTTTTAGAATTTTTTTAAATTTTTAGTATAATAAGGTTATTCCATAGGTCGTTGGCAGATTTGTTAAATTTTCAAAAAAGTTTTTGTATTATACCACACCCATTTCAAATAATGTAATCATGCAGTAAAATAAATCAATACATTATCTAGCAAAGTTATGTATTAGAATTTTAATTTTAGTTTCAATAAAATCATTAAAAAATATGTACGTACATGTGTTTCTTGACGAAAATTGGTCCATTTGTGTATTTATTTGCGCACTTACAAACTAATATATTTCAGATTTTTTTAACATTCTTATTAAATTTAGACATTATTGAAAAATGATAAATACTTATAATCAAAATATAACTACAAAAAGTACACTATTTTAATAGTTTTATCATCACGCCTTTCAGCATTTTTGGATGAAGGTATAAATTAAAACTAACTTGGATTGAAATAAATTCGATATTGAGTTATAATTTAAAAAAGCTGGTACAGAGAATAATCAATCTTTCTCATTGTAACCGCCCTGCACGATCGGAAGAACAACTTTCGACGAAATGTGGATTTTCGTCCGCTGGCTGGTTAAACGCTCTTAATGTTTCTGTTTCTTGGATTTTTTCATATTTCGTTTAGATTTTTAGTTTTCTCTTCTTCTTCGATGAAGTTGATTAAATTAGAGGCAGTGGTATTTTATAAAATCAATTTAAAAAAATAAATTATTATACAAAGTAAGTATATTTGTGAAGAAACCATATTACATACACTTCATAAAATAATATTATTACATTAATTTATGTATCTAATCTGTCAGGACTTAAAATATTATGTAAGTTTTGGAAGATACGTGCATTTTTTTACCCTTATTTTGTGTTTTCTACCTATTTTATAAAAAAAGG
Source organism: Limnephilus marmoratus (assembly GCA_917880885.1). Taxonomy (NCBI): domain Eukaryota; kingdom Metazoa; phylum Arthropoda; class Insecta; order Trichoptera; family Limnephilidae; genus Limnephilus; species Limnephilus marmoratus. The sequence goes on from OU862913.1 coordinate 43,185,977, forward strand.
CAAATTTCGAAATTGTATGAAAATATGATTTGCAAAATTATTATTTTTAATTTCTGTATTTTCTGTAGGAACGTGATAGAAGGTCAATTTCAAATAGTTTCGATGCGTAATTTGAGTTCCGAATTTTTGAATTTATTAAAAATCTGCACAAGAGTCCCAACAGGTAATTTGGTGAAAATCATTAACACGTCTTTTTACTGTATTTTTTTAATGCAGTCTTTTTCCTACTTTTTCCTACTTTTTCCTCCGTGAGGAGCAATCTAATGAGTGATAATATGAAAAGTTTATATCAACATTTTATAGCGGCCTCAGTAGTCAAGGGGTAAGGCTCTCAACCAGCAAACCAAAAGTTACGGGATCATATCCCGTGAGCGCTAATAAAATTTATTTTATAATTCAATCCACACAGAGACCCTCCACACAGCATCCCAGATGACAAAGGCCCTGAGGGAAATTATTTTCCTCAGGGCCTCCTGTGTGGAGTTAATGTAAAAAAATCTTATTTCAATAATTAATCAAATAAAAATAATACGCGGTACGTCCTAGATTGGAAAATACTCTCAGTATCGCCCTGGTGAAAGACCATTTAAAATTTATTTCTTTTTGGAAATGGCTTAAGCTGTGTTTGTTGACCAGATCTGAATTCCCAGGTACTTCCTCATCTTATTTTCCTTTTCACCGTCGTTAGTCTCACAACATTCATTGGAAAATTTAGAAACACCTTTTTTTAGTGTCGAAAATTAATTGCTGAAGTCCCCGGCGTTGCCCGGGATGAACGCATCTTTTTCCTTTTTTATTTGGAAAACTTTCTTTTTACAATAACTCTCAAAGTTATTTCCAAAAAATATTTTTTTTGGTTTATTCTGCCTTTGATAATTCTGAAATAAATAGTTGAAGATAAAATTGTTCATTCTAAAATTTTAAATGTGAGATTGACAAGAATGACTTCCAAATGAGAGGTCTCAGTTGTCGAATTTGTTAAAGCATTTGTCTCGTTTGACGAGAGTTCCTGGGTTCGAGTCCCAGTTGTGACCATTATATTTGTTAAAGCATTTGTCTCGTTTGACGAGAGTTCCTGGGTTCGAGTCCCAGTTGTTAAAGCATTTGTCTCGTTTGACGAGAGTTCCTGGGTTCGAGTCCCAGTTGTTAAAGCATTTGTCTCGTTTGACGAGAGTTCCTGGGTTCGAGTCCCAGTTGTGACCATTATATTTGTTAAAGCATTTGTCTCGTTTGACGAGAGTTCCTGGGTTCGAGTCCCAGTTGTGACCATTATATTTGTTAAAGCATTTGTCTCGTTTGACGAGAGTTCCTGGGTTCGAGTCCCAGTTGTGACCATTATATTTGTTAAAGCATTTGTCTCGTTTGACGAGAGTTCCTGGGTTCGAGTCCCAGTTGTTAAAGCATTTGTCTCGTTTGACGAGAGTTCCTGGGTTCGAGTCCCAGTTGTGACCATTATATTTTTATTTTTCTGTCTCGTTCTTTTTCACGTTTCGGTTAATTTTTTAATATCCCATTCTTCTTCAATGAAGTAAATATCATGTTAATTTGAACCAAAATTTCATTAATCTTGGAATAAAACGCTACGTTTGTATAAAAAATAAAGCCACACCGCCCGCCCCCCACAGACACTCTCCTTTAATAATAATAATATTTGGCTGATTAATAAAGCGCCGTTTTCGTGAAAAATCACCTCAAGGGCCTTTATATAATAAATAACTATATAGATATAGAAACAGTATTTTGCTTATCTTGTAGAGTAGCCAAATGAACTTAAGTCATATACTACTCAGTTTAAATAGTTGTTATTTTTTACACTGAAAAACGACTCCAAAATAGGATATTAATTTACGATTTGCAAAATTAGTATGCCGACAAAGAAAACTGATTTAGAAAATGTATACACAGTTTCCCGCTTGTACCACGAGTTTCCGAACACCGTGTTTATTTGTGAATACCATTATAACCACTATATTATCTTATGTTAATAAATAATTTAGCACCTTACAAATAATCTCTGTAATATATTTCTGATTATAATACGGCGGTCTCGGTTCGAGAATTTTTTTTTTAACTTTTACTTGATTCATCAAGCAAAATAAAAACAAAACGACAAAATTTCGTCTACGTTAGACGAGAGATCCTGGATGCTGGGTTCGAGTCCCAGTTGCCACTATTGTCTATAATTTCGTCTCAGTTAGACGAGAGATCCTAGATCCTGGGTTCGAGTCCCAGTTGCCACCATTGTCTATAATTTCATCTCAGTTAGACGAGAGATTCTGGTTCCTGGGTTAAACGCATAAACAGATATATCTATTAATCCACAACACGTCAAATCATCCATTTTCTAAAAAAATATCAGCTTTTTATTCAAGAGATCCTGGATCCTGGGTTCGAGTCCCAGTTGCCACCATTGTCTATAATTTCGTCTCAGTTAGACGAGAGATTCTGGATCCTGGGTTCGAGTCCCAGTTGCCACCATTGTCTATAATTTCGTCTCAGTTAGACGAGAGATCCTAGATCCTGGGTTCGAGTCCCAGTTGCCACCATTGTCTATAATTTCGTCTCAGTTAGACGAGAGATCCTGGATCCTGGGTTCGAGTCCCAGTTGCCACCATTATCTATAATTTCGTCTCAGTTAGACGAGAGATCCTGGATCCTGGGTTCGATTCCCAGATGCCACCATTGTCTATAATTTCGTCTCAGTTAGAGAGAGATCCTTGATCCTGGGTTCGAGTCCCAGTTGCCACCATTGTCTATAATTTTGTCTCAGTTAGACGAGAGATCCTGGATCCTGGGTTCGAGTCCCAGTTGCCACTATTGTCTATAATTTCGTCTCAGTTAGACGAGAGATCCTAGATCCTGGGTTCGAGTCCCAGTTGCCACCATTGTCTATAATTTCATCTCAGTTAGACGAGAGATTCTGGTTCCTGGGTTAAACGCATAAACAGATATATCTATTAATCCACAACACGTCAAATCATCCATTTTCTAAAAAAATATCAGCTTTTTATTCAAGAGATCCTGGATCCTGGGTTCGAGTCCCAGTTGCCACCATTGTCTATAATTTCGTCTCAGTTAGACGAGAGATTCTGGATCCTGGGTTCGAGTCCCAGTTGCCACCATTATCTATAATTTCGTCTCAGTTAGAGAGAGATCCTGGATCCTGGGTTCGAGTCCCAGTTGCCACCATTGTCTATAATTTCGTCTCAGTTAGACGAGAGATTCTGGATCCTGGGTTACACACATAAACAGATATACCTATTAATCCACAACACGTAAAATCATCCATTTTCTCAAAAAATATCAGCTTTTTATTCAATGATTTATAGATTAATTAATGTTCCTTTGTCCTGAAGTAATTTTTAATAGAACTTAAGCGGAATTTAAAAAAAGTCAATTAATAATGGGTAAAACACTTAATTTATTAAAAACATTCTTAAAAAAAAACCTGGATAAATTTATTGAATGGTACATTTATCCTATACAAGAATATCAGGAGGAGCAAAAGTAGAAAAAAATAATATATTTGAATAATTAAAATTCCAATTCTATTAGATAAATTGTGCCAAATACATTCTGCCAGCATTTTAGGCAAATAATAAACTAAACAATTATATATTAAATAATAAGAATAGAGATGAAAAAATCTCAACAAAATAAGAAATGTAAAATTTTATTGCGTACATTATTTATTATGTAAAGTTTATTTCAATATTTTGTGGTGGCTTCGGTGGTCGAGGGGTGAGGCTCTCTACTAACAAACCAAAAGTCGCGGGTTCAAATCACGGCGGGTGCAAATAAATTGTATTCTATTAACTTATAATACAATTAATAAATGAAAAATAATATTAGGTATATTTTCGGTTCTCTCCTGAGTGGAAGATACTCTCAGTATTGCTCTGGTGTACGACCACCATTCAGAATTGAAACGTTGCTTGAAATGGCTTTAGGTGTGTTTGGTGACCAGATGTGAATAGCCTAGTACTTCCCCACCTTCCTCTTCCCTATCTCCTTCCCCTCCCAACTACCTTCAGCCTCACAACATACCCCAATTGGGGATGCCATAGTCCCACTGGCTCCAGACGGAGCAGTTGGGACTTGTACGGTATTCATGTAAAAAAATAATTTATCTACCTCTATCAGTAACTTCGGTTCAATAAACTCGAAGACCTTTGCTATGAATTTAATTATCATTTTAATCAATTGAAACCAAAAGTGGGAAAAATCCAAACATGTGATTAAGTAGGTACCTACTTATCCCGTGATTTTCCACAGGTCTGCGCTAGGTATTCAAATACTAATTTCGGTTGGGCTTCTTTTTTATATTAGCTCCTCACTGGACGCATTGAGGAAAATAATTTCCCTCAGAGCCTATTTCATTTTAGGAGATGCTGTGTGGAGGGTTTTTTAAGGGAAGGAAGAAGAGTATGGTCTGAGAAGGAAATGGGTATGAATGTGGGGGTCAGTGTGTCCAGGAGTGACGGGCGTGTGAATCCATCCCCTCAACTGCGATGCAAGGCGATTGTTTGAGGGATTCTGGATGGAGAGTTCAAAATACCCCCTCAACCAGTCTCTCTCGATCCTGCCCACCACGCAGCAGGTGTTTCAGCAATTTTAAATTTTATATTAATTTAAACAACTTTCTTTTATAATAACTTTTGAAGGATATTTTCTACCCTTTTATAATTGTTTCCAATTCAAAAATCCAATAATATTGGCAAAAATTAGTTGAAGATAATATTGCTCATTCTGAAATTTTAAATATGAAATTGACAAAAATTACTTCAAAATGAGAGGTCTCCATAGCAGAATTGATTAAAGCATTCGTCTCAGTTAGACGAGAGATCCTGGGTTCGAGTCCCAGTTGCCACCATTATCCTTTAATGTTTCTATTTCTTGTACTTTTTCATATTTCGTTTAGATTTTTAGTATTCTCTTCCTCTTCGATGAATTTGATTAAATTAAAGGCAGTAGTATTTTTTAAAATCAATATTAAAAAAATAAATTATTATTTCGTGTAAGTATCAAGTAAGTAAGTAGTTAGTCAAGAAACCATATTACATACACTAAAAATAATATTATTACATTAATTTATAAATCCAATCTGTCAGGACTTAAAGTATTATGTAAGTTTTGGAAGATGGTGCACGTTTTTACCCTTATTTTGTTTTTTTCTTATTTTATATAAATAGGCAAATTTAAAAATTGTTTGAAAATATGATGAACAAAAACATTGACACGTTTTTTTTACTGTATTTTTCGAATGCAGTCTTTTTCCTACTTTTTCCTCCGTTAGGAGCAATCTAATGAGTGATTATATGAAAAGTTTATATCAACATTTTATAGCGGCCTCCGTAGTCAAGCGGTAAGGCTCTCAACCTCCAAACCAAAAGTTGCGGGTTCATATCCCATGAACGCTAATAAATTTTATTTCATTATTTAATTTTATTTCATCATCATCATCACTATTGGCTCTACAACCCCTGGTGGGTCTTGGCCTCCTCAAGAGTTTTCCTCCACTCATCTCGGTTTTGTGCCAGCTCTTTCCAGTTTAGAAGCTCCAAGATAGATATGTCTTTGAGGACGTTGTCGCTCCATCTTAGTCTTGGTCTTCCCAGGCTCCTTCGCCCTATTGGTCTTAAGTTCAGCAGGGACTTTGGTGCTTGATGCTCGGTCATTCTCTCCAAATGACCCAGCCACCGAAGTCTTCACAGTTTTATAAATTTTGCGACGTTTAGCTCCTTAAACAGAGCTCATTGTTGTAACGTCTGCGCCAAAATCCATTTTCTAGAACCGGTCCGAAGATGCGCCTCAAAAATTTTCTTTCCAAAACGTCCAATGCTCGCTCATTCCTCTTAGTTAGTACCCAAGTCTCAGCTGCATACGTAAGTACTGGTCTGATAAGGGTTTTGTACACTAATATCTTCGTGTTTCTGGACAGCAGTCTGGATTTTAATTGGTTTTGTAGGCGGAAATAACAGCGACTTGCGTTCACAATAATTTTATTTCACAATAAATTAATCAAATTAAAATAATTCGCGGTACGTCCTAGATTGGAAAATACTCTCAGTATCGCCCTGGTGAAAGACCATCAAAATTGATTTCTTTTTTGAAATGGCTTAAGCTGTGTTTGGTGACCAGATCTGAATTCCCAGGTACTTCCCCACCTACATCTTCCCCATCTAATTTCCCTTTTCACCACCGTAAGTCTCACAACATTCATTGAACAATTTAGAAACACACTTTTTTAGTATCTTAAATTACTTGCCGAATTCCCCGGCATTGCCCGGGCTTTACGCATTTTTTTTAATTTTTTTTATTTGGAAAACTTTCTTTTTACAATAACTCTCAAAGTTTTTTCCTAAAAATATATTTTTTTGGTTTTTTTAATTGCAACAAATTAAAAAAATTGCATCCGATAATTCTGAAATAAATAGTTGAAGATAATATTGTTCATTCTAAAATTTTAAATTTGAGATTGACAAGATTGAATTCCAAATGAGAGGTCTCAGTTGTCGAATTTGTTAAAGCATTCGTCTCATCTGACGAGAGTTCCTGGGTTCGAGTCCCGGTTGTGACCATTATCTTTTTTTTTCGGTGCCTTGTTCTTTTTCGCGTTTAGGTTATTTTTTTTGTATTCTATTTCTTTTCAATGAATTATATAATGTATTTTTTTTTTTTTACATGAGCTCCATACAGGAGGCCCTGAGGAAAATAATTTCCCTCAGGGCCTATGTCATCTTTGGGGATGCTGTGTGGAGGGTTTTTTAGGGAAAGGAAGGAGAGGAGAGTTTAGGGAAGGAAAAGGGTTTAAGGGATGGGTAGGAATCTGGGGTTTAGTGTGTCCTGGACATCCGCCTCCAAGACCTAGACAAACCTCACCCCATGAACCCTATAACTATAGAGAAACAGTATTTTGTTTCTCCAGTAAAGTCTCCAAATGGACTTATGTCTTTAACTTCTCTATTTGAATTTAGTTATTTTTTACATTAAAGAACGACTCCAAAATAGTCAATTATTTTACGGGTTGCAAAATTAGTAGGCCGACAAAGAAAACTGATTTAGATAATATATACACAGTTTCCCGCGTGTACCACGAGTTTCCGAACACCGTGTTTATTTGCGAATAGCATTACAACCAACACACTCTATATTATGGTAAAGAAGAATTTAGTTCCTTAGAAAGAATCTGTAATATATTTGTGAATATAATATGAAGGACTTCGGCGCAAATAGTGTTAACCCTCATTTTCTTAGTTTCGATATTTTTTTTAAACTTTTGCCTATTCATCAAGCAAAAAAAAAATCATTTCAATTTTTGGACAAAATTTCGTCTGGGTTAGACGAGAGATTCTGGGTTCGAGTCCCAGTTGCCCCCATTATCTATACTTTTATCTGTTTCTTGTTCTTTTTCATATTTCGTATAGATTTTTAGTATACTCTTCTTATTCAATGAAGTTAAAATGTTTATTAAATTAGAAGCAGCAGTATTTTTTATAATCAATGTTTTTTTAAAAAAACCTTATTACGCTTCACAAAAATAATAAAATTACATTAATTTATAAATCCAATCTGTCAGGACATATAATATTATGTAAGTATTGGATAATACGAGTAGCTACACTTTTTTAGTCCTTCTTTTTTTCAGTATTATTTAAATGGGTAAATTTAAAAATTGTAGGAAAATATGATAATTATTATTTTTTATTTCTATATTCCCTGTAAAAACGTTTAATAAACTCGATTTAAAATAGTTTTAGAACATTATTTATGTTGAGTAATAGATTTTTTTTAAATTCAGCACAAGAGTCCCAACGGCTAATTTGGTGCAAAACATAACCACGGTTTTTTTTACTGCTATTTTGTAACGCCTTGTAAGGCGCAGCCTTTTTACTATTTTTTCCTCCGTGAGGTGCAATCTAATGAGTGATGATATGTCAAGTTTATGTAAACATTTTATGGCAGCCTCCTTGGTCGAATGGTAAAGTTCTCGTTCACCAAACCAAAAGTTGCGGGTTCGAATCCCGGCGTGCGCTAATAAATTTAATTTAATTAATTAATGTTATTTCACAATGAATTAATTAGAAATAATATTTTCCAGGTTTTGTATAAGTTTTTAAAATACTCTTTTATCAATTAAATAATTTTCCAATTACTTTGAACCACGGCGTGAAAAATTTCATTATTCGCGGATTAAAACAGTAGGTTGGTATAAAAATTAAGCCCGCTGCCCGCCCACCACAGACACTCTCCTTTATATAATGTATAACTATATATGTAGAAACAGTATTTTGTTTCTCGGCTTAAGTCATTTACTACTCTGTTTTACATGTAGTTACTTTTTACACTAAAGAATGACTCCAGAAAAGTAAGTTATTTTACGGGTTGCAAAATTAGTAGGCCGACAAAAAAAACTGATTTAGATTATATACAGGGTGTTAAGGGACGTACTTGACTTTCTTTAACCAGTGATTCCTGACATTATTTGGAGTAAAAAATGTTAATGAAATTTTGGTCTCCGGTGACTTTTTTGACGACTTTTTTTTCAAAAAAAAATCTTCCGCATGTCGTCACTGGTCACTCAGCCAGGTGTCCGACGAACCCCTTACCCCACCTCCAACTTTTTAACAACAACCATTTTTTTATGTTTTTTTGAAAAAAAAAAAAAAAAAAACAAAAATGTCACCGAAGACCACAATCTCATTTAATTTTTTTACTCCAAATGTTGTCACGAATACTGGATAAAGTAAGTCAAGTACGTCCCTTAACACCCCGTATACACAGTTTCTCGCTCTTACCACGAGATTCCGAACACCGTGTTTATATGTAAATAGCATTAGATAAATAGCAATATATCATGTTTAATAAAGAATTTAGCTCCTTACAAAGAATCTCTGTAATACATTTCGGAATATAATATGGCGGGCTCGGGTGCAGATAGTGGCAACCCTCATTTTCTTAGTTTCGTGATTTTTTTTTTTTTTTGCAAAATACAAATAATTTTAATTTTTGGACAAAATTTCGTCTCAGTTAGACGAGAGATCCTGGGTTCGAGTCCCAGTTGCCCCCATTATCTATAATTTTATCTGTTTCTCGTTGTTTTTCATATTTCGTTTAGATTTTTAGTATTCTCTTCTTCTTCAATGAAGTTAAAATGTTTATCGAATTAGAAGCAGCAGTATTTTTAAAAATCAATATTGTTTTTATAAAACCTTATTAGGTTAGGCTTCACAAAAATAATACAATTACATTAATTAATAGATCCAATCTCTCAGGACATAAATATTATGAAAGTTTTGGATAATACGAGTAGCTACACTTTTTTAGACCTACTTTTTTTTAGTACTATGTTAAGTAGCTTGCTAGGTAGTTTCTTATGTGGGCTATTGCCAAGTATAAACACAGTTTGTGTGGGGTTCAAATAATATATCATCCGGAACTTTGCAGAATCTGCGCGCCAATACTCGGTTCCCGAGTAATGTTCTGGATGTAGGGGAGCATGACACCATCTCTGAGCGTGGGCACAATGGTATGCATGATATGATGAGTAGGGTGTGAATTGAAAGATGATGTTCGGAAAAATATAGTGTAAAATATATTGATCATTAACAGAAATACAATTATGTTTAAGTTAAACTTACCCCCAGGGATCGGTCGATGGTTTAAGTTCTAACTAAGCTAACTAACATTTATATAACCGTGCGTGGGCGTGTGTGAGCGGGTGTGAGCGGGAAGCCTCCATCAAACCGGTGAGGATCCGATCTCGTCAGACCCAGCTGGAACCATCAGGATCTCCGTCCGGAAAGGGTGCCCTGGAGACGGGTCCAGCGTCTCCAGCACAGGGTGGCTGATCTCAATGCAATGAGTTCCCATCCATGACAATGTGGGAGCTCCACGGGCGGATGGCCTTGGCTGGTGCAGTCCAGAGCGCGTGTTTCGTTAATACAACTCCCGTATGTAAAATAAGGCCTGGATAGCGCCCCGGGAGTATTATGCTTCCTTAGCAGCATGCGCGGTTTCACAACATCGCGCGATGGCAACGATTTGCGGTAGTAAATTATTTAATTTTACATTGCACGCGCGGACCTTTGCGGTCATTTTAATCTGGCACAACACTCGATTAAACTTTATATTTATTCGGATGAAACTTCACCCATCATGGTGGAAACACTATTCTCACATTTGCTATACGTTCACCCGTCTGGGTTTAATGTAAATTATAATTAATTGACTGTGCCAACATTTCAACGAATGCCCGTCGGTGAAACGATTCCAGAGTGAAAAAAAACCGGAGCCGGAAACCATAGATTCCCGGTCGTCTCTGTGTTGCCTGCCCGTATTCTTAATCACTTTCCGAAAATTAAAACAACAACGGTTCTTGTTGTGAAGAGGTGTTAGAAAAATAATAAGTTTAAATAAGAGTTAACACCACTTCATAACATTACCCCCCGCGCCACACAAATGTTTGCCCCTAAACATGAGTACAACCCTAAAAACTATAACTGCAATAACTTAACTTGAGAAGATCCTCTGGGTATCTAAAAACAAAACATTCGACCATTATATATATAAGCATCATAATTTGTAAGAAAAGTAAGGAAGAAGAGAGAAAAAAAAAACTAAATCTACGATTTGGATAACAAAACTTATGATGAATGGGTGTGCCACAGCTCCAATCGCACCCATCGAGCGTACAGCCGGATGGTTGAGCCTGCGATGCAGCCATTCTCAAACTTAAAGATAACTTATGGTTTAATTACACATTTAAGAAGATGTTACGTGAGCGGAGTCTGCAAGCACCCACAGTATCGGAATACCGAGTGATAATAAATTGACGAACGTCTAAGACTGCCGTTAACGTTACATCTATGACAGATAATATTCTTAAATATAAATTGTAGGTAAACTTATAAGTATATAAAAAAATATTCTCCTTCTCAACACATCAGGATAACTCAAGCGTTAAAGCTTCACTGACCCATAAATAGGGTGATTAGGCCAATCAGGCAACACTTTTTAGGGAGGCAAGCCAACCCTCACTTTTCACAGAGTCTACTTCTCCGTTGGAGATAAAACACACTTTGAAAAAACTCTATCTACTCTACCTGACCTGGTTATTGGGTAAGTTTTCGAAAAGAATTTATACAATAAGACAAAATAATCATCCTTGGAAAGCATTATTTCATAATAGTAGAAAAAACTATTAACCTATACACGCACGCAGGTGTGTTAGGTGGTTTAATCCAGTGAAACTGTCAACAACCAATCTTATAGATGTGGTGCAATTAGTAATAGTATACATCCATTGTTATAAATGGTGCAATCGGTAATAGTATACATCCATTGTTATAAATGGTGCAATCGGTAATAGTATTATCATACTAATTGATAGATAAAATTATTTTTATTTAATAAAACTAAAGTTATAGAAGGAACTTAATGAAAAGATTTATGCTGAACCAGCTCTTATAATTATAACATTAATTACTATGAATTAATAAACAAAATATCAAAGGTACTAACAAAAGTTAACCATTTGTAAACATGACAAGATAATTATATTAAAGTAAACAAAAATATGTTTGGTCAAAAGCAATTCTTAAAAAAAAAAATATATGCTTAGAAAACAAAGATGTACTGGACCGATACATCTTCACTTTCTAAGTAACGGGCGAACGTATAAAATTTGCATATAGTTCATATAAGGAAACTTGGAATACAAGGGGATAGTGGGAAAGTATCACCGTGCATTCCAAGCTTTGGGCAGATTATATAAACTATGATACCTAACTTTCACTTGTTTAATCAAAACCATATTCTACGTAGATTTATTTAAATTATTGACTCATAAATTTATCTAGACAACATCATTGTCGTGTAATTAACTCGAGTAAGATACTAGAGTGTGACACTAAATTTATTATGTTTCTTTCTATTATTTGCCTATTTATAATACCCTTAAGATTAACTAGGACAGGACTAAGGTCTGTCATAATGCTGGGTCGCTCCAACTCGGTTGATCAAGCCGCTTTGTGCTCCCTTGTAATGAAAAATTATATGGAATATTTATTAATTGAGAGTACTTGATAGGGTGGCCAGACCCACCAAGGTACTATCAGAAACCTACTAAACCGGTATATTATCTGACTTGACGATGTCTTTCACATGAAAGTCACCAGTTTCTTTACCGTTTAGGTCTGCTAATGTATAGATTAAGTCCGATTTTTTGTTTACGACAATATTTTGCACAAAACGTGGAGCTAGTTTTTGAGCAAAATAATTTAATGCATTCGACTGAACGAAATTTCTACGCCAAACTCTGTCTCCGACTTGAAAACTAACATGTTTTCTACGCAAGTTATAATGGTTTGCCCCTTTTTGGTAAGCTTTTAGTAAGGCGTCTGAGACTTGCTCATAAACTGACGATAGTTCTTCTAATTTTTGTGCGTAGATTCTCTGACAAGTAGAATGTTGTGAATTAGATTCTGTATCAGCTATAGGGTTACGATGCAAATCACCGTCTAATATTTGCTCTCGACCATGCATAAGGAAATACGGAGTAAAACCCGTAGCGCAATTTACGGAATTGTTCATAGCTGATTGAATTTGTGGTAGGAATTTTGACCAATTACGGTGGTCTGATTCGACTAGTATCGATAGTGCGGTACCCAAAGTTTGGTTATATCTCTCAACAACATTGTTCTGAGGTGTATATAAAGAGTTATAAAACGGAGGTGGTATATTATAATTACTTAATAAGTCCTTGAATTCTTTAGATATAAACTGACGCCCGTTGTCACAAACAATGGTGCGTGGTACGCCATGCACAAGAAAGATATTTTCTTCTAAATTCTTAACAATACTTTGCGCGGTACCTTTACGCAGCGGAAACAGCCAGGTAAACTTAGAGAAAACGTCAACACAGGATAAAATAACAGTAAAACCGGAGTAACTTCTTGGTAATGGACCTACCAAATCCAACGATAACATCTGCATTGGACGTGTAACTTTTTTAGGATTTGATGAAATACCGTTAGGCGAGGCCGTACTGATTTTATGCGCCTTACAAACTGTACAGCGATTTACAAATTGTTTAATATCCTTGTACATGTTTGGCCAATAATACCGTAATTGTGCTTTTTTATAAGTTTTAAAAACGCCGGGGTGACACGACCGAGAAGACTCGTGAATATTACTTAGAATGTCAAATCTTTTTTCCTGAGGAATTACTTTTTTCCACGCGGTATCTTCACACAGTGCTAAACTAGTCTTTGTATGACGAAATAGTTCATTGTCACGAATTTGGTAGTTCTGAAAACGTTGAGGAAATTCTTGACAACCCTTCCAAATATTTTTATACCACATGTCTTGAATATTTTCTGAATCTATAATAGAGATTTCGGCATGATCCATTCGCGAAAGGACATCTGGGACTATATGCTGAGTACCTTTACGGTGGATCACATCAAAAGAGAATTGAGATAGACGTGAACTCCAACGCGCGAGACGACCGCTGGGATTAGACAGAGAACCTAACCATTTTAGGCTTGAGTGGTCGGTTACAACTGTAAAATGAGTTCCTTCAATGTATGGTCTAAAATGTGTAACGGAGTCTAGCACGGCTAAAAGTTCACGCTCAGTTATTCCATAATTACGTTCATGAACGTTTAAGCATCTCGAATAATAAGCAATAGGGTGCTCCTGTCCATCTATAGCTTGAATTAATACCCCCCCAATACCTACGGAGCTTGCGTCGCAGTGTATAGCGAAAGGTTTGGAAAAATCTGGACAACTTAAAACTGGGGCTGAAGTAAGTGCTTGTTTTAATGCAATAAATGCGGATTCGGCTTCCGGTGACCATTTGAAGTTACTTATTCCTTTCTTTGAACCAGTAATACTTGTTAAAGGAGCTGCAATGCTTGAAAATCCTTTGATAAACCGTCTAAAATAACCGCACAGACCAACAAATGCCCGAATTTGTTTAGCATTTTTCGGTACAGGAAAATCTTTAATACTATCAATCTTACTTGGATCAGTGCGAAGGCCCTGTGAATCAACCATATAACCCAAGTATTTAAGCTCGGCTTTACAGAATTCTGACTTTTTTAAGTTAATGGTGAGGCCCGCGTCTCGTAGACGTTCATACACACGATTTAGCAATTTAAAATGTGATTGTAAGTCTTCCGATACTAATATAAGGTCATGTAAATAGCAAAAAGCATTATCATCGAACTCGGGTCCAAACAAGGCATCCGCTAGTCTTTGTAATTCACTAGGAGCATTTTTCAGACCAAACGGCATGCGAGTGAATTCAAAGAGGCCCCGGCCAGGAACTACAAATGCTGTCTTTTCACATGATTTTTTGTCTAAGGCTATTTGCCAAAATGCCTTAGAAAGGTCAATCGAGGACACATATCTGGCACCGCCAAGTTTATCTAGGATGCGCGAAATATAAGGGAGAGGGTAACTATCACGTTCCGTGACGTTATTGATTTTTCGCGAATCAAGACAAAACCTACCTGTTCCGTCTTTTTTTGTTACAATTAATACTGGACTGGACCATGGTGAACGAGAAGGACGAATAACACCTAATTTTAACATTTCATCAACTTCTGTTTCCAATTGTCTCTGCCGTGCGGGTGAAAGAGGGTAATACCGCTGTTTGATAGGTGGCCCTGTTGTATTTATTTTGTGTTTAACCAAGTGTGTTAGACCTAACCCTTTCTTTTCAAAAGAAATTGACTCGAATTTTTTAACTATCTTAGAGAGTTCCCTATTCTCTTCAATAGTTAGGGACGAGGCTGGCCGAATAGCCCTCAACCCACTAATATTTCCTTCCGAAACAGAATGAGTAACTTTCGAAAACAGCTCCGGTGCGATGTGGAACTCCTTCCAAAAGTTAACTCCTAGAATAATTGAAGGCGACAATGTCGGGATGACGTAGAAAAGAATTTCCTTTGTGGATGATTTATACGTGACCGGCAATGACATTGTCCCTAGGACTGGTTGGTTTGAACCGTCCGCTGTAGAAACACTAAACTTAACTTTAACTAACTTAATACCTAATTCCTTAAAAATTTTATAACTATTGCCTCCTAGACACGACAATGAAGCGCCGCTGTCTAGCAGTCCGCTGTAAAAATTATTTATAATGTGTACATATGTATAGGGACGATTATCATTCTCAATCGCCGTCTCCCGTGGCAGCGGGCCCACTGTTCCGGTTGACGGGGATGAAAGAAATTTATTAACTATTCGGAGCCAACTCTCCCACTCGTCTTTCCTCTGCGCAAAGGACGGCTTGTAGCAAGAGAGACTCCGACCTAGTTTTTTGACCTATTATGAGCTTTGTCATTAATAGCTCCCACTTTAGGATTATTAGACCTTGCGTCTTTCTTCCTGCAACCCTCTACAACATGTCCCGATATTTTACAATATGAACAAAATGGTTTGTTGTAAAACGTTCTAGAATTTTCGTGTGCTGTTTTTGTATAAGCATTAGGAGTAGAAGAAGACGGTTTATTATATTTATAATTATTATCCATGTTTCCGAGACTACTTTTAGTAAAATTGTTGTTATTTGGTTTTCTATAATGATTCTGGCTATAATCTTGGCGTCTATGAATATTATTATTAAAGTTATGTGGTTGTCTAGTATTACTATCAAATTTCCCCGATTTATTAGTGACAGGTAAGTCTACCCTTGGTTGAGAAACTTTGACAGATACAAAATCATCCGACAGTGATGCATAAGATTCCAAGTTGCCTGCATGAGTAGTCAATTGATCAAAAGTCTCTATATCTCTTGATACTAGTAAATTTGCATACATAGGCAATAAAGCTTTTTTTGCTAACCGCAAAAGTTCTATTTCTGGTAGTTTAGCTTCAAGCATATTATTTAATGCTTTCATTCTGAGAGTGAATTCTAGTACTGACATACCCTTAGGTTGCGTCATGTTAAATAATTTTACCTTAAGATCTGTTTGAAGGTCATTTGCTTCAAATTGTCTAATCAAAAGTTTTGAAAGATCATCCCATTTCAAATCCTGAGTGTAAATAGACCTAAACCACAAGAGTGCTAATCCTTCTAAAAGATCGGGAAAAACGCGTACAAGATGATCCTGGTTAAAGTTTTTAGTCCTACATTTCTCCTCAATTAATAGCAAAAATTCCCTCACACTACTTTTTCCGTCGTATTTTAATTTCCAATTGTCGACGTTGTTAGAATGTGAATCTTTATAAATAATCTTAGTTTGTTTAATGATTTGGGCTTTTTTAGTTGTCTCGTCTAATTCAGAATCCGATGATTCAGAACCTATATCACTAATAGTAGGCATCTTAATTTCTTTATTATAAGCTCGTGCCTGTAAACGTAGTTCGTGAGAAGTCGACGATGGATCAATATTTCTGTCTCTTAGTTCTTTTATGAGAACCTCCTTCGAAGCCCCATTGATATTTGGTATTGGTGTAGACATGACGGCGTTCTTTGATTCTCAAATAGAAATAAATTGTAATCGTAAAGAATTATAAAAAATAAAAAAAAATTAATTATTTGTTATAAAACAAAAGAAACTCTTTACTAACGGCTGTAGTATCATTAGTAATAATATCTCAACTTCTGTTGTATAATTAAAACCAAAAAAAAAAATTTTTTTTTTGTTTAAAAAAATATGCTCCACCCTACTGAGAACAATGAAAAATGGTCCACCCTAATATATTTTGAAGGTTCTTAGATTTCGGCCTGACGGAAATGTTAATGAAAGATATCATTTAATATGCTGTATATTATCACGTACGTATAAGAATAATATCCACTGATGAACGGATATTTACTACTGAAGTATCGATTGTAATTTGAATTTACAATTTGTATTGAAGAACCATGACTTAAATGTCTTGAATATCAGGTATATTAGTATTAAAATCTTGCAATATGATGCAACGTCAATATGTCTTGACTAAACAAGTGAATAACATCGAAGCAAACATGAATTAGACAGTTTAACATAACCTCATTTATAATCAAGTTATTTATAATAAATGTTGACATAAAAACTGACAACTGCAAAAGCATAGATAAATCATAGATTTCTTGAAAGATGATAGCTTATCAAAACTTTCCCATAGAATAAAGAAAAACATGAGTCCTCCTTACTAGTATATCTGAGTATATTTGAGGTTATGAAGCATCATTGTAAACACTAGACATAAGATATTCAATATTATGTCAAATAATCATGAAACAAACACCAAAATCAACACATCATGCAATCCCTACGAGCCAAACCGCGATGAGGCGCCAATTGTTAAGTAGCTTGCTAGGTAGTTTCTTATGTGGGCTATTGCCAAGTATAAACACAGTTTGTGTGGGGTTCAAATAATATACCATCCGGAACTTTGCAGAATCTGCGCGCCAATACTCGGTTCCCGAGTAATGTTCTGGATGTAGGGGAGCATGACACCATCTCTGAGCGTGGGCACAATGGTATGCATGATATGATGAGTAGGGTGTGAATTGAAAGATGATGTTCGGAAAAATATAGTGTAAAATATATTGATCATTAACAGAAATACAATTATGTTTAAGTTAAACTTACCCCCAGGGATCGGTCGATGGTTTAAGTTCTAACTAAGCTAACTAACATTTATATAACCGTGCGTGGGCGTGTGTGAGCGGGTGTGAGCGGGAAGCCTCCATCAAACCGGTGAGGATCCGATCTCGTCAGACCCAGCTGGAACCATCAGGATCTCCGTCCGGAAAGGGTGCCCTGGAGACGGGTCCAGCGTCTCCAGCACAGGGTGGCTGATCTCAATGCAATGAGTTCCCATCCATGACAATGTGGGAGCTCCACGGGCGGATGGCCTTGGCTGGTGCAGTCCAGAGCGCGTGTTTCGTTAATACAACTCCCGTATGTAAAATAAGGCCTGGATAGCGCCCCGGGAGTATTATGCTTCCTTAGCAGCATGCGCGGTTTCACAACATCGCGCGATGGCAACGATTTGCGGTAGTAAATTATTTAATTTTACATTGCACGCGCGGACCTTTGCGGTCATTTTAATCTGGCACAACACTCGATTAAACTTTATATTTATTCGGATGAAACTTCACCCATCATGGTGGAAACACTATTCTCACATTTGCTATACGTTCACCCGTCTGGGTTTAATGTAAATTATAATTAATTGACTGTGCCAACATTTCAACGAATGCCCGTCGGTGAAACGATTCCAGAGTGAAAAAAAACCGGAGCCGGAAACCATAGATTCCCGGTCGTCTCTGTGTTGCCTGCCCGTATTCTTAATCACTTTCCGAAAATTAAAACAACAACGGTTCTTGTTGTGAAGAGGTGTTAGAAAAATAATAAGTTTAAATAAGAGTTAACACCACTTCATAACAACTATTTAAATGGGTAAATTTCGAAATTGAAGAAAAATTTAATAATAATTATTTTTTATTTCTATATTCTCTGTAAAAACGTGTGAAGAAGTCGATTTCAAATACTTTTAGAACATTATTTGAGAGATATTTTTTAAATTCAGCACAAGAGTCCCAAAGGCTAATTTGGTGAAAACATAAACACGGTTTTTTGACTGCTATTTTGTAACGCCTTGTAAGGCGCAGCCTTTTTACTATTTTTTCCTCCGTGAGGTGCAATCTAATGAGTGATGAAATGTAAAGTTTATGTAAACATTTTATGGCAGCCTCCTTGGTTGAATGGTAAAGCTCTCGTCTACCAAACCAAAAGTTGCGGGATCAAATCCCGACGTGTGCTAATAAATTTTAATTTATTAATTAATATTATTTCACAATTAATTAATTAGAAACAATATGCAGTATATTTGCGATATGTTCCAGGGTGAAAAATACTCTCAGTACCTACCTCCCTGGTAAAAGACCAATTCAACATTAATAATTTGAAAATTTGCTTGTAATGGCTTAAGACGGATTTGGTGACCAGATCTGAATTCCCAGGTACTTCCCCACCTACCTCTTCCCCATCTCCTTCCCCTCTCCGTCGCCTTAAATCTCAAAACATTCTCCAATTGGGGTTGTCATAGTCTCACTTGCTTCAGACGGGAGCAGTTGGGACTCTTGTGCGATATTAATATTATTTTTTTATTATTTTTTAAATCACTCTATATTTTGCTGAGCGTAAAAAAGTCAAATTTTAACTCAGCCTTTGTGCTTTTGATCTGTCTGTATTTTTTTGTACGTTCCGTTTCCGGTTTGACGTGATAATCTGAAGAAAGTGTGGAAAAAGAATTGTTTCCCAGATAGTGACGCTTCTTTGGATGAATAATATAATTTATTATTAAAAATGATTTTAAAAGTTACGATTAATAAATTACTTATATTTAAGTAGGTAGGTATGTAAGTACCCACTTACCAATATTATGTTTAAGGAGGAATTTTTGGTTTTTATTTATTAAATACGAGAAATTTAGAAACACACTTTTTTGGACACGAAACACGCTTGCTGAAGTCCCCGGCATTGCCCGGACTTAACGCATTCTGTATTCTTGAAAGCGTTTGTTTCAGTTTTTTTTTACATTAGCTCCACACAGGAGGCACCGAGGAAAACAATTTCCCTAGGGGCCTATGTCATCTTTGAGGATCCTGTGTGGAGTGTTTTTTAAGGGAAAGGAAGGAGAAGAAGATATGGGAAGGAAAAAAGGTATGAGGGGTGGGTAGGAATCTGGGGGTCAGTGTGGACAGGAGTGACGTACGTATGAATCTATTCCTCACACTGCGGTGCAAGGCAAAGGGTCGGGAGAATCCTGCTGGAAAGGTCAAAAGGTCTCCCTCAATCATTCTCCTCCGATCCAGCCCGCCACGCAGTGGTTGGGCAAACGTATCCGCCTCCAAAACCTAGACAAACCTTATCCCATGAACCCGGGCACCCCTGCTAATCAATAAATGGTTCCCGGGGCGGCGGTACCCATACCCGCCTCCCAAATTGTTAATTGTTAGACAAGAGATCCTGGGTTCGAGTCCCAGTTGTGACCTTTTTTTTTATTTTATTTTTTTATTATTTATTTTATATATTTAATAATATTATTATCCCATGTATAAAAACAGTTTATTATAAACAAGTTCTGCTTCTGCTTCGTAATTATTATTATGAGTTTCAGCTGTTTCGCCCTCTGAAGGCATTATCAAACTGTGGTTGTACCACCTACAGACGATGTATTTATGTCATTTCTAGACAGTTAGGTACTTATGATGACAAAATGAATAGCTTTTTATTTTTATTACCTGTCTCCCTAAACTTTTAAGTAAAATGACTGAAATAACTATAAATGGTTAAGTTTCCCAATTACTGGCTTGTTTAAATTTGACTGAAGGTCGTTAATTATTCCATAAAATAAACCCTTGATGATTCTTCAGGATTTACCTTATAATACAATTAATATTTGAAATGGTAATCATTATGCTCTTGGATAACCCACGTTGACTCATGTATTTACTTGATAGCACAGTTAGGTATTTGGACTGAGTTTAAAAATATCTAAAAGGGGCGAGCGAATTATATTTGTTTGTTCATTAATTAAAATAGTTTTCTGATTATTAGAGTTTTTATTAATTTCTAACTGCTCTAACAGATTGAGTTTGCGTCCTTTATTTTGTAAGTGCAACTGCAAATAATAAACCATTTCCGTTTATCATTCAAAATTGATTTCTTAAGCTGTATTTGGTGACCAGATCTGAATTCCCAGGTACTTCCCCACCTACCTCTTCCCCATCTAATTTGCCTTTCCACCACCGTAAGTCTCACAACAATTATTGAAAAAATTAAAAACACACTTTTTTAGTGTCTAGAATTACTTGCTGAAGTCCCCGGCATTGCCAGGGCTTTACGCATTTTTTACCTTTTTTATTTGAAAAACTTTCTTTTTATAATACCTAATTCTTTTATTTCTTACCCAAAAAAATATTTTCTGGTTAATCCTGCCATTTTTAATGTAACCAATTAAAAAAATAGCATCCGATAATTTTGAAAAAAAATATTTGGAAGATAATATTGTTCATTCTGAAATTTTAAATATATAAGATTGACAAGAATGACTTCCAAATGAGATGTCTCAGTTGTCGAATTTGTTAAAGCATTTGTCTCGTTCCTGGGTTCGAGTCCCAGTTGTGACCATTATCTTTATATTTTTCTGTGTCTTGTTCTTTTTTGCTTTTGAGTTAATTTTTTTGTATTCTATTTCTTTTCAATGAAGTAGGTAAATATCCTTTTATTTTGAACCACGGCGTGCGAAATTTTATTAATCTCGGAATAAAACGCTAGATTTGTATATAAAATAATGCCACACCGCCCGCCCGCTATAGACACTCTCCTTTATATAATGTACTATTATATAGAAACACTATTTGTTTCTCCTGTAAAGTCTCCAAATGGACTTTAACTACTCTATTTTAATTGTAGTTATTTTTTACATTAAAGAACGACATCAGAATAGTCGATTAAAAAAGAAAACTGATTTAGTTAATATATACACAGTTTCTCGCTTGTACCACTCGCAGTTTCGGAACACCGTGTTTATTTGCGAATAGCATTACAACCAACACGCTATATATTATGGTAATGAAGAATTTAGTTCCTTACAAAGATTCTCTGTAATATATTTCTGAATATAATATGAAGGACTTCGGCGCAAATAGTGTTAACCCTCATTTTCTTAATTTTGATATTTTTTTTTAACTTTTACCTAATTCATCAAGAAAAATGCAAATAATTTTAATTTTTGGACAAAAATTTCGTCTCGGTTAGACGAGAGATCCTGGGTTCGAGTCCCAGTTGCCCCATTATCTATAATTTTATCTGTTTCTTGTTCTTTTTCATATTTCGTTTAAATTTTTAGTATTCTCTTCTTCTTCAATGAAGTTAAAATGTTTATAAAATTAGAAGCAGCAGTATTTAAAAAAAAACATTATTTTTTTTATAAAACCTTATTACGCTTCACAAAAATAATAAATATACATTAATTTATAAATCCAATCTGTCAGGACATATAATATTATGTAAGTTTTGGATAATACGAGTAGCTACACTTTTATAGTCCTTTTTTTCAGTATTATTTAAATGAGTAAATTTCGAAATTGTAGAAAAATTTGATAATTATTATTTTAAATTTCTATATTCTCTGTAAAAACGTGTAAATAAGTCGATTTCAAATAGTTTTAGAACATTATTTGAGAGATATTTTTTAAATTCAGCACAAGAGTCCCAAAGGCTAATTTGGCGAAACATAAACACGGTTTTTTGACTGCTATTTTGTAACGCCTTGTAAGGCGCAGCCTTTTTACAATTTTTTCTTCCGTGAGGTGCAATCTAATGAGTGATGAAATGTAAAGTTTCTGTAAACATTTTATGGCAGCCTCCTTGGTCGAATGGTAAAGTTCTCGTCCACCAAACCAAAAGTTGCGGGATCAAATCCCAGCGTGTGCTAATAAATTTTATTTTATTAATTTATGTCATTTTACAAATAATTAATTAAAAATAATATG
The DNA here is from genome assembly GCA_917880885.1 of Limnephilus marmoratus. Classification (NCBI taxonomy): domain Eukaryota; kingdom Metazoa; phylum Arthropoda; class Insecta; order Trichoptera; family Limnephilidae; genus Limnephilus; species Limnephilus marmoratus. The sequence goes on from OU862913.1 coordinate 43,208,490, forward strand.
CAGTATATTCGCGATACGTTCCAGAGTGAAAAATACTCTCAGTACCGCCCTGGTGAAAGACCATTTCAACAATAAAAATTGAAAATTTGTTTGCAATGGCTTAAGCCGTGTTTGGTGACCAGATCTGAGTTCCCACATACTTCCCCACCTACCTCTTCCCCATCTCCTTCCCCTCTCAGTCGCCTTAAAAGTCTCAAAACATTCTCCAATTGGGGTTGTCATAGTCTCACTTGCTTCAGACGGGAGCAGTTGGGACTTTTGTTGCGATATTTACAATATTATTTTTCAAATTACGCAATTCTTGACTGAGCGTAACAAAGTAAAATTTTAACTCAGCCTTTGTGCTTTTGATCTGTCTTTTTTTGTACGTTCCATTTCCGGTTGGACGTGATAATCTGAAGAAAGTGTACAAAAAGAATTGTTTCCCAGATAGTGATGTTTCTTTGGATGAATAATATAATTTCTTATTTAAAATGATTTAAAAAGTTAAGATTAATAAATGGTTTATATTTAAGTAGGTAGGTATTTAAGTACCCACTTATAAATATTATGTAAAAGGGGTTTTGGTTTTGATTTCTTACATAGGGGAAATATAGAAACACACCTTTTTGGACACGAGACATGCTTACTGAAGTCCCCGGCATTGCCCGGACTTATTACTTACCGGACGCATTTTGTGTGGATGTGGGAAAGTAATTCTTATTTAATTTTTTTATTTGAAAAACTTTCTAATTATAATAACTTTTGAAGGGTATTCGCATTTTTTTTGGTTATCTTCTACCTTTTTAATAGTTTCAAATTCAGAAAGATAGCATTCAATAATATGGGAAAAAAGTTAGTTGAAGACAATATTATTGTTATTGAAAAGTGAATTATGAAATTGACGAAAATGACTTCAATATAAGAGGTCTCGGTAGCTGTATTGTTTAAGGCGTTTGTCTCAGTTAGACAAGAGATCCTGGCTTCGAGTCCCAGTTGAAACCATTATCTTTTAATTTTTGTGTGCCTTGTTCTTTTAAATTTTTCGTTAAGATTTTTAGTATTCTCTTCTTCTTCAATGAATGAACCACGGCGAAAATATTTTGAACCACGGCGTGCAAAATTTCATCATTCTCGGAATAAAACGCGAGATTGGTATAAAAAATATAGCCAGGCTGCCCGCCACAGACACTCTCCTTTATACAATGAATAATTATATAGAAACAGTATTTTATCTCTCCTAGTCAACTAAAAATACAATAATAGGATGAAGTAGGTCCCAACCAATGATATAATATATGAAATTGGTATAAGAGTAGTACTAGGTATTAAACAAGGACAAACTAATTTGAATTATACCTACCTCTATCTGTAACTGCGGTTCAATGAACTCTAAGACTTTTGCTATTGAATTAAGTATCATTTTAAACAATTGAAACCAAAAGTGGGAAAAATCCAAACATGTGATTAAGTAGGTACCTACTTATCCCGTGATTTTCGGTATTCAAATACTAATTTCGGTTGGGCTTCTTTTTTTACATTAGCTCCATACTGGACGCCCTGAGAAAAATAATTTCCCTCAGGGCCTATTTTAGGCGATGCTGTGTGGAGGGCTTTTTTAAGGGAAGGAAGAAGAGTACGGTCTGAGAAGGAAATGGGTATGAATGTGGGGGTCAGTGTGTCCAGGAGTGACGGGCGTATGAATCCATCCCTTCAACTGCGGTGCAAGGCGATTGTTTGAGGGATTCTGGATGGAGAGTTCAAAATACCTCCTTAACCAGTCTCTCTCGATCCGGCCCACCACGCAGCAGGTGTTTCAGCAATTTTCCATTCTAAATTAATTTAAACAACTTTCTTTTTACAATTACTTTTGAAGGATATTTTCTACCTTTTTTTAAACGACTTCGAAAAGGAGGAGGTTCTCAATTCGAGTGTATTTTTTTTTTTTAATGTTTGTTACCTCAGAACTTTCGACTCGGTGAACCGATATTGATGATTCTTTTTTTATTTGAAAGCTGGTGCTTCCTGTGTAGTCCCATTTTAATTTTATCCAGTTCTGACAATGGCATCCATGAGAAAATCATATAAGTCTTAAATTTGCATCAAGTATGTGTGCTACAAATGGACGAATAACTCAATATCACGCCAACCGATTTCGATGATTCTTTTTTTACTGGAAAGGATGTACTTCAAGGGTAGTTTGATGAGAGTTTAGTTAGGTTCTGATTATGGGATCCATGACAAAGTAACGTAACTCTCCAATTCTGAAGAACAAATTTACGATACTCGGCCGAATCTTAATCGAATTAGTTAGTGTACTTCAGATTCACTTAAAATCAAAAAATAAACAAAATTTTTAACAAAACATAAAAACGACTTCAAAAAATGCACTAAAAAGTAAAAAAATAATTTCGTATTCTTCTACAACTTTATAATCAACTTACCTTTTCTACTCATCAATATGTAGGTACGATTGTTATTTTTGGAGTCGGTGTCAACCAAGGTACCCGCGGCCCGGCGTGTTCACTTGACAGCTCCTCTCCCGCCGACACCGACTCCAAAAATAACAATCGTACCTACATATCGATGAGTAGAAAAGGTAAGTTGATTATAAAGTTGTAGAAGAATACGAAATTATTTTTTTACTTTTTCGTGCATTTTTTGAAGTCGTTTTTTTGTTTTGTTAAAATTTTTGTTTATTAATTGTTTCCAATTCAAAAATCCAATAATAAAGACATAAATTAGTTGAAGATAATTTTGTTCATTCTGAAATTTGAAATATGAGATCGCCAAAAATTACTTCAAAATGAGAGGTCTCCATAGCGGAATTGGTTAAAGCATTCGTCTCAGTTAGACGAGAGCTTCTGGGTTCGAGTCCCAGTTGCCACCATTATCCTATAATGTTTCTGTTTCTTGGACTTTTTCATATTTCGTTTAGATTTTTAGTATTCCCTTCCTTTTCAATGAAGTTGATTAAATTAGAGGCAGTAGTATTTTATAAAATCAATATTTAAAAATAAAAAAATTCATGCAAGTATATTTCTCAAAGAACCTTTATTACACTTCACAAAAATAAAATAATGACATTAATTTATAAATCTAATCGGTCAGGACTTATAATATTTATTTTGTAAGTATTGGAAGAGAGGGGTCACTTTTTTCCTCCGTGAGGTGCAATCTATGGAGTGATAATATGTAATGCTTATGTCAACATTTTATGGCGGCCTCCGTGGTCGAGTGGTAAGGCTCTCGACTAACAAAGCAAAAGTTGCGGGTTCAAATCCCGGCTGCGCTAATAAATTTAAAATCATTAGTGTTATTTCGCAATTAATTAAATACAAATAATAAGTCGTATATTAGCGGTACGTTCCAGAGTGGATAATAATACTCTCAGTATCACCCTGGTGAAAGACCACCATTCAAAATTGAAACTTTGCTTGAAATAGCTTTAGCTGTGTTTAGTAACCAAATCTGAATTGCCAGATACTTCCCCAATTACCTCTTCCCCTCCCTACCCCTCCCCACTATATTCCCACTATCTCACTTGCTCCAGACGGGAGCAGTTAGGACTTTTATGCGGTTCTCACAATTTTTGTGAACATTTTTTTTGAGCGTAACTAAGTGCTATTTTAATTTCACCGTTTTGCATTTCGTCACTCTGTAAATTTGTTTGTACGTTGCTTTTCCGGTTCATGGAGGCAACCGTTTCAATGGTTCAGTAAAAGTTCCCTTTTCAAAAATGTGAAAAGTTTGTGTTCATTTGGATTTTCTATTCGCTTTTTTAAATATTATAGTAGATACCTACCTTCATATCTACCTGAGGGAAGTTTGAAAAAATAAAACTCGTTGAGATGGTGACGTTTCTTTGAATAAATTGTTTAATGTTTTATTAAAAATAATTTTTAAAATCTTACATAAAATACCTAGCTTATAATAAGTAGGCATGTATTTAGTAAGTCAGGTACGCATCATATGTCATTACATTTGTCTGACAACACTGTAGGTAGCTTGAAAACAAGCTTACGGATCCGAGTGGTTAAGTGCCTACTTACAAATGTTATGTTTAAACAGGTGATTTTTGTTATGATTTATTAAATAAGAGAATATATTATTTGGACGCGAGGTCTACTTCAGAGTAAGTTGCTGAAGTCCCCGGCATTGCCCGGACTTAACGCAAGAATTATGTTAAACGGTAATTTATTTTCCTCTATTTTTTAACATAATACATTGCAAAAATTCAATTCTAAGATAAGCCTAGCCACCAACCCTCCACAGAAACTCACCTTTATATAATGTATGAGTATATTGGTACAGGTTTTTTTTTTACTTTTTGCTTATTAGCTCCACACAGGAGGCACTGAGGAAAAAACCCTCAATGTCTATGTCATCTTTGAGGATGCTGTCTCTTTAGAGGGAAAGTAAGGAGAAGCAGTTCTGGGAAGGAAAAAGGTATGAGGGGTGGGAAAGGAACCTGGGGGTCAATGGGTCCAGGCTTGACGGACGTATGAATCCATCGCTACAACTGCAGTGCCAGGCGATAGGTCGAGAGAGACAGTCTCTCCCTATCCGTCCCGCCACGTAGTAGGTTGGCAAACGCATTCGCCCCCAAGACCTAGGCAAACCTCACCCCATGAACCCGGGCACCTCTGCTAAGTCAACAAACGTAGCGAACCACTCGGGGTGATCTACGGCAGGGGTGTTGGTTATCCAAAAAACGGTTTCGGGGCGGCGATATCTATAACCGCCTCCCAAAATTGTGAAACTTGTTTCTCCTGTAAAGTCGCCAAAACGGACTTAAGTGATTTACTGCTGGAGGTAGGGAAATGGTTTACTTGTAGTTATTTTAACACTGAAGGACGGAAAATAGTCAGTTATTGACGAGCTAACTACCTTCACAAAATTAGTAGGCCGACAAATAAATTGGTTTTAGATAATATACACGGTCTCCGGAAAGTCGTGGTACAACTAGGGAAATCGGTGAATCTATATCACATAGTGTAGAAACGTAAGAGAACAAATTTATTACGATTGTTTTTTTTTATTATTTTTTTCCCATTTTTATCGGTAACTAAGCGTTTACAAAAAACATTCGAGCCGAACTTACGCTTTAAAGCATTTTTAGAGAAATTAAATACCTAACATTAACCCCCCAACGCCTGTTTTTTTTAAAATTCAATTAAATAAAATTACTCGATTAATCGGAAATGAAAGCTCAAATCCAAAAAACGTATTTAACATGAGAAGAGACTCAATTCGTGATACAGATTTACCAGCTTCCAGCTTGTTCTACTAGATTCGGGACATTGTGAATATTTATAAATATCATTAAAGCAATTATAACCAACACATTACATAATATTATTACAATATAAGAACATTCGTTTTGTTTTGTATTTTTTATCAAGAACCCGTGTAATTGACGGTTTACGAAAATCTTGTGTTAATAAGAAATTTATTTTGGTAAACAAATCTCTATAATACATGTCTGAATATAATATGGAGGGCTAATAGAGCTCGGGCGCAGATAACGGCAATCCTCATTTTCTTAACCCATATATGCCCAGTGGGTCGTTTTTGTCCTAAAAAACAGGCTCTATAAAAGTACCGAATTATTGAAAGCAACCGCTTGTTTTCGACATCTAGCGCCATATATCAATGGGTGAAAGTACTATCTACTAAAACAAATAGTCAATTTTGATTAACGGTCAAAGTTGTAATTTCTGGTGACAGTTCAAATCATGACTCAGTTGAAGTTGGCGAAAACATCCGGTTTTGCTGAGAAAAATGTAAGTAATTTTTTTATCTATGTAAATATCCCAGATATTTTAATTTTTTTGTAAAATTAGATAGTTTACTTATCTAATGCAAATGAATGAATCCGAAATAAGTATTTCATTTCACAGATATAGTTGTCCAAACTTTTATGGGTCGATAAATACCCCTTGGGCAAAAGTAAACTCAATTGCTATTTTTGATTTCTAGGAATAGAAGACCCCTTTCTTCGAACAACATTATAGAGGTGTAAGAAAGTTTGGACGATGACGATGAGATACAAGGTGAGGATGTTTTTATTGACCCACCTGACGATGGCAGGGTCTTGGACGGTGATTCCGACGATAAGAGGGTACATTTTTCCATCATTCACCTGCCAGTCTTACTTTGAGGCGTCCATTTGCTTAGGAAATCACGTTCAGCGACGATGAGGAATCTCACAAAACATCACCATTGTCACCGACACAAGACAGGCACGCGAAGGGCACGCGGACAAGCACGGAGAAGAGCACGGAAGGATTACGGAAGGAGGCGTGGAAGGAGATGTCAAGCGGATGGGGAGCGCACTTGGGTGAAGAAAAAACTTCCTAGGAACAACTGTGAGTGGATCAAGACCTTACCTGGATCTTTTACAACTCTATCCGAAAAGAGTATAAAAAAGTGTTTTTCACGGGTACGGTGCGTAATAATCAAATTGGAAACTGCCCACTGAAGGATGTAAAAGAATGCCATAAAGAAGCGAGAGGATACTACGATTACCAATTGGATGAAACAAATGGGATATGTGCTGTTAGATAGAATGATAATAATGTTGTGACTATCTTATCGACTGAACACGGGATACAGCCAATCCAAAAAGCAAAAAGATATTCAGCTGCGCTAAAATCAAGGATTGAGGTACCACAACCATATCTTATTTCTGAATATATCCATACCATATCCATACTGTGACGGCGTGCAATAAATGAAGTGTAAACTTACAAGCAAAATATTTTTCGCAGTTTCATTTGTAATGTTTATTTCATTTTTTTTCTGTTTAAGTTAAGAAAATAAAGAATCAATAAAATTATGGCATTTTTATTCAAGGTAACGCATTTGACCCTGGGGTCGTTTTCGACCCATTCAAAAAACAACACTTTCTCTACTCCCACCTCAAAATTTCAGTGATAGTCTTTAAAACAATCATTCAGGGACCCACATATCCTAAATTGAAAAAGATCGGAAACCAAAAATAGTTCTGGGCATATATGGGTTAATTTCGAGATAAATATTTTTTTAAACTTTCGCCTAATCCACCAAACAAAACACAAATATTTTTTTATTTCTTTATAACATTTTTAAAAAATAATTGTTAAATAAAAATATCAACGAAAAATACTTACTAATACGTACAGGTATATGAATTGACATAGTAACACATCACCAAAAACACGATTTCGATTGTCAGTGTCCTGCGTAACTCGGATTCAACTAACTAAAATTTGATTTGAATCAAGTGTCATTTTAAAATTGGAACTAATTGTGTCTGAAGCTGTTTCTTTCTATGACAGGATCAAATGATTTGCTTGGTGTAACTCAGTGACCAGCTCAGATATGGGGGCTCCATCGAAGCCAAACTAAAGTTAGCTTCTCAAAAACTGGACGTACTGTACAGGGCCCGCAAATACTTTAATAGTACACAACTGCTAACCCTGTACAAATCACAAGTGCACCCCACGGTTGAATTTGGCAGACGCTTCTGGTCTGGAGCTCCAAAATACCTGAAAAATGCCCTCGAATCTGTGCAGAAACGGGCGATCCGTTTGATAGATTATCCCATCTTAATAAACGGATTGCAATCAATTCCCACCTGGGAATGCTATCCTTGGTCTACCGGTATTTCAATGGCAGATGCTCCGAGAAACTAGCGGCTTTGATCCCTTCGGCACCGGTGCATAGTCGGGAAACATCCCAAACGCGTTTCCAACATATGAACACGGTTGACATTGGTCACATGAGAACGAGTCGCTTCTTCAACTCATTCTTGTGTTCAACAACTCGGCTGTGGAACGATTTGTGTTTCCTCCTACCTACAACACGAGTCTCTTCAAGACAAATGTTCATTTATTCATCTCCTTAAAAAGACATTATTAAATTATTTTCCTCATGGCCTCCTGTGTGGAGATAATGTAAAAAACATATATATATATAGTTTTTTGTTCGGCTGAAAAGTATTGGGCTCGAGTAAGGTGGTAAATCTTGTGGGTTGAGTTTACTTTTAAATAATAATATTTACTGCAGGAGCTTCCGTTGAAACATAAAGAATTCGGTTAGTACACGGAGCCATCTAGGATGAGACATTTAACCTGGTGATGGTGATGGCTTCCTTTAATCTTCTGAAGGAGCTTCTGACGGTAACTGCATCTAATACTTTATACAAATATAACTGATCTGAACTCACGTCTCGAGTTAATAATTCAGATAACTATTCAACAGTTTTCTGAAAATGTTCAACTGACTTTATTCACACTTCTCTAAGGGGTCGTCCATTAATCACGTGAGGCTCGAAAGGGGGGGGGGGGGGTTCGGAAAAAATCACGTAATTTCACGAGGGGGGGGGGGGTAAAATGAGATATCACGTGTATTTATTTTTCGTGATAATATTCTGAAAATTTCAAAATACTTTGAACAAAAAAAAATACACGTGATTCTGGGGGGGGGGGGGGTAATCTAAAACCTCACCACATATCACCAGGGGGGGGGGGGGGTTAAAAAGTTGCAAAAAAACATCACGTGATTAATGGACGACTCCTAAGGCTGCCGATGCGCACGCGAGCTGAACCACGAATTATGGGAAAGGAACGAAGCAATCGAAAATGGCTAATTATTTGTGGCTCGGCTCCCGCTTATGTTTCGCAAATGTAAAAGTAGCATAATACTTATCATATTTTCCCTGAATATGTCTGACCTTTACCGCCAAGATGAGAACAAATACCGAAATTGTGACTTGTTCATGTGAAACAAGCTAATTATCCATTGTAATGGTTTATCCAATCAGCAAACGTATTATTCCCCCTTGTTTTCCTACAATCCGTCACATCCAATAGCTAAAGAGATTCAAATGGTTTTTCTTCCTTCAAAAAATAATCTCCAATAATTATTGATCTTTCTATTACTTTCGATATATTATAATAGGCCACTTGCATCACATTTTTTAAATTTTTTTCCGGTTTAGGCAAATATTCTAAGACATTCTGTATTTTTTTAGACCATTTTTTATAAACCAGAAATACGGGACATAATTTTATAGGTGTGAAAAAACGATAATTACATAGCCGAAAATCATTTTTAAAAAAAGAACGTTTTCCACACGAATGGCACAGGAGAATAACGAGGCATACCAAAAATATTACATCTCATAAATATTTTTTTCCTTGATCCATCTTGTTGATCATAAATCATTATATTGTACAGCGTATATATTACTAAATTCAATGTAATATACTTGTGCTTGTAAATTATAATAATAATAAGAATGTGATAAAATTTTATTTTGTTAAAATCAGCACCATAATCATTATACCTTTAAAACACGTACCAACATCTTCAGAACATCTGTCAAAAAGTGAAATCAAATGATAAGTTCGCAGAGAACAAACAATAAATCTAGTGAACGAATTCAAAAATTCGCCTGAAATCAAAGTGATGCCATATAAAAAAATAAATCAGTGTGGAATTTTTTAAAATTAATAGGAACATTTTCATGTAGTGACGTCATGAGCCCAAATAATGGATTTATTTATTTAAAAATAAAAAACAAGTGTACATTTCTAAACAATTTTACTAACATTTTCTTAATCTTAGTAAAAAGATCTATCCACATGATTTTTTCCAAGTCGTTATGAAATCCATGCAAGTGGCCTATTGGGTGCAATTTAGTCCAAATTCGCTGCAGTCTGGCTTCTGGCTCGTTTATCACTGAAATATAAACTTCAAGCATTCATTCTCTGTGATGTTTCTCCCCGTTTTGGTGGCAATCAATGTTTCATGTTTCCGCCATCTGATCTGATTATTATATTTTGGATCATTGTGAACGGAAGTGGTGCCCTCTGTTATTTACAAAAAGAACCCTTGAAGTTTTTAAACAGCATCTCCGATGAAAATATGTCAAAAAGGAAATTTACAAAATTTGGATTTTCTCAATTTCAAAAACTTTTATATAATTTCCCAACCCATTTTCTAAGCAAGTTTCTCCCATTTTATAAAGTTTTTGGGAATATAAATTTTCCACCATGAATATCTTCCAAATTTCACAAACAAACATTAATGTTTTAATCAAAATTTGCCGACCCATTTTGAAAGCACAAATTTTCCGATTTTCCCTGAAGAATTTTTTTTCCTGTAAAACAAAATATATTATGTTGAAAAAACGAAATGATTATTGTTTAAATATTGTTATAAAAAAATAGCGAACCATTTTCCTACCAATTTTCAAAGCGCCAATTTTCTGATTTTCCGGATTTACGGAACAGTTTAAAAAAAATCCTAACCAATTTTCCGATTTTTCCAAAAATTTTTTGCAGAAAATAATATTTTCCTGTATCAAAAATTTCCCAAAAAAAAAAAAAATTCCGAACTTCAAATAACAAAATCAAAAATAAATGTCTAAATAATGTTTTCCAAAATCAAATAAAAAAAAAGTTAAAACAGAATTCTTAAACGAACATTTCGAATTACGTTACGTTACATTACGAATTTTACATACTCTTTGAAACAACCGATCACATCTGTTTCTTGTCTCAGTGACTTTGCTGCCACTGGCCACTGGACCGTCCGATGTTATTTTTCAAAAGTGTTTTTGGAATCGGTTCCTTTCGGCTTTAGCTGTTCCCATGAACAACACAATGTTTCGGAAATGATATATGTATTCAAATAATTTTATTATATACTAGCTGATTCCCGGCATGCGTTGCAATACCATATTCAAAGAAATAAATTGTTTCTCCCTGCATGTCCTTTCTACCGCATTCCCCTTCCACCTCTGCTAAAACGGGTTTTCGCAAGTCAGTGTGAAGGGACGCGTGGTGAAAAATAGAACGAAATGGATTGAATCCACTAAAGAGATGACTAACCCATTCTACTAAAACTTTGGTGTTCGGACGCGTTTAGTTACTACTATACTCTCCACTCGACTAAAATATTTGGCATGTCCGAACGGCTCTTAAGTGTAGGTTGTCATCATATTTCCTCCAAGGACAGATTGATAGTTAATATTATTTTGCCACAGTCGGAAAACTCAACTCAACTTTGACAAAATGCGCATTATAGCATCCGAATTATATTCTAAGGAACTTGTGTAAACGATAAATGGGATCCACCTCTGGTCTGGAGCCCAATAATACAAAAAAAACCAGAACTGACTTTGTGCAGAAACTAGCGGTCCCTTTGAAAGATCTCTCATCTTAAGAAAGAGATTGCAAACATTCACGGCACAGGCGGGTTGTTTGATCGGTATTTCCTCCTTCCTACAACATGGCTTTCTTCAAGATCCAGAATCATTCCTAATTTTTCTCAAGAAGACCCTCTTCACAGCATCCAAAAAGATTACATAGACCCTGAGGGAAATTATTTTTGTCAAATTGTGGAGTTAAAGTAAAAGAAATATCTCGAGAACTAAAAGTTCACATTGAAATGGTCATATAATAACCCAACGGTATTAGTGACTAATGACTAACTGTGACGGCCTCCGTAGTCAAGGGTTAGAATCCTCAACTATGAATCCAGAAATCGCGGTTTCCTCTCCTTTTCCTCAATTGGTTCTGGTATTACGTTACAGGAGATCTATGTGTCATGGCGGGAACCATCCAGCCGGGTGTCTGCAGACACATAATGAGGTGCTCCGTTGTCTTGGAAGCGGCATTCCACGGATTGCCATATCAGGTTAAGTCACATATATACGAGTATTATCTTTCTATATATTTCGTTAATTAGTAATTCATTTTACCAATCAAAGTTACTTAGATATTTTTCTATGGATATTTTACAATAAAAAACACTGCAGTACAAGAGGCAAATTAAAAAACTCATATTATAAACCGAACCAGTTATTTTATTTCAAAGCATTCCTGTTGATCTCACTGTATAAGTATATAAAAAATATTTCTCGTTCCCAATGCAAACAATCATTTTGAATTTCCAAGGATCAACAATAAAGTTAGGTGTTGCTTCTTTCTTCTTTAAAAATTATCTGGAAAACCAATAATATTATAATTCCTATCGTTTTGTGTATCTACGAAGATGTTTGTATTATTATGTACTTGTGTACCTATGCTAACAATTAATCTAAATATGTAAACCTACATGAATTATATATTGCAGTCTAAAAGAATAGATAATACAACGTAGTGTATTTTTAGGTGTGCGCCTCCCCGGAGAACAGGCTGATAGTATGCTGCCCCTGGGTACCAGGGCAAGAGACAAGACTACAAGCCAGATGCCAGGCAAACACAACTGCCCCTAGAGAAGGTACTTCACTTTCACTTCATACAGTTTATTCACCTTCACCTGTTGTGTTGTGTAACTCTGGTGTTTCTGTTTGTTTGAAGGTGATAAATGTACAATGGTGGATACAGGAAAGGCGGGAGTATGCAGTCAATTCGGCAACTGTCCGACAGCGATGGAGGCCGCCAGTAAAGGCAAATTCCCAGAGGTACTGTTCATTCATTTATGTAAAATAACAACATGTTTTCCCAGTCGTGACAATTTTACCTACTATTAATAATATTTACCCTTGCAATGATATTTTACACTTATTTAAAATCAATCTACTTAAAATATGAGTGTCAGGAGACAACATTGCGAAATTATTAATTTCACAAAAATAGTGCATAATCAACAAAGCTATGATATTTTCACAATCAGTAAGAAACACATGTTGTAGTTTTTTTATTAATATTTTAAATACAAAACGAAATAAGTATGCTAAATTTCCACATTATGTAGTTTGTAACCTGCATAAACCAATGAGAGGCAACAGACGTCAAATTAATGTCGGCCATCATGCTGTGCGAAAATGGTTACCAAAATAGAAAACATTTTTTCATCCTTATCCTTAATCCTTAAAGGGTTCCGATACGGTCAAGCGTGTAATTTTATTCTCCATGCTCAAACAGCTTGATAAACACGTCAGGCCTCTTGTTCAAAAGGCAATAATTTAGTATTCATTAGTCAGTGCAGTTGGCCAAACAAAGTGGATTTTGTGTGACTGTGTATGAAATAGAATCCAACGGAGATAAAGCTTTCTAGCTTTGAGTTTGAATAAAAATAAACGAATTAGTGCCAAGAATGGTACAAGTTAATAACCATTTTATTTATGCTTGATCAAGCTGATCGCTAAAACGGTGAAACCGCGCGTCATAAATATAAAATCTTATCAAGTTGGCCGGGAAAGAACGTAGATGCTGGACTCAATCATCATTTAAACAGGGTATACCATCAAATTGCTTGACCCAAGCAAAACAATGGGCAATTATTTCAAACTGTTTGATCTAATCGCTTAATTTCTGTGTCTTTTCTCTTTCATGTTCTTTAAAACAAAATCATAATGAAGACTAAGCCAATTGTGTTTACAGATTTGCGCTGTAGAGGGTCCTGATCAGATTGTTTGCTGCCCACGGGTGACACTAGCTGAAGGTATAGTACCGAGAACTTAATCATCATTCTCTGAATAATATTTCTACTTTCTTTTTTAACGGTCATGTTACTTTTGCAGGTGATCAATGCACGTTAGCTGCAACAGGGCGGGCCGGCAAGTGCCTTCGAATAACGAAGTGCTCCGTCGCCATAGAGGCAGCCTTGAAGGGAATTACTCCTCAGGTGAAGCCGTATCTTGACACTTTTATAGAAACCACTGCACGTCTCTTTTCTTTCTTTTATATTATTTAAATATCATTATAAGGTCAATTTGGGAGGTGGGTAAGGGTACCGCCGCCCCGGGAACCATTTATTGGACAACCAACACCCCTGCCACAGGTCACTCCAAGTGGTTCGCTACGTTTGGTGACTTAGCAGGGGTGCCCGGGTTCATGGGATGAGGTTTGTCTAGGTCTTGGTGGCAAATACGTTTACCCAACCACTGCGTGGCGGGCTTGATCGGAGGAGACCGATTGAGCGAGGCCTTTTGACCTCTCCAGCCGGATTCTCCCGATCCTTCGCCTTGTTGAGGAATAGATTCATACGTCCGTCACTTCTGGCCACACTGACCCCCAGATTCCTACCCACCCCTTATACCTTTTTCCTTCCTATATCTTCTTCTCCTTCCTTTCCCTTAAAAAACCCTCCACACAGCATCCTCAAAGATGACATAGGTCCAAAGGGAAATTGTTTTCCTCGGTGCCTCCTGTGTGGAGCCAATGTAAAAAAAATCATAAACATCACAATGAAGAATACAGCTTTATTTAAATTATATTTTATAAATTTGATTTAGTCTTTGCATACCTACATTATTATTTTTGAATAAAAATATCAACATGGTTCAAAACTAATGGTTTCTTCAACAGGATTTTTTTTAATTAGCTCCATACAGGAGGCCCTGAGAAAAATAATTCCTCTCAAAGCCTGTTTCATCTTTGGGGACACTTTGTGGAGGGTCTTTTTAGGAAACGAAAGGGATGAAGTTCTGGGAAGGAAAAGGTTACAAATTCTGGGAAGGAAAGGGGTAAGAATCTGTAAGGGGTAGGAATATGTCTAAAAGACAAGGAATCTCAAAGTCAATGTGTCCAATAATGGCGGACGTATACATCCATCACTCCCACTTCGGTTCAAGTACGACTGGAAAATTCAAAGGGACTCCTTTTACTATTCCCTCCAGATCCGGCCTCCCGTGCAGCTGGTGGGCAGACACATCTGTGGCCAAAACCTGGACAAACCTCATCCTATGAAACCCAGCATCCCTGCTAAGTCAACAAATATAGCAAACTACTTGGGGTGACCTACGGCAGAGGTGTTGGTTATCCAATAAGATATTCTATGGGTGGCGGTACCCACACCCGCTTCTCAAAATGAGAATTCCCAAATAATATAAACAATGGTTTTCTTACTTTAATGTCTTTTATTTTATTTTCAGATATGCTCTTTAGATGGCTCTGTTCCAATTGTCTGCTGCGAGGGGGTGGTTGAAGGTATATACACCATTCATTTATCATAAAAAATCTAGTAGGCAATGTTAAGAATAGTTGTGTGGGCTTCCCCATTAATACAAAACTATTATATATTGCAAAAGGTGGCAAGTCGTTGAGGCTGGACACCAACGGCTTCGAGTGTTTGCAACTTTATCACTAGGAATTCAAACAGGCAAACATCAACCCTCAAATATTTCACTGAAGCACATTACTTCTGGATTGTAGGCAGAATCTCAATCATCATTATGTAACCCTGGTGAGTCTGTTTGTTTGAAGGTGATAACTGTACAATGGTGGACACAGGAAGGGTGGGAGTGTGCAGCCGATTCGCCAAATGCCAGACAGCGATAGAGGCATCCAGTAAAGGCATTCCCCCACAGGTACTATTCTTTTTGCAAAATCTTCGCATAGCTACATTCCAAATATGTAAAGAATTTGCAAAAAATCATAACCTTCTATATCAATCCATCATCTAAAATCATTCAAATCACTCATTATGGTTTTCAAAGGTAAAAACAAACTCACACTAATATCCTTAGTATGGCTAGACGGAAGGAAAATGGATAGTAATCGTAGAGTAAAGTACAAATAGTTTATTATCACAGACGACCTGAAAGATATCGAATATACGAAAAGACAAAGAAGAGCTTCCGTTAGAGCAAGTATGCTGTCAAGACTAGAAATATTGCAATCCAAGCGTAAAAAGAATACTCAAACCATTATGTACATCACTGTTTACGTCAGAACTGCGAACAGATTTCAGTGCATCCCAATATCATAAGCTAAAAATCGCTTACAATAATACTTATCGCCAACTAAACAGCCAACCAAGAAACTGCAGCGCTACGGAAATGTTCCTGGGGAAACACTTTCAGAGCGCTTCTCCACCATCACATGATAAGTGCAAATAAAGACTACAGTGGTTGCCTGGATTGATTCATCCCGTATGGCCCTCTAGAGACAGGAGACGGTCAAAAATCCTCATAAACGACTGCTTATATGTATATATTTTTGTGGGTACTTTTTTTCAGTTTCATTTTTAATGCTTATTCGTTTTTATTTTATGTAGATACGTATTGTTATTTTGTTACTTTTTCTTATTATTAGTCTGATTTTTTTGTTACTTCGAAATATAGGATGTATTGCACTGCACTACCCCTGGTTGCACTCTGGAATTTGGCCGTGATAATCTAAAATCAAATCTATTATTTTATTTATTATTATTATAAGTACTGCATCAAAATTTAAATCGCTTAAATGCTGTATAGATTCGAGATCTGTATAACTGTACAGACTGTATACTGACTGTGTTTAATGCAAAACCCATCATTGTGCGAAAAATTAATATAGTATAAAATTAATATAATACAATGTATAATCATTCAGGTTAAAAATCAAGTAATAAAAATATGTGACAGTTAAAAAAAGGTATGTCAGTAGCACAGGGGATGAAACATTCCTCTCGGAGCAAGGAGAGGTCCCGAGTTCGATTGTCGGTGGGAATCTGGGCTCTTATTTTCTCTTGTTCGTTTTTTATTATTTCGTTGTTTGTTATTTCGTCTTTTCTCGTGTTCTTTAAATCTTGATAACAGTGTCACCTTATTATTAAAATCACAATGAAGAATAAAGCCAGTTTTTTTTTCAGATTTGCGCTTTAGAGGACAGAGATCAGATTGTCTGCTGCCCTCCGGTGACAGTTATTGAAGGTACGGTACCCAGAACTAAATTTTTCTACTTTTGATACCGAAAATTCCTAGTGGACTTCCATTATAATTATATAATTAGTTAAATTAAACTTACTTAATTAATTAAATTTATTTGTGACCGTGATCTTTGGTTTCTTAATCTACAGTTTACACATAAGTATAACATATGGAGGGAGTAGTCTACGAGGATTTTATTCAATCCTAACGCGTCCTTGAAGGTTGATAACTAGAAATCCAATCGTCAAAGATAACTAGAAATCAAATCGTTACTACTAAATGTAAATGCTTTTAATGGAAGATCAGTCATATTATAATATGTACCATTTTTCAGATAAATAAACAATAAAGAAGGTTTAATGTGTTGAACTAAATTTCTTTAAATTCAATAATAAATACTACATTCAATCTAGTGGCTTAGCCATGTGCCCTCCGATCTCACTGGTGTTAGCTGAATGCTTCTTCGATTACATTAAAAAATTTATCAAAAAATTAAAATTATATAAAAATGTTGCCTTCTATCGTATATATGTAGATGAAATTCTAATTATCTGGACAAGAAAGTAAGGACGATTAGTTTTTTTTTCCAAAAAGAAATTATTAAGATTAACAAATCCATCCAGTTTACCGCGGAAATGGGGGAAAATAAGATTAATTTTCTTGGGATTGATATCGTAATCATTCACAAAAAAAAAATAGATTTTTAAATCTATAGTGATAAAATCATACACAATCATATCTATATAGTCACCATATTTGACACAATTATTAGTTTTCTACTTACTCGATCACCGAAATTACATTCATTCACGTACATATGAGAGTTTGCAACATTATTACGAGGAATTTTTGAAACAGAAGAACGGCGAACGTTAATCCTTAATTATTCCACTGACGTTCATTATTTTTGGATTGTGGATAGGATCTTCATCGCCATGTTGTGTTGTGAAACAATGGTGTGTCTGTTTGTTTGCAGGTGATAACTGCACTGTGGTAGATACAGGAAAGGCGGGAATATGTAGACCATTCGCTACCTGCCACACAGCAAAGGAGGCCGCCAGTAAAGGCATCTTTCCACAGGTACCGTCCCTTACTTCATGTAAAATAACATGTATTTTCACTCACGGAAATTTAACTAACTGCTTAAAATAAATACACTATTAATGCTACAATTATATGAAATCAATCTACTTTCCGGTCGTTTCTTCCAAAAATCCCCCAAATCCCTTTTGTAAAAATAGGGAATGTCAGCCGACGAGAAGAAAAATTAATTTTAACCTGTATAATAACAGCAGAAAAAAATTATTCTAGCTCATGAAGATCTCATACAAATCGTTTTATCTCCCTTACTGCCTTGGTGATAAATATGATCTAAACGGCATTAGAAAGAGAAAACTCCATGCTTTATATGCAAATTTAAATGTGCACCTCTTTAAATCCAGCATTTCAGAAAAATGAATAAAATTTTAGAATTTTTTATTCATTATTTTTTTATGAAGCGACCTAAACGCGAGGTTGTTATAACGTTTTTAATACATTTGCTTAGTAAAAAATGTTTGTGTTTTTCTTTTATTTTCATTGTCAATAAGTTAAGATTGAAAAATGTAAGGTGAGGCATTTTTAAAACTTTTTATGTTTAATAATAATAACGTAGTATTAATATAGCGTAGTTTTGTGATATTTTACTTCAAGTGCGCTTAATTATAATAAAAATTAAAAGTAATCGTATAGTGTTCCTTACGAGTCCTTACAAAAAATTATTAAATAATGTAAATCAAAGAATATACAGTATATACAAAGCAATGCCAAAAGAACAATATTAGCAACAGCTGTGCTGTATTGGCACAGGATATGATAAAACGGTGTCAACGGTGTATAACGGTGCCATTAAACAAGAATCATTTAAACTAAAATATAATATAGGAACAAGAGGCAGTTTACGTTTAGAAATAATATAAATTCGGAGTGCACATAAAAGTATAGTAAGAAGGTAATCGAAATCAAACAATTGCCGGAAACATGAGGAACATGGCTTATTGGAGTAGGTTTATTGACAAGGATTAAAATTCATAAAAGATATGATTTTTTAAAGAAGTTTGTTTTTAATGCCCTTTTTTTGTTTGTGTTATGCATTTTAATATTTTATACATTATATTTATTTCTAAAAATTATAATCTAAACATTTGAAATCATATTTTATCACCTCTCAAAAACAGTTTTTAGTATATAGGATACATTCAGAAATATTCCACTCACTTGGATTTAATTGGAAAACGGAAATTTTCTGACCTTCTCACAGAATGTGCCCAAGACCTGAAGGGTTAAACGAATAATTTCATAGTATTCATTTATTCATTTCATAAATATTCATATATTAAACAAACGTTGATTTCTTATACACATAGAAACAATGCTCGGCAATTGATATGGTCATCCGAAGCGACAATTCATTCAACAACAAGATTGTCCTCCCACCTTGACCATAAGGCTATGAATATTGTGACCATTGGCAAATTAGTCCCGCAGGCCAAAAGATGAAACAGTGTATGTAAAAGACAACCATCAAGAACACAGAAATTAACGCTACAATTAATGCAACTTGACAGTCACAATTTTATTAGCCACCACATCAAAACAGCTCCAATGCTGTTTAGATTTTAGTTAAGTAATTATCATTCACCGTGCATTAATGGATGTTCATCAGTCGTCTGAAATTAAAAATGCATTAAGGGTAGAAGGATTTAGTTTAGATCGCATAATCGTAAGCGCCCATGTTAAATCACACAGATTTTCATCAATGACAGTCAGTTTTTTCGAAAAATTTGAACATTATTCATCAAATTTGAACGTTAATCTATCTATCTATATATAACCTGTCTATCTATCTATCCTCTATCTATCTATATAAATAAAAATAAATCTCCGAAATGTATATACGCGGACAAGCTCCGAACGACTGCACCAAATTGGTAATTTTTTTGTGTTTGTTATTGCCAGGACAAAGTTTCTGGTGACTCTTGGCATTATGAAATTTGTATAAAAAATTACAATAGGTGGCACGTGAGCTGTTGGAAAACTGAATGAACCGGGACTGAATGTATGGAATGCGGGAGCGGGGTAGGGGGAGAGGAACCCAGGGAAGGGGGTTCGCGGGAGGGGGGGAGTGGAATCTGGGAGAGGGAGGGGAACTCGGGAGGGGGGTTTACGGGACGGGGGAAGGGGGGAGTGGAATGGGAAGAGGCAAGGGAGAGAAGGCGGAATGGGAACACGAGAGTAGGAGGGGAAGCGGGAGAGGAATGTGACGAATGGGAAAGTAAACGCAGAGAGAAATAATTTCTTTATTAAATGCAACGCATGCCGGGAACCAGCTAGTTTTCAAATAAAGATTTTTTAATTCTTATTATATTGAAGTTTTATTGGAATTTTCTTTTACTACAGTGATATAAAAAATAACAAACCTGTTTTTGTTTTCAGACATGCGATGTGGGGGGCGCCGTTCGGATCGTCTGCTGCCCACTGTCGACAGTTATTGAAGGTACGGTACCCAGAACTGAATCATCATTCATTTTAGATCCAGTAGGGGGTGCAAGGTTCGTGGATTTCCTAGGTCCTCTTATC
This sequence comes from Limnephilus marmoratus, assembly GCA_917880885.1. Lineage (NCBI taxonomy): Eukaryota > Metazoa > Arthropoda > Insecta > Trichoptera > Limnephilidae > Limnephilus > Limnephilus marmoratus. The sequence continues at coordinate 43,228,720 of OU862913.1, forward strand.
ACCATAAAACCGTCATTGCAAAAGACGGTGAGTCGTCGAGGTAAAATACAAAGAGCTCTGTGTGTTTGGAACAATATCAATAGTAATTATTGAAGATGCCTCATACCGTAGACCGGGAAACATCAACCCTGAAATATTCCACCGACCCACATTAATTCTGGATTGTGGATAGAATCTTCATCGTCATGATGTGTTGTGTAACTCTGATATATCATTTTATTTGCAGGAAGCATTTGCTTGGCAAAGGACACAAAAATAGCGGGGGTATACAAACCATTTGCCAACTGCCAGACAGCAATGAAAGCCGCCAGTGAAGGCACTTTACCACAGGTACTGTTATTCCCTTTATCTCTGAAAATAATTAAGTATGTACAATCACAGCAATTTTACTTTCTACATATTAATAATTATAAAATAAATTGTCATTGAAAATATTTCGATCTAATTCGTCAGTTAGTATTGTAAGCTCCGATCCCATTGTTAGTTCTTCTCTTATTCTTGTCGCTCGGGTTACCTTAAATGATGAGTCAGTAGATTCAGTGCATAGATACCAATTCACTTGGGTAGCTTTTTTTATTCATATTGTGCCCCAGTCTATAATTTTATTTTCGCATCACCTCTTTCCATCATTACGAAAAGGCAGTTTATTATAATTGATTTCCTGCTACATTGTTAACTTACCAAAAATAAATGCAGAAAAGCAAACAAATTTCACTTATTATTATACCTGCCGTAAGAGGATTAGAACATGCAACGTGGTATTTTTCTGCATATATTAACGCACACAGGTTGAAATTGGAAATAATTTTAATAAACAACAAGATTGCCCTCCTACCTTGACTACGAGTCTGAGTACAATAAACATAAGCAAGTTAGTCCCACAGGTTGGAAGATAAAATAGACTAGAAGAAGAAGATAACCATCAGGAACACACAAATGAACACAACAATAAATGCATTTTAACACGTACGAGTATATTATGCAATGTGGAAAAACCAAAATCGTTAAAATACTTTACAGATCACGACATCGTCTTGTGCACTAATTCTAGATCAGACAGTAATTTTTCATTTCTTGATTATAAATTTGGCTTTCACCCTTTAAGGATTTTTATACCACTTAAAGTTCATATTCGCATCTCTATGGTTTCAATAAGTGTCAATCTGTCTTGATAACCTCCACTTTAAAAATAACTAAAACAAGTGTATTTTTGCAAGTAAACGTACGAGAAAGTGTTCTGAAGTTGAAATCAACTGGTGAAATTAATCTCCAGTCAGTTAGATTTCTTTATAATAGTGCTTGCTGTGATAGTGAGGTGTTTTAAAAATCAAGACAAATGTCCAAAATTATCTGAAACCAAAAACAACACAAACACGCAGGCGCATGAAAAGTGTCGTCATTCTATCACCACTGGTCTAAAGTGTCGTCACCTGCAACGCTATTGGTCGAAAGTGTTGTCATTTTCGGCTTGTGTTCAACTAATTGCGGTAAACAGGCGCTATTGAGAAATTTCGGCCTATTCTACAAGTTTTAGTGACATGTAAACATTACAATAAATCTTAAATGGCAGACCCCCCGTGTACCCCCCCAGGGGCTAAAGATCCTTTTAAAAAATCTGGAACCACACCGAGGTCACCGATAATCCGGAGCCGTAGCAGTCCAGAACTAGTTAATTCCCCAAGACAAACCCGAGCCGAAAGCAGAAAAGCTGTGGATAAACAACAAAAGAAGGGAATTAAGACTAATAAACAAGCGTCAATCCCCACTAACTCCAACTCTACTCTTTCTACCACCACCGCAAATACATTCTCCTCTACTACAAGATCCTCACCAATAACACACGAGCCCAGTTCAGCGCTTCCATCTGCCAACGAGGACAAAATTCCTCTTCTCAAAACTAAACGGATTCTGACTTCTGTTGAAATCCCCCAATACGCTTCTCTCCAGAAAACGAACCAGTCCGAGTCAGCCATGAATATTGTTCAAATTGCCACTCTGGCACTGAAAGCAGCCGAGCCTCTCAGAAATAACATAACCAAAGAAGTCCGTGACACAATAATCTCATCTCTACTGGAAATAGTTGAGAAAGGAGCCACACTGGGAAAACAACTTCATGCTCTGGAAGTCGAATTACTGGAAACAAAGGTGCAGAATGCAGAAACTCAACTGAAGATGGAAGAAAGACACTGCAGGGAAATGTCAGCCTGCGCCAACGCTCAAAAAGAACCCGTACTCAGTTACGCCTCGGCAGTAGGGAATCGAGGAGACTGCACCAGACTTACCGTAATAGTATCTTCATCAGACCAAGAAGCAACATCAGAATCCATCACCACAACAATAAAGGATATTATCAAGCCAGCCGACCTCAGAGTAGGTGTCAGTGGAATGACAAAGGCCAAAAATAACAAGGTCATAATTACCTGCCCTAAAAAGACAGATGCCGAGAAGATCCTAACAGCAATTCCAGGGCTGACCAATGGTAACTTGGTTGCTCATGAGGGCAAACGTCTTAGACCTAATGTTATCTTGAAGGGGATCGAAAAAGAAACACAAGATTCCGAAATATTAGACATGATCTTGCAACAAAATGATACTATCTACGAAGCCACTGGAAATGATAAGGAAGCTATTAAAATTCTAAGATTCACAAACAACAGGAAAAATGATAGGCTACGAAATGTTATTCTGATCGTCAAAAAAGAAGTACATTCAGCTATGTTAAAACAAGAAAGAATAAATATAGGTTTCCAGCGAGTCCGAGTCGAAGACAGCTGCCCAATCATGCAGTGCTATAAATGCATGGGATACGGTCACTCCGCCGCGATATGTACTGAATCAAAAGATCGTTGTCTACACTGTGCTGGTGAACACAAATCATCTGACTGCACAAAAAAGGAACAAAAAGAAGAATTCCGTTGCTGGAACTGCTTTAAAATGGCCAAAGGCAAAATTGAGGCACCAAAACACAGATCAAACGATAGGGACTGCCCCTACTGCACCATAATGATGTCACGCACAATGGAGAGAGTTGACTATGGCTAACTCAACTGTAACTACAGCATCCGGGACCCAGGCCAGTATAAATGAATACAAATATGAGAAAATTGAAGACTATAAGCCAATAAAAAATAGCCTTCGAATAATGTATCTTAACGCGAGAAGTATCAGAAATAAAATTGACGAGATTGAAGAAACTTTAAAGAGCATCAAACCCACTGTACACGTACTTGCAATATCCGAAACCTGGTTGGAAGATGGTGAGGAGTGCTTCTTCAACATCGACGGCTACCAAAGTGCATTTGCGTCTCGCACCAATGAAAGAGGAGGAGGGGTGATTCTCTACACGCACCATTCACTAAATGCTACAACTATTGAAAAACATTGTAGTGAAAATTCTTTCTTAGGAATTAATATCCGTAATAGAAATTTTAAACCGCTAAATATTTATGTTATCTACAGAAAGCCTACCTCAAACATTAACGAATTCTTAATGTATCTTGAATCTATTTTAAATAACTGTAGAAATGATACCCTTATCTTTGGTGACTTCAACATTGACATTTTTCAAAAAAATAATACATCTCTTAAGTACATCAACACGCTAGACTCATACAACTGTTTCATATGTAACACATCCTATCCTACACGAGTAACAGATACCTCTACTTCTCTAATAGACCATATCATCTCAAACAGACAAAATATTTCCTCAACTACTGCAAATATAGATGCCTACCTAAGTGATCATAACATTTTGATATTAGATTACCAAAACAGCTTGAAACATCACACTAATAATAGAATACATTCTTTTTCAAACAACACCAAAACCGATAAAAACATGTTAAAAACATATTTAGAATCCCACAACTTTCCACCAGTAATGCCAATGAAAACTATAATAATTTTAATGAATACATCAAAACAGCAATAAAATCATCCCAACATAAATCTGAGTTACGCATAGGAGACCAACGGAGGGGTAATACTCCATGGTTTGATGCAAAATTAAATGCACTTATCAAACAGCGCAACAATGCGTTTAACCTCTGGAAAAAAAATCAGCAAAGTGATATATTCACAGCACTGAGAAATAAAACAAGAAATCAAGTTACCAACTATAGAAGATATGCTAAAACCAAATACTACACGACTATATTTAAGGAAAACCCGCGTAATCCGCGACAGACATGGAAAATAATAAATGCAATTCTAACAAATAGCTCGACACCCCAGAAAGATGAAATTGAATGTCTTCTCATTAAGAATGAAGAAATAACATGCCCAACACAGATAGCTTCAACTTTTAACAACTTCTTTATATCAGTTGGGGAAAACTTAGCAGCTACAATTGCATCATATCCAGATGATTCTATCACTATAAACACGGATCAAAAAGCAAACCAGTCCTTATATATGGCCAAAAAAAATAAAACAGAAGTTCTCAGTATCATCTCTCAACTAAAGTCTAATGCATCTCCAGGTTTAGATGGAATTACACCAGCGTACCTGAACTTTTGCAAAGATATATTAGCTGACCACCTTGTTTTTCTTATTAATCAATCCCTGGATAGTGGAATCTTCCCAGATCAACTAAAGATAGCAAAAATAATTCCGATTTACAAAGATGATTGCAAAAAAAATCCTTCTAATTATCGTCCTATATCCATCTTCTCTGTCGTCTCTAAAGTTTTTGAAAAGGTTATTAAGCTTAGGCTCACTAAATATCTCTTATCAAACAATTTACTCGCATCCCAACAGTATGGATTCAGAAACCAATCTAACACAAAATGTGCTGCCTTCGATTTTGTATACGCCCTCCAAAAGCATATAGACCAGGGTAAGCATGCTGCAGGCTTATTTATAGATTTAAAAAAGGCTTTCGATACGGTTGACCATGGGATACTACTAAAGAAGCTAGAACACCTAGGCATAGTAGGCACTCCCCTGAAGTTACTGTGTAGCTACCTCTCTAACCGACACTGTCAGACCTTTGTTGGAAAAGGGACAAGCAGCATGGGAACGATAAAATGTGGCGTGCCTCAGGGCTCCGTACTTGGACCATTACTATTTTTAATATATATAAATGCTATTGCTAAATGGGGACTTAAGGGTACAATACAACTCTATGCAGATGACACAGTGATTCTTTATCACAATAATAATTTAAACGAACTTGAAAAGGAAATGGAAAGGGATATAGCTTGCCTGGCAAACTGGCTGCGATTAAACAAACTTAGCCTAAACATAAAAAAACACATTACATACTGTTTGCAAATAAAAAAATGTAATTCTTAATATAAGTCTTGATAATAACCGCCTTGAAAGGGCTGATGTTACAAAATATCTTGGCCTTTTCATTGATTCACAACTCACATGGAATCACCAATTTAAACATGTACTATCCAAAATTACTCCTATAACTGGTGTTTTATATAGACTTCGCGGGTTACTTCCTCCCTCTCTATTAAAATCGATTTACCATGCTATGATTCACTCACATCTAATATATCTCGCCGGAATCTGGGGATTTGCTACAAAAAAATGATTTCAGAAGTCCAGGTCGTCCAAAATAGAGCCCTGCGAAATATTTTCAGTTTACCTTGGGACACACATGTCAAAGACATCTACAGAAACACCCAAATACTTCCTTTTAATACCATTCCCACTTTTGAAATAACGAAAACTATATTACAAGTAATTCAACACTCGGCACATTCCAACACTACACTCTATTACAATTGCGACGTACACCAACACAACACAAGAAATCACAACAAACTTCATATACCAAAAATCAAATCAACAAAATATGGACTAAGATCCCTAGAATATATAGCTCACACAAAATATAATCAACTACCCAACGAGATCAAATGTGCAAGTCAATGTAAAAAGACCCAAACTAACATGCTCAAACTTCATCTTATTAATGACTTTCTGAAATAATAATGTTGTGTATGTCCCCATCATATGTCCATTTAATACATACAGCTATATGTTTCATGTAATGCGTATCATTCCCGCAATGAGTTTATTAACTCCTGGGAGTACAATGCTTTATATAATATACTATATTCTGTATTGTATACTTTTGATAAATAAAAAAAAAAATTAAAAAAAAAAAATATTTCTTCTTAAAATTAGTTACGTTTTTTTTAAACCACAGTTGCCCTGAAGAAACAAAACAAACAAATTCATTAAAAAACACCAAAAAAGAACAAATAAACAACAGTTGATTTTAGAAGAGAGACTAACATAAACCGATATATGTATATAGTTAATATGAATTAGGTAGATGAAAGACGGCAAAATGGATTATCAATAGTAGATTCACCGGCAGTTATTGCATTCAAATCTTGCTGTAGATTTAATTTCCCTTTTTCTCTTTCACAGTCTTTTTCTCTTTCACCGTCTTTGAGTCACAATAATATTGTTGCATTTATTAAAATCACATTGATGACTAAGGTTTAATTTATTTTTCAGATTGGCGCTTTAGAGGACAATGTTCAAATTGTCTGTTGTCCTCTGGTTATTGAAGGTAATGTATCCAGAAATGTATCATAACTCATTGCAAATCCAGTAAGCTTTGCGATGGTTCGGTGATTTCGTAGCCTCCCCCACCACCACAATACCGCCACTGAAAAAGTCAATAAAGTCGTTGAGGTGGAATACCAACGGCTGCGGAGTGTTTGAAACTTTACCACTAGAAATTCTTGAAGATACCTCAAACCGTAGACGGCAAATAATAACCCTCAAATTTTCCACTGACGCACATTATTTCTGGATTGTGGGTAGAATCTTCATAGTTTTGTTGTTTAACTCTGATGTGTCTGTATTTTTTTCAGGAAGTAACTGCACGCTAATGGACACAGGGATGGCAGGAGTATGCAGATCATTTGCCAACTGCCGGAGAGCGAAGAAGGCCGCCGGTAGAGGCGTTGTACCACAGGTACTGTTCTTTCCTTTTTGCGCATGTGTCAATAACAACGCGTTTGACTTAAGGCATAAACATTAATTATGTAAGCAGTTTTTATTCTAATCTAGACCCCTCTCCTCTCCCTTGGTCAGATAATTTTGAGCCACTTCCTACATACTTTTCAAGTAACGTGAGATTTTGCTGAATCCCCCCACCCCCCCCCCCCCTTTGATCTCACGTAATTAATGTATGCCTCCTTACGTGTCCTCTACGTGGCCTTCCTTTGCTTACAGAGATGTGACTTAACTGATAACGAATCGGAGTTGGTGTGCTGCGCTGAGACTGACTGCCCGCCGCTGCCGAAGGGACTTGTCACTCAGCTACCAATTGGCTCTAAGGCCGCTGACTGTGAGTTACACAAAACCCGAGCTGAAATGTTATAAAATTGTTATGATGCATTTCTACGTACTCTGCGTAAAGTACTCTTTTGAAAATCCTTTTTTTTACAGAAGATATTAAAAAATATCACGAATAAACCTAATAGACAGTTTAAAAATTAACAAATGTCGTATTTCCCAAATTTCAAATTACCTAATATGATGTTATATCCACAAAATGTGAGATCTACTTACAAAGTTATCTTCTGTAAACTAAAGGTTTTTAGAAACAGTATACAGTACATAGGGCGCGCGTATCGATTTATTCTTTCGAGACTTCAGACTGAATCATTCATCATTAAAAAAATGTATTTGTGTTTTTCTTTTATTGTAAGGGTAAAAAAATAACCTTTTTGATTTTAACAAACAAAATGTTAAATTTTCTCTGTTAGAAAAATCGTTTTTTTTTATATTGAATTCCACAATTTTTAAGTTATAAATATCATAAAGGGGAAAATCCTATTTATAATTTCAACTGGACTGATAGAACAACTACCTGGCTATACACATCTACATTATATACTAGAAATTATCTTCCACTCTGTGATTTACTTAGTCCCATGAATAACCGTAGGCACTTGAAACTTTTATTAGTAATGTTTTGTTTCCTCTACAGACTGTATAGAGCTGGCAGAGAAGATTCACCCGTGCCAAGAAACACGCTCCGGTTGGACTCGGGGGGATACATTATGTCCTCTTCTCACACCAGACTCCAATAAAGTATATCACGAGACTCCTATAACAACTACAGCGGAGGCCTCATATTATGTAAGTTACAGACATAGGTAGCTTTATTTAAAACCAAAAACAATAATTTGTTTATCCAAATAATAATATTTTGTTAATATATCTACGTATTTGGGGATGCAGTGTGGAGGGCCTTTTTAAGGAAAGGAAGAAGAGGAAGTTTGGGGAAAGAAAAAGATATGAGGAGTGGGTCGGTTCTAGGGATCAGTGTATCCAAGAGTGACGGACGAATGAATCCTGTAGTCTCGCGGTGGTGCAAGAAGATGGATCGAGAGAGACCAGCTGAAGAGGTCAGAAGATCTTCCCGATCAAACTTCACCCGGTGAACACGGACACCCCTGCTAAGTCTTCAAACATCGCTAACTACTTGGGGTGACTTATGGCGGAGGTGTTGGTTATCCAACACTTCGTCTCCCAACCAACTAACCAGCACGCCGTTTCATGGCAGGAGTAGGAAGGATGATAGACCGCTACAAAACTCGGTCTCCGCAACTTCTTGCTTCATTCACATTCATATATTATCTCATATCTATATACAATCTTGTGTTATTCTGACTCTTGACCCGACCCAACTCTAGTAATTTTAATTAACTTCCGCGGCGTATATTCTCCTTACACTATTTTTTCGTTTATTCGCTCTACATGCCCAAACCATCCAAGGGTCCTTTCTCAATCTTAAGAGATATAACGTACTTCCCTTGGACACTTTCAATTTTTAAGCTCTTAAAAAAAATATTACTTTTGAAGAAAACATGTATTCAGATGTCGGGTTGAAAAAGTAATAAGTATATGAAGTTCTCTACAAAAAATATGATTATGTTGTGTTATTTCCCATTTTATTCTTTTTAAATAATATACAGTACTGTGCGAATTAATGTGAACACGTGATAATTAGCACAAATACACTTGTTCTTGCAGTCATTAAGATTGTAATATTGTAATTGTATGATTGCATTATTGTAATAGCGGCCATTTTGTGTTCGTGTTCTATCATTCAGTGAGTTACGAGACACACCAAGCTACAGAAGCGTTAAATTTTGTAATTTTTTAGAATTACAGTTTTTTTGCAGAGGTAAACTTAACTAAAGCTTTTTGTTTCTTATTTTTAAAGATGGATATTTCTCTATAAAAACGCACAATATAATAATATTTCAAAGACCAAAAAATAGGGTATTTTCACAGTTTTTTTTTATTAATGAAAAAAATTAAGTAAAAAATTAGATAATAACGGAATTTTTGTTTTATTTTTACGACGACGAATAAATTTTCTATAACGTTTTAAAATACGCCTTTTTAAAATGCCGCCAAAACGATGTTTTCGCGCCCTTTGGTTGCCCAATGGCTCCTTGACGTCACCGCCGCCGAACATCTTGTGATCAGTTCGTAAATTGCAGTTGGTGTTACTTATTTACTTCCAGTTTGCTCGAATTAAATCGTTATGTTTATCCTATATCTTCTCACTTGCGAAACATATATAGTTTGATACACATGTATACAAAAACTAAAAGAAGAACCCAAAATAAGATGTTTAAACGACCCTTTCTAAAGCGATAAAAATGTCGACCGTATACAAATGTTGCGAGTTTGTTTAATATGTTTGACACAAGTGCCGAGGGGATCAATGACGCTAGTTCCTCGGAGCATCATCTATTAAAATACCGGTAGAACAAGGACACCATTCCCACCTGAAGGTTTTGCGCTAAACATTGCAATCCGTTTGTTAGAGAGCGAAATTTATGGAACGGACCGTATTGTGAATCAAGGGTTTTTCTAGTATTTTGGGGCTCTAGACCAAAGGTGGCTGCCAAATTCAACAGGAAGACTTGTGATTTATACAGGGTCAGCAGTTGTATACTATCTGCTGTATCTGTGGGCCGTTTAGTACAATACCCCCAGCTTCTGAGAAGCTAACTCTTCGACGGAGCCGGCTTACTTTTTTCGGATTCGTAAATTAACATTACAATAAAAAAAAATAGTTATTGACCATTTATACTCATAATTTAAACGTGGAAACACCCATGTTTACAGTCGTTAGATGGATATCTACACAATAATGACGGCCTCCGTGGTCGAGGGGTACGGCTCTCGACTTGCAATCCCGGCGTGAACAAGTATATTTGTATGTAAATAGTAATATATGTTTAATATAGGTATATACATTTAAAAAAAAAGAAAGACAAACATACCCGGGTTACGAATAACCCAACAATATTTGAAAATCTCCTACTACCACCACAGAAAGCCGAAAATGTTGCTTGTGTTATGATGGAGGACCTAGCCAGCCTAGGAATCGAACACGCGACGCTTGGTGGAACCCAAACGCATTGCTAACTCAGCCACTGATAGGTCTTTGATAAGTTGTATTGCATTTAACAATTTATTCGTTTGCGGCACGTTCCAGAGTGAAAGATACTCTCAGTAACGCGCTGGTGTAAGACCACCATTCCGAATTGAAATGTTCGTGAAATGGCTTTATCCGTGATTAGTGACCAGATCTGAAAAGCCAGGTACTTCCCCACCTTCCTCCTCCGCATCTCCTTTCCTCCCAACTACCTTCAACCTCACAACATACCCCAATTGGGGAAGCCCGGGAAGCCATAGTCTCACTGGCTCCAGATGGTTGGGTGCAGTTGGGACGTTTATTTCAATATTCATTTAAAATAAGGGAAATTTACTTGTAAAATGGTCAAAATTTTAAAGATCATCTTATGACTGGGAAGTTAGGTTACGAAATATCACTTGCTGTTTTGTTCAATATACTTTAAAAGGACCAGAATTAACTCTATATTGGGTGTATGTTGTTAAAATATATTACAACGGATATAATATGAGAGTTTCTGCATACAAAATGTTTTTATTACAGTATCTTCTTAAAACCCCGAAATTCAGGCTTAGAAAATTACTGTTCTCATTCTCATTGTAGCGTCTATTTTAGGCAAGTTGTCGGATTACGCCCTTAAAAACCGCGTTCAGTCATTACAGCTGAACAATATTATATAAAACTATAGGAACATAACACGGGCATCTTAAAAATGAAAAAAAAAACCGTCAATAACCGCCAACAAGTCGAGAATGTTTAAACTTTTGATAGTAACAAGGTGATAAACCTCTGAACGTTGACGGGCGTGACGTAATGATTCGCTCAACCAATCGTTGGCCGCTTGCTGTTACAGGCCGTAAGGCCTATTTTGAAATCAATAATTATGAATGAAAATATTAAAATTAAACTTTTTTAATGCGATAATCGTAATCAGAAAAATAATCTTTAAATCATCCACATATTTTTAGCGGTATCCCTAGTTTGTGAAAATACCCTATTACATACATTGAATAGCCAGGTAACTTTCCGGATCCTAATCCAATTGAAAATCGGTGGGCTATAGTTAAAGCAAGACAAGCACAACAAAAACAAAGCTGATTGAGGCAGTAATTTATAGACACGCAAATATCCGAAAATTGTAAAAAAATGTTGATTCTATGCCAAACCGTGTACAAGAAGTTACAAAAGTTAAGGTAGGACACACTTCATATTTAAAAAAATAATTGTAATTGTTTCTGTATTTTTTTCTTCAATAAAGAATATATATTATTTTTTTTTTAATTCTACACTTGTGTTCACATTAATTCGGACAGTACTGTATATATATTACAATAATTTGGGTGGTGGGTGGGTAACGCCACCCCGGGAATCATTTATTGATAAGCAAAACCCCTGGCATAAGTCACCCTAAGTGGTTCGCTACGTTTGGTGACTCAGGGGTGTCCAGTGTCCAGGTTCGAGGGGTGAGGTTTGTCTAGGTCTTAACGGCTGATGCTTTTGCCCATCTACTGCGTGGCGGGCCGGATCGGGAGAGACTAGTTGAAGGTGACCTTGTGACTTCTCCAACCGGACTCTCTCGACCCATCGCCACGCACCACAATGGGAAGAATGGATTCACACGTTCATCACTCCTGAACACATTGACACCCAGATTCCTACCCATCCCTCATCCCAGAGTTTTCTCTCCATCCTTTACCTAAAAGAAGATGAAATAACAATTAAAAATATTTATTTTTAGACCAATAATTAAACTTCCTTAGAGAATAATATTTGGATGTCGTGTTGTGTTCCCAGGGACGTATTGGATCAGGTCAGAGAGGAGCCATTACCTGGCGGGTGTGGCCTGTAAGTCTAGTGAGTGACCAGTGGGTGTTGTGTTCTGCATGGGCCATTGTTGGACGGATTGGGTGAGTTTATAGTTTTTTTTTTTAAATTCAACTCGTCCTTGAAATAATTACCGCAACGATGAATATAGACAAACGTAGTGATTTTAAGTTTAAATGATCAAGTTTTAAAGATTTAAGCACCTTTGAGGTATTATTTCTCCAAACTGGCGCTGTACACGATGTCTGGCAACTCGTTGTATAAGCGGGCAACTGATGAATCTACCTCAAATTATTATTGACTGAGGTTAGCAAAATTCTTTTTAAACTCTTTTCATTTACTTTTGTTTGTATGTTCCGCTTCCTGTTCTGGATGGTGGCTGTATTAATGGTTTTTAAATATTATGTTTTCATGTTAATAATCGTGCTTTTTTGGACTTTTTCGAATTTGTTCAATATTATGGTATCTATTAAAAAGTAAATAAGAAACTTTTTGTACGCGTCTATTGTTACAGAATTACATATGTACCTAATCGTGTAGTCATGAGAACCCAAAATACTCGTAATGTTGTTTTTTTTTTAAATTATTTCGTTTTTGATCATATTTTGTTGCCTACTTATTATAAATGATTAAATCTTATTATAAATACTAATTCTATACATTAGTTCCATTTGTTAAAAACATAGTGTCACCCTAGTTGTTTTTAATGTTCACTTTGATTGTTTGTGGAAATAATAATTTATTTGTGGTACAAATATTGTTACAAAGTTCCCTTCAGGTCACTCATGCAATTTTTTTCTCATTTTAATATTTAGTGTCTTTAAATGTAGTGATTAATATTATGCTACTTCATTCAATTTTTTAAATGTTCAAATGTTTTTTAAACCTCAATACAGGCTATAATTCCTAGTGAAGTTAATACTTTTTATTTAAAAATAATAATATGATTTATATACGGGTGACAAATAATAAAAACAGAGTGTGCAATTCACACGCGGTAGATGTAAAACCTTCAGAAAACTAAAGTAGTCAAGAGTGGAGAGGCTACAAAGCACCGCACAAAGAGGAGACCATACCATCTCATTCTCTCGCAGGCTAATACAAACATTACGTGTTTTTCACTCTTTAGTGCAGCTATTTTTCGTTTAATCGAGTTTCAAATCACAACGGTGCTAAAGAAGTTTCCGATTCAATAAATCGGGGTCGAGTCATCGCATCGCCGCATTTATAAGATAGTAAACAGCTGAAAGTAATATTAATATGCCAGTTAAAAAATTCTACTTCGGACACGATTTACTCCAAAACAAAGCTCACGAGAGGGATGGATTCGTACGTCCGACACTACAGGACGTCCGTCACTCCTGCACGTTCTTTACTCATGGACATCCGTCACTCCTGAACGTTCTTTACTCATGGACATCCGTCACTCCTGTTTATTTGAGTTTTTTTTTAAAGTGGAAACTTCTTTAGCACCGTTGTGGTTTGAAACTTGATGAAACGGAAATAAGCGACATTAAAAAGAGACAAACACAAACATCTATAGGATTTAGCCTGCGAGTGAAAGAGGTGTCCTCTTTGTGCGGTGCTTAGTAGAATAAGTAGTAAAATAATAACTTGCTAACAATATTATAATAAATAAACTCTGCACTTATCCTACGTCTCTGCATTCGTCTCATTCTCTCCAACTTTAGTTTTCTGAAGGTTTCACTTCTACCGCGTGTGAATTGCGTACACTGATTTTTTGAAATAATTTTCAGCATAATGTTTTCCCATGAAATTCTTTCGAGAAATTGATTAAAACGTTTTTTTTTTGCTGGGAAAATGTGGCGGGAAATTTGAATAAAAACATTTATCTTTTTGATTTTGTTATGCGATGATTATTAACTTTTCAAATTTAAAACATTTCTTCTGGAAAAATTGGGAATTGAGAAAAAAATTGCTCGTAAAATGGGTCGGGAAATTATGTTAGAGTTTTTAGAAACTGAGAAATTTACAGTTTTGTTAACCCCTCAGACCAATTTGTTCCTTTTCGGAACAACTCAAAGAGGTCTCGTAGAAATCGTAGTTCTCCTCTTACTATCATGTATAGAAATATGATCTAAAAACGGTGTTAGAAAGAGTTTATATTCAAATTTGAAAATTTATAACAAAATAATCAAAATGTTCGCTTTTCAGATACCAAAGTTTCCAACCAAAATTTTTAAAAAACATAATGAACATGAAACGATAAAAAATAGAGTTGACGATAACTTTTATATAACAATTGCTTACAAAAAATATGTGTGCGTTTTAATTTTTGTTGTCAGTAATTTCAATAAAAAAACAAAAACATTATAAATTTTTGTAAGTCAAAAAATTGGTATCTATTTGTTTTCATCACTTTTCAAAAACAGTTTTTAATTTTAGGATGCGTTCATAAACTTTCCATTTATGTAGATTTTATTGCAAAATGGAAATATTTTGATCTTCCGATAAAATAGGCCGGAGACCTGAGGGGTTAATTAAATTTTGACATTTTCTTGTCTGAGACGGTTCTTTTTTAAAACAACAGAGAGAGTCACTTCTGTTTACAACAATCGAAAATGTACAGTCCTTCAGATAATAATACTATCAGATAAGGACATATTTAGCATTAAAGAAGCGTCTTTTGTTTCAGTTCCAGTAATGTTAAGTTTGTTGGATTGGGCGGGACATTTACACCCCGTTACAATCCAGATGAGATATATGGCGTCACTAAACAAATCATCCACCCGCTATACAACAGAACTTACTCTATAGCGTACAACAACATCGCCCTCCTTCAGCTAGACAGAGAGTAAGTATTTCATAATTATATAATATATTGAAATTATTTGAAGTAAAAATAACATAACAACAAAAAAACTTAAAATAAAAAAGCCCCCACGTGCAACCGTAATTGGAATTCCAGACCATATACTGTTCGGGAGTTTACTATAGCAACTGAGCTATCTCCCGAACCTTCAGACCTGCTCTATTTCTCCATTCTACTTTTAAACTTTTCAGTATTTATTTTATCAATATAACAAATCTGACGGCCTTCGTGGTCAAGGGAAATGGCTCTCGACTAGTAATACGGAGGTCGCGGATTCGAATTCGGCATGTGTTAGTAAATTTTATTTGATTAATTTGTGATATTTGTCAACTTATTAATTTAAAACAATATATACAGTATATTTACGGCACGTTCCAGAATAAAAGATACTCTCAGTATCGCCCTGGTGTAAGACCGCCATTGAGAAATGAAAGTTTACTTGAAATGACTTTAGCCGTGTTTGATGACCAGATCTGAATAGCCAGGAACTTCCCCACCTTCCTCGTCCCCATCTCTTTTTCCTCCCCACTACCTCCAGCTTCACAACATAGCCCAATTTCCACAGTTTCACTTCAGACGGTTGGGAGCAGTCCCCGGCCTTACTCGAGCTTTATGTTGAGTATTTCGTAATTTAATGTGACCTCCCATTCTTGTGTGCGTGCAAATATTTCATCAATATCGAAAAAAATAACTATATAAACTAAAGCGATTAACAATAACTATAGATTCCATCATCACAGATAGTCTTCTCTATATCTCTATCTCTACATATTATAAAGTAAAGTCCCCCGCGCCGTCTTTCTGTCTGTCTGTCTGTCTGTCTGTCTGTCTGTTCGCGATAAACTCGAAAACTACCGAACGGATTTTCATGCGGTTTTCACCAATAGATAGGGTGTTTCGTGAGGAAGGTTTACGTATGCAATTTGTCAAGGATTTGTGTAAATTGGTTGAAGCGTAACGATAATTGTTAGAAGTGTCGGAAAAATTCCAGCCGCCTGGTAGCTTACATCGAAAACGCTGCCTAATCCTTTTGGGATATAGCAAAACAACGCATGGTGGGATATTCCTCTTTCATAGATCTACAAAAAAGTCCGAGATGGCATATGTCTATCTTTTACGGATAGCTTACTATACGCATTCTATCTTCTTATCTTATTATTCTTATCAATTGCATATTAGATATAATGTGTATAATAAGCTATCCGTAAAAGATAGATATATGCCTTCGCGGATTTTTTTGTAGATCTATAAAAGAGGAATATCCCACCATTAATTGTTTTGTTACATCCCAAAAGGATTAGGCAGCGTTTTCGATGAAAGCTACCAGGCGGCTGGACTTTTTTCCGACACTTCTAACAATTATTGTTATGTTTCAACCAATTTACACAAATCATTGACAAATTACATACTTAAACCTTCCCCACGAAATACTCTATATATTGGTGAAAACCGCATGAAAATCCGTTCAGTACAACAGACTTTACTTTATATAATATGTAGAAATAGAGATAATCGGTCAAAAATACATTTTTGTTGCATATGCATTTTTGAGTTTTTTTTTTTATAAGATAGCCAAAATATATGAGTAGAAATTTAAGTTTTGTGGTAGGTATCATCATTACATAGTATAAAATGAAGTCGCTCAAAATGTATGTGCGCATAGATCTTTTAAACTACGCAACGGATTTTCATGCGGTTTTCACCAATAGATAGAGTGATTTAAGAGGAAGGTTTATATGTATAATAAATGCTTATTATATTAGAGAAAAGCCGAGAAATTCAAATATTCAATTTAAGCAACGGGCAGCGGGCAGCGGGCAGCTGGCGAGCGGATGGTGTGGATTTTATAAAGGTTGGGTAAATGGCGTTGTGTTTCGTTAGCCACAGCAACGTGTGGCCGGGTCTGCTAGTAAATAGATATATAGAACTAGCGCAGATTAGTGAAAAATCACGAATTGACTGAATTCTCCATAAACAGTTCCAATTTTGAAAATGGCAATTTATATTTGTAGTTAGTTTATCGCTTGTCTGAATTCTCCAGAAAAAAAGTTTATTGAACTGGAGTTACAGACAGACAGAATCACAACCGAAATTAGCACCTTTTTTATTATTATTTAAAATGTTACGGTTAATAATCCGTTGAAAAGTAAAGTAATCATATTTATTAATGAATACTTTTTTATTGCAAAAAAAATTTACAAAATTTTAAAACTGGTGACGGGGACACGTGCGGGATGTTCACGTGTGTCATGCGTCATGCCGGAATATCGGCATACCGCACCTAAAGGGTTAAGGAATATTATTGCATCGTAATACCATCTCACAGCTTTTTTCTAAAATAAATTATTGTTTTTAACACAAACAAAAATCTATAGTTGACCATTTTTCAATTTCAGGGTGAAATTCACGAGCAGAATTCTGCCAGTCTGTCTCCACACGGGCACCCCTCTTCCCGACAGTACTTCTTCCTTCATACTAACTGCCAGTGAATACAAGGTTAGAACACTTTTCTTTGCCTTCATGATGAACAATGACCAATGATGTGATAACGACAAGATTGACAGCTGTCGCCGGTACTAAGTGTACATTTTTTTAATAGATGTCCAACAAACATGCCGTTTTCCCGCAGGGGTAGGCAGAGAGGATGGTCCGCCACACGCCTCTGTTTTAAAAACACTATTTGCTTCGTTCACGTTTGTACATCATCTTATGCATAGGTACTCTTCTGTTATTCTGAATTTTGAGATGACTCAACTCAAGTAGGTACTTGATTCACTCGATCGTGCCATGTCGTCCTTGGGCGTGCCACACCTCTTCCACCATTCACTTATGCATCTTATATTTTCCTAGCACTTCTTTCACCGTCCATCCGCTCTACATATAAAAACCATCTGATTTTCCCTCTATAAAACCTTTTCATTATTACATGCTCTCCCGATCTCCACATGTTTATGGTTTTTCTACCACTCTAAAGAGGTGCAAATATACAAACAAAGATATTTTATTAAAATTAAATGTTGATTAAAGGACACTCTTCCAAGATCTCCATGGTCAAGTGGTTAAGATCCTCGATGGCGAATTCAGAGGTAGTGGATTCAAATCTTGGTTTGTAATACGTCAGAATAAATATTGAAATCATTAAAATAACACACCATGTTTGTGGCACGTTCCAGAGTGGATGGTATTGTCAGTATCGCCCTTGTGAATGACTGGAGAAATAGTGGCTCTATCATGTTTGGTGACCAGATCTAATTAGTCAGCCTTCCCACCTTCCTCTCCCCTTCTCCTTCCCCTCCCCACTTCCTCCAGCTTCACAACATGCCTACATTGGGGATGCCATAGTCCCACTGGCTCTAGACTCTAGACGGTTAGGAGCATTTGGGAGATTTGTGCTGTATTCACAATAAAAACATATTTCAATAATATCTCACTTCATATTGTAATAGTATAGGGATAGCGCGGTAGAAATGTTCTTTGGTTGTTTTTGCTTTGTTATTCCCACTAAGTACAACAATTCTGGGTTGATTAGAAGAAAGTGGCATCACTCCACTATGTAATGTTAAATCTATTCATTCATTTAATGGGTCTAACGATGCTAAATAACTAATTAAGCTAAAAACAAAATAAAATATTAATTTGGGAGGCGGGTATGGGTACCGCCGCCTCGGGAATCATTTATTGAAAAACCATCACATCTAACATAGGTCACACCATGTGGTTTGCTACGTTTGGTGACTTAGCAGGGGTGCCCGAGCTCATGGGGTGAGATTTGTCTAGGTCTTGGCGACGGATCCATTTACCCACCTACTACTACTTATACTAAATATCTATGGCATACGATTTTTTTTTTTTGCATGAGCTCCACACAGGAGGTCATGAGGAAAATAATTTCCCTCAGGGCCTATGTCATCCTTAGGGATACTGTGTGGAGGGTTTTTTTTAGGAAAGAAAGGAGAGGAGGGTTCTGGGAATGAAAAGGGTTTAAGGGTGAGTAGGAATCTGGGGTACAGTATGTCCTAGTCATCCACCTTCAAGACCTAGACAAACCTCACTCCATGAACCCGGGCACCCCTGCTAAATCACCAAACGTAGTGAACCACTTCGGGTGGCCTACGGCTAGGGTATGGGTACCGCCGCCTCGGAAACCATTTATTGAATAACCAACGCCTCTGACATAGCTCACACCATGTGGTTTGCTACGTTTGGTGACTTAGCAGGGGTGCCCATGCTCATATGGTGAGATTTGTCTAGGTCTTTGCGACGGATCCATTTACCCACCTACTACTTAACGGGTCGGATCGGGAGAATCTGGTTGAGGGAGAACTTTGAACACTCCAGACGGACTCTCTTGACCTATGGCACCGCAGAGGGAGGGATGGATTAACACGTTGACCCCCAGATTCCTACCCACCCCTGACACCTTTTTTCTTCCCAGAACTTCCTCTCCTTCTTTTTCCAATAAAGACTCTCCACACAGCATCTACAAAGATGCCACAGATCCAGAGGTATTTTTCCCCTCAGGGCCTCCTGTGAGGGGTTAAAGAAAAACACTGCTAATATTAATTTCCTCTTGTATATTTCTTGCAAAAAGTAATGGCGCATTTGTTCTCACAAGATAATCTTTAATCAGTTGGTTTGTTTTTCAACATTTCAGACGAGCATGCAGAGAGTGTCTCAGGAGGAGTGCTCTAGAGTATATCCCACTGGCAGCTCTCATCACCCTGCCGGTATAAAACATGACGTGGAGATTTGCAGCCGCCCAGTCAACACAACTGGGGAATGTACGGTATGTAACGCTGAGATGTATTGTAAACCAAGCTTATTATACTGAAGATTTTTTTTTTAAATTAATTATTTTTACTATAAACATTAATATTACAAGAAATTTAATAAAAACAAAAAAAGTAGTAACGCAAAGCTGCTGAAGATAGCCGACATGTGACAATCATTATTGACGTGCGCCATAGAATAAAGAATAACAAAACAGTGGGCGTGTTTTGTGATACAAAAGTCTGACTATTATTTGCTAAAAATATTATTATACATATCCTGTATAATAATGAAATCCAAATTGGAAAGCGATATTCAATGTGAGACAGAGCGCGTGCTAAATGGGCTAGAACCAAAATGTATCAAGTCGGTGGCGACATTGGTTTCTATTTAAATCTGCAGCATGGACATTTCTAGTTTTTACGCAAATAACTTGAATTTCCTCTGAAATCGTGAGATTTGTAAGTACCTAGTTTCTTACATTTGTACCTACTTAATAATGAAGACGATTAGAATGGTGGTCTTTCACTAAGGTGATACTGAGAGTATCTTCAATTCTGGAACGTGCCGGAAATGTAATAAAATCATTTCACTTAAATTATATGTGATTTTTTTTACAGTAGCTCCACACAGGAGGCCCTGAGTAAAATAATTCCCCTCATGGCCTTTGTCATCTTTGGGGATGCTGTGTGGAGAGTATTTTAATGGAAGGAAGTTTTGGGAAAAAAATGAAGGGTGGGTAGGAATCTGAGGGTCAGTAGGTCCAGGAGGGACGGACGTATTTTTTTTTTTTTTTTAAAAGACAAACATTCCCGGGTTACGAATAACCCAACAATGTTTGAAAATCTCCTACTACCACCACAGAAAGCCGAAAATGTTGCTTGTGTTGTGATGGAGGACTTAGCCAGCCGAGGAATCGAACACGCGACGCTCGGGTGGGACCCAAGCGCTATGCCCACTCAACCACTGACCAGTCAATGAATCCATCCCTCCCACTGCGGTGCAAGGCTATATTCCGAGAGAGTACGGCTGGAGAAGCCAATGGGTCTCCCTGAATCATTCTCTCCCGATCCGGCCTGCCATGCAGATTGTGGGTAGAAACATCCGCCTCCAAGTCTCGGACATCCCTTGAATCTGGGCACCCCTGCTAAGTCATTAAACTTAGAGAACCTGGTGGCAACTACCTAGGTGTTAGTTATCAAGTAAATGGTTCCTGAGGCGGCGGTACCCATACCCCCCTCCCAAATTGGTGTGGGCTTGTTTCATGGTCCAAAAGTCTGAATATTCTTTGCTTAAAATATTGTCGTATATTTCCTGTATAATAATGAAATTCAAAAGGGATAGCGATATTAGGTGTGAGACAGAGCACGTGCTAAATGGACTAGAATCAAAAGGTACTAAGCCAGTGGCGACATTGGTTTCATTTTATATATGCATGGAAGGCATTTCTTGTGTTTGCGCAAGTAACTTTCAAATTATTGTTGTTGTTTTTGCACACATAATTTAAGTAAAATGATTTTTTTTCATTTTCGGTACTTTCTAGAGTTGAAGATACTCTCAGTATCACCCTGGTGAAAGACCACCATTCGAATCGAAAACTTGATTCATAATTAAGAAGGTAACAATTTAAGTACCTACTTACAAGTCTCACGACTTCAGAAGAAATTTTGTCCAAGAGAAAAATAGAAACGTATTTTTTGAACGCGAGGTCTACTAACTGTTGACAGACAGAACTACTAGTATTAGGTTGGATTAGGTTGACCGCACTGAACTGCAATTAGAACCATTGACCATGAATGTAATCACTGACTATCTACCCGTATTATGGGCGAAAGCAAGATGGAACTTCCACTAAATGCATTTTGTTTTAAACCGCTAAATATATTTGAAAATAATAAATAAATTTTGTGAATGTTTTTACATAGTACTCACCACACACCAAATATTAATGTATTGTCTGATATTAAAAGATACTTTGTAATACGACTCCTTAAACTGAAGTTAAACTCCCTAAAGTCAGTGTTGGGCCCATTTGGTGGTGTTTTATGTGGAAACACAATGTACTATTTTATTACTCGTACATAACAAATAAATTGGTTTTCACTTTGACACAAATCATTATAAAAAAACAACATTCGCGCATCTCTAGTGCTACAAGTGTAAGGGTTTAAGAGGAACGGATGTGTAGTCCATTTCGGCCCGTTACATACAAAACTTCATTTTAATTTGAAGCTAAAATACCCAAACAGACTAAATAATTTTTTTAATCAATAGTTATACTAAATATCTGGTACGAATATATGCTACTTTATATATTTTTGTTGAAAATGAGGAATATGTTGATATACAGGTAATTAAATAATTCAGTTTTGCTTTATTTTGGAGCCACTTTTTAAATTTTGTAGTGGGTTAATTAAAATGAAAAATAAATTTAATCTTGTACTATATACTGCGTTAATATAATAAATAAAATAAGAAATAAATCATCGTTAACCTTTAACTGCTGATGTGGGGCCGCTCAGGCCCAGCCATAATAATAATATCGAAATACTTCCCTCCCCCGCTCGTGACGTATACTTCGCTTTCAGTTGCTTCGAATTAAGTGACGCCAGAGCCGTAAGTTTAAAATTTTTAATTTTAAATGTTGAATTTCTGTAAAGAAATTCATTTCAATTTTTTTGCGGGCCTCTCTGATCCATCGTCAGTTCTTATGTGACTTTTTAAAGTTGATTTTTACTATATAAAAATAAACAAACAATTTTATTAAAGTTTTATATACAAAGTTTATTCGAGACATTATGGAAATAATATAATAAAAGTGAGTTCATTGTTTTTATTTAGTTTAATAGATAATACAGACTTATTTCTGATCTCAAGTGATTTTTGCCAAAAATTATTACATACAATCCACATTGTCAAATACCTATAAGTTACTTAACAATAAATAAAAGTTTTTTGTTTTATTTAAATATATATAAATTGTTCAATAAATTATAATTTTGGACCACAAAATTTGTGGATCACTAATATATAAAAAAATAAAGTAACAGGCCGCACAGGCCTTACGTCAGAGAATTCTTTAAAAAAATCACCTCAGCAGTTAAAGGTTAAAAATGTGTTTTTTGAGATACTTTAAATTTGCATGCGGCAAATTTGGGTTACGACGTAAATAGGTTTCTTTTTTTAAATTTTCTTGTCAACAGATTTTATTTTTATGGTCTTCAAAGTACAGTCCCTTTAAGCCGCAATAAAGCAGTTTCAGGTCAACGGGTTATTTTAATTTTAATTTAGATCCATCAAAATGCTTTCTTTTAAAATTTTATATCTTTGTATTTATATTTCACCACATTTTCATAATAAATATTGTAAAATTATTTTTTAATTTATAATCATTAACAATTGTTTAAGTAGCCTCTAAAATCATTAATATTAAAATCATTCATGGCGTTTTTTTTATAGTTAAAAACACAAATAAAATTGCCCATACACGTACTACACATTTGTTATACTCGTATAAAACAATTTTTTAGTTTGGTGGTGAATTTTGGCCTAAAATCCATATAATATTCCTCCACACAAAAGATAAGAAGATGAGGAAGACTTGTGCCACATTTACTATACATAGAGATCTGTGTACACACTTTATATAAAGTGGTCGGACGGCAATGCTTTCCCGTTCATTCAAGTAGGACCAGGCGTAAAAGTTAGAACTACCCCTCCCGCCGGAAACGTGTTGAAAATCCGATGAAAAAATGCACTAATTTATAATCTGCCATTTGGAGTGTGTTTACCTTATTACTTTATTACCGCCCTTGTGGTGATTTTTCACAAAAACGGCGCTCTACAAATTATCCAATTATTATTATTATTATTACTTTATTTGTTCTCAGAACTTCTATAGCGGTTCCCCGTTGATTTTACCAAACAGCAACAGGGTGGCCTGTACCCACCTACTGGTGGGGTTGGCATCCTATCGGAACACTTCACCCTGCACACACACCAACACCCGCATATCCGCCTTCATACCCTGGATAGAGGGTATAGTGTGGCCTGAAAGCGGTGTTGTTGTCTAGAACCTTGTTTCAGATCATTTTTTAAATGCTTTTTTAAAATTAATTATTTAATTGTTACACAATGAAGACAATATTAGCGAAACTCAATCGAAAATCTGGAAACAGAAAAATCAGAAAAGATATTGGCTCCCAGCGGAGCTCCCAGCAGAGCCAATATCTTTTCTGATTTTTCTGTCTCCAGATTTTCGATTGAGTTTCACTAATATTGTCTTCATTTAATTTTAAAAAATTACATTTACTTATAAAGTGTAAACAGGATGCCCGTAAATGCTAAGTACAAACGGGAAACTGATCTACCCCCAAAAAAAACTATGTTTTCGATAAGACTCAATGCTTTGAATAATTTATTTTTTAAATTTAATTTTAAAATTTTAATTTGTACGTTTTTTCGGAAACTAAGTGTAAAACTTCTGTAACAATAAGCGATAATTAACCCTCGGGCAACCAATTATTCGAAAAATTTACAAAATTTTAAAATATTTCAACTTTCGACGCAATTTCTCAAGTAAAAAAAGTTAGTTTACATAGTCTAATGCTATTGTGATAGATTCACCAGTTTCTTGTTTGTAATGTACAAGTAGGTATTTCAAAACCATTTGAATTCTCACTTTTTAAAATTGAAAATATGTTCCTACACGTTTTATAAAAGGAAAAATTATTTTCATAATAATATTATTTCGCAAACAAAACTTGAATACAACAACGGTGAGGAGAAAACAGACCTCAATGGCAACTAGTCTTCCAAAAGTTTAACAAAAAAATGTTGAAATTCTCAATCTGTATGAGTTTTGTATTGATTGGTAGCCGTTCCGACCATACATTTTTTTTCACATATTGGCGGCATGCTTCAATTTTTTTTTAAATTTTTCCTCATTTTTTTTTTACTCTGATCCGAGTTATATAAATTAAATTTTTAAAATATCTACCGAATACTGCTATCAACGTTAAAAAAATAATTGAAGACATATAACAAATCTAAGCTCAATCGTCCAATTGGTTATCGAGAAATTGTAGTTTGCCGATTTGCAAAAGGCTTGTAAAATAAATACACCATTGGATGAGATTTAAATGAAGTAATTGATAGTTAGCGGCTAATCAGCCAACCCAGGACCAAGAACAACTTGTTCCTCTCTTTTGTAAAATGGATTATAGTCAGAAAGGCATTCTGTCCTTCATGTCTTGTTACTTGTTTCCTTCTCAGTACTTGTCAGTAAGAGCGCGCACCTGCCTCTCCCGCCCATACTTCTTACTAATTCTATAACTATATTTTATCAATACATCACTATTCACTTTGAACAAGTGAACTTAGAAAAGTCTGACCCCCAATTCTAAAAGCTTTTCTTTCTAGACATTATGTAAGGAAGGAATAAAGGTTAGGTACTGTGTGTGTAAATGTTTTAGAAATATTTTATATTATTTCATGAACACCTCACTAGAAGAACCTTCTATGCTGACTGCTGAGGTGTTCACACACTGTTCATGTATTTTACTTGTTGTAATAAAGTTTTTCTGTGTTTTATTATTGTTATTGTTATATTGATAGGTTGAAAATTATTAGGAAATATTGTACAACTTCCGAATAAAATATGTAATATTTATGTCTTATGTTTGATTTTAATAAATTTTTAAAAAACTTGTTTAGTTTTTTTTTAAATCCAGACTGAAACCTATTGTTGGTATATTTTCTCTTACCGATATTGTCGGTAAAAACCTTTGTCTGTGCTAAGGACCCAGACAGTGTGAGCATGCTTATTCATGGATATGCTCAATACAAGTTTGCTCATTTACTAGTAGTTCATTTGTGAGCATGTGTGTCAGTACCATAGTTTCACGTGTTGTGTGTTTATCATGGATTTTTTCTCAGGGCCTCCTGTGTGGAGTAGAAACTTTTAAAAAATTAAAAAATGTAATGAAATGTTACACCTTCATTTAGTACCATTTTCAAAAAGAACCGGTTCCAATAAAAAACTAAGCGAACCGGTGACAACTAGGTCACCGAGACAATATCGACCATCTCTAGCTGTATCACACCGACTGCTGAAAATAAGAAAGTTTCGCCTGAAACAACAATGGTTTGCCAAAATGAGCTATAAAATAACATTATAGGGACTTTGTTAAATTACAGAGACCATTTTTGCATGACATGGTCTCTGTAATTTAAACAAGTATAGGTATGGTTGTGTATTTTTGTAATATGGTTCTAAATTTCAATTTGTCGTTATTTTATTGTTCGATGACATAAATATTCTTATCACTGTCATAAATGAATTCTATAAAGACTGTTTATAATGCTAATAAATAAAATAAAAATAACATTTCCGTGTCAGTTGGTCACTTGTCACTTGTGGTTTACGATGACGCTACTCCATACCCCTGCAATGTTGAAGATGCATTGATTTACCATGTTTTTATGGATTTTGGGTCATTTTGACCTTCATGCTTTTCCCGGTCACAAAAATATTTACTTTCGAATGAGATAGTAAACATTTTTTGGTATGGGCCACGTGGCAGAAATCCCGAATTCCGGAATGTAGTTGTAGAATTTCAGTGCAGGTTCACACTGTCTGTCTATTATCCTTTTCAATAAATATTTACTAGTAATTCTGTGAACAGTAGATCTCTTGTCCTAAAATAGGGTGTTTCCAATTTTCTCTCGTTTAAATTTTTTAATTTTTTTTTTTATTTAGTGATAATATATTACAAAATCATAACATAATATTAAAATACATTATTCCCAATGAGTTTAATAAAACTCACTTCGGGAAGGACAACATTATTCAATTAGAATTTTTTTTTTTTCAAACGAACACCAATTTAAAGGGGAGTTGAATGAAAAATACACAGATTTTAAAACAGACTAAACACTCTTGATACAGTTAGTTGAAGAATATTTCTTAATTACATTTAGAAAGATACACAAGAGTTACAAAAAAGAGCTATATATGTCTCTGGTTAATAAAGCTACTGTTAATGCACTACCTCCACACAGGAGGCTCAGAATAAAATAATTTCCCTCGGGGCCTATGTCATCCTTAGGGATACTGTGTGGAGGGTCTCTTTAATGTAAGGGAGGAGAGTAAGTTCTGGGAAGGAAAAGGGATGGGCTTCAAGGGGTTCAGTGTGTTCAGATCATCTGCTGCCAAGACCTAGACAAACCTCACTCGTTTAAATACCTTCATACCTGTGATATACGTTATCACGTTGAATACTTATATTTTATCAAAATTATCAACATGTTTCCAAAGCAATGATCTTTTCGTCAATATAAAATGAATTTAAATAAATTAATGCCAAAACGTGAATTTGCAAATATGAAGATTTTTTTACAAAAAAATAAATTTCACAATTTGTCCAAAGAAACGTCACTATCTCAATGAAAATTATTTTTTAAGCATTCTTCAGGTAGGTATATACCATAATATTGATAAAATGCTTTTAAGAAAGTTCAAACGAACGAGGAGATTTCTCGTTTGAAAAAAAAATCTTCACTGAACCATTTGTGACAGTATACAGATGACAGTACAGTCTATGATAGTTTTTTGTTTGACAAACCCCCAAAGGGCTCATAAATTCCAACAGCTCGGAGGGCTTTGAAGCAAAGAATGGACGGTTATCTTGAGAGTGTTTTTTTCTAGGGTAAAAATTAGCTCGTTGAATTTAACGTTTGAAAGACCCAATTATTGTCTGATTACATCTAAAAGGGATCGAAATGAAAATCTAGTCTCCTTCAACGGAAGCAATCTTCCGAACAGGCCCTCCATTGATATGCTTGGTGTAACTCTAAAGGTGCGATTCCGTGCCACGCGGCAGTCGGCAGACGGCGACAGCAGACGGCGACTGCAGTGCCGCCGACGGCAGGCGGCACTAACGCGCAGGTTCCAAAGTCGACGGCATTGACGGCACTGCAGTCTGCAGTTGCGTCCGCTGCATACTGCCCGACGGTTGTGTCTTCCATTTAAAATTATGAATAATAAAATGCTGCAAGTGTTATTGCAAGAAGAAGAAGACGAAGATGATTTATTATTGTATTATTATTCAAGTAGAAAGCCTATACTTTATTATACCCTTTATTGGATAATCAACACCTCTGCCATAGGTCACCCCAAGTGGTTCGCTACGTTTGGTGATTTAGCAGGGGTGCCCGGGTTCATGGGGTGAGGTTTGTCTAGGTCTTGGAGGCGGATGACCAGGACATACTGAACCCTAAATTCCTACCCACCCCTTAAACCCTTTTACTGCCCAGAACTCTCCTCTCCTTCCCTTCCTTAAAAAAACCTTCCACACAGCATCCCCAAAGATGATATAGGCCCTGAGGGAAATTATTTTCCTCAGGGCCTCCTGTGTGGAGCTCATGTAAAAAAAAAAATACTGCCAATGTACTTAAATAGACTGGAAGAAGGCGCTTATGAAACTTTGATAAAAAGATATCTAAATGAGAGTGAAGACATTTTCAGAAGTTAAATAAAAAACAGTTTAATTTTGTAATCTATAATGAACATTCTTGCGATCAAATAAGCACGGATTTTTAGACGCCAAATTAATAAGACTCTCGCTTTCACCGTCTGTCAACACGTCCATTGTGTCTGAAGTCGACGGCAGTACTATGTTTGCACCCGAGTGCTGTCTGCCGCCACGCGTCAGTCATCGACTGCAGTGCCGCCGACGGCAGGCGGCACTACTTAACTCTATGCACTTGTATTGGACCGTTTCCGACACACCACTGCAAGTGCCGCGCGGCACTTGCCGTCGATGACTGACGCGTGGCGGCAGACGGCACTCGGGTGCAAACATAGTACTGCCGTCGACTTCAGACACAATGGACGTGTTGACAGACGGAGAAAGCGAGAGTCTTATTAATTTGGTGTCTAAAAATCCGTGCTTATTTGATTGCAAGAATGTTCATTATAGATTACAAAATTAAACTGTTTTTTATTTAACTTCTGAAAATGTCTTCACTCTCATTTAGATGTCTTTTTATCAAGTATTTTTTTTTTTTACATGAGCTCCACAAAGGAGGTCCTGAGGAAAATAATTTCCCTCAGGGCCTATGTCATCTTTGGGGATGCTGTGTGGAGGGTTTTTTTAAGGAAGAGAAGGAGAGGAGAGTTCTGGGAAGGAAAAGGGTTTAAGGGGTGGGTAGGAATCTAGGGTTCAGTATGTCCTGGTCATCCGCCTCCAAGACCTAGACAAACCTCACCCCATGAACCCGGGCACCCCTGCTAAATCACCAAACGTAGCGAACCACTTGGGGTGACCTATGGCAGAGGTGTTGGTTATCCAATAAAGGGTATAATAAAGTATAGGCTTTCTACTTGAATAATAATACAATAATAAATCATCGTCGTCTTCTTCTTCTTGCAATAACACTTGCAGCATTTTATTATTCATAATTTTAAATGGAAGACACAACCGTCGGGCAGTATGCAGCGGACGCAACTGCAGACTGCAGTGCCGTCAATGCCGTCGACTTTGGAACCTGCGCGTTAGTGCCGCCTGCCGTCGGCGG
The DNA here is from genome assembly GCA_917880885.1 of Limnephilus marmoratus. NCBI lineage: Eukaryota > Metazoa > Arthropoda > Insecta > Trichoptera > Limnephilidae > Limnephilus > Limnephilus marmoratus. The sequence goes on from OU862913.1 coordinate 43,258,149, forward strand.
CACTGCAGTCGCCGTCTGCTGTCGCCGTCTGCCGACTGCCGCGTGGCACGGAATCGCACCTTTAGTGACCAGCTCAGATATGGGGGCTCCATCGAAGCTCTGGCTTAAGTTAGCCTCTCAAAAACTGGGCGTACTGCACAGCTACTGAATGCTATCTTTGTTCTACTGGTATTTTGATGGAAGATGCTCCGAGGAACTAGCGTCATTGATCCTTTCGGCACCGGTGTATGGTCGGGAAACACGCCAAACGCGTGCCCAACATATGTACACAGTTGACATTGGACACATGAGATCGGGTCGCTTCTTCGCCTCGTTCTTGTGTTCAACAACTCGGGTGTGGAACGATTTGCCGGCCTCTGTGTTTCCTCCTTCCTACAACATGGGCCTCTTTAATACCAATGTTCATTCCTTTCTCTCCTCAAAAAGATCCTCCACATAGCATCTCAGATGACATAGGCCCTGAGGTAAATTATTTTCTTCAGGGCCTTCTGTGTGGAGTAATGTAAACAAACAAAAAAATTAGAGGGTGTAAGCCGGAGAAGATCGGAAATACGTCATTTCTAAACCAAATTTCGAAAGATTGATCTTTTATCTATTTTTAGTACGAGTATAATAAGGCTATAAAGATGGAGCGACAACGTCCTCAAAGACATATCCATCTTGGAGCTTCTAAACTGGAGAGAGCTGGCACAAAACCCACATGAGTGGAGGAAGACTCTTGAGGAGGCCAAGACCCACCAGGGGTTGTATTGTAGAGCCAAGAGTGATGATGATAATAAGGTTATACCATAGGTCGTTGGCAGATTTGTTAAATTTTTAAATGAAAAATCTTATTTTACAAGACATACTTAATACCATGTAATCATACATTATTGTAAATCAATATGTTTTCTAGTAAACGCATGTTTCAAAAATTTTAATTTTAGTTCAAATAAAATCATTAAAAAAATATCCGAACACTTATTTATGACGAAAATTTCTCTATTTTGTTTTGTCTATCCATTTACGGTCTTGCAAATTAAAATATTTACGTTTTTTTTACATTCTTATTTTGCTTATACATTATTGAAAAATGACAAATACTTATGATCAAAAAATACTTTCCAAAAAATACACAATTTTAATAGTTTTATCATCACGCCTTTCAGCATTTTTGGATCAAGTTATGAATTAAAGCAAATTTGGAATGAAATAAAATCGATTTTGAGTTATATCTTTCTCATTGGAACCGCCCTGTACGATCGTAAGAACATCTTTCGACAAAATTTGGATTTTCGGCCGCTGGTTGGTTAAAGGCCCTTAAAAGTTGAACATTTGAATTAATTTGCAGACAGGCAAAATGAAAAACGGTCGAGTTAAAACAAGACTTCGTGACATTCAGTCAATAAAATGACATTAATTGATATTCAGTCATCATCATCATCATCTTCTTCCCCTTATCTTATTCGGGTCGGGGACCCATTGCATCGACAAGGCTCCTCCATATGTCCCTGTCTTGTGCTGATTGTTCGGCCTCTGTTCATGTTAGCCCCATCCTCTCCTCACACAGTTTCTGGAGTTGCCTCGCCCAGCTGTGTCTAGGGCGGCCCACTGGACGTCTACCCTCCGGAATCGCACTCAGTATCTTCCTCGGAATACGGTCGTCAGACATTCTTAGTACATGCCCAAGCCACCTCAGTTGCTCAGTTGATATTCAGTCAATTGATATAATAGGATGTAATTTTAATTAATTAAAAAATTTATATATTCAATAGGTACTAACTACTAACCTAACCTATCTAATGTGAAATGCATATAAACACATATTATTACGGATATCTCTCTCATCTCATTGATTGTGCGGTAAAAAAAGGAAAATCAATTTTTCCCAATAGCAGTTTTTTAATTTAAAAAAAAAAACAAGATTACGAGAGAGTCCGGCTCGACAGTCCCCTGAACCATTCTCTCCCGATCCAGGTGGGAAAACGCATCTGCCGCCAAGACTTAGACAAACCTCCCCATGAACCCGGGAAACCCCGGTAAATTTTCTTTTTTTTAATCCACACGGGCCCGGAGAGAATTATTTCCCATCAGGGCCTGTCATCTTTGGGGATGCTGTGTGGAGGGTATTTCTAGAAAAGGAACGAGAGTAAGTTCTGGAAAGGAAAACGGTATGAGGGGTGGGTAGGAATCTGGTGGCCAATGTGTCCAGGAGCGACGGACGAATGAATCCATCCCTTCCACTGCAATCCAAGGCAATGATCCGAGAGAGTCCTGCTGGAGAGATCGAAAAAGATCTTACCCAACCGAATCCGGCCTGCCACGCGATTGGTAGGCAGACACATCTGCCGTCAAGATCCGGACAAACCTGACGAACCGAACAAACTCATAAACCCAGGCACCCCTGCTAAGTCACCAAACGTAGTGAACCACGTAAGGTGACCTATGGCAGAGGTGTTGGTTCTATTTTTTCCTTGCAAAACGAACCCTTTGCCACCATAATGGTTTTATTTTTTATGGATTGATATTTGCATAAGTGTCGTTTCATTCTAAATATGAATGAATTACTTAATTAACCCAAACTAAGAATCTAAAACCTATTTTGTGCCTGTGATTTGTTGTTTCTTGTAGTCATTTTGAACAGTGTTTTTTTCCATAATCCAGACTAAAAATAGTGACTAAAAGTGAAGCGGTTAGGGAAGTAATTGCCGCAATATTAAAAACTTCCATTTCGTTTAAATTTGTTACCAATACTGTGTGAACGTTGTACTGGAAAAAGAATTAATAAAGGGGAAAGAAGAAGAAGAAAGAAACTTAGATAAAGATATATATGTATGCACATATGTTAAATGTTTAGCTTTTTCATTCGTGTTCTTTGAATGGTTATTCTTTTCATAAGCGGTGCTACATTTTTGTACGATTAGTATAACGCAAGGGAGGGAATGCAGCACAGCTTCTCCGGGTACCAAATTGGAAGTCAGCCGGTGAGGACAGGAGGAGTTGGAGGCGACTGTTGCAGGAGGCCAAAGCTCAATATGGGCTGTAGCGCCATCAAAGAAGAAGAAGAAGTATAACGCAAGGTTAGTAGGAAATGCGTAACAAGGTTAGCTCATATGGACCTTTTTCAAAAAACAAACTCGTCGGGCCGCTTTTGAAATTTCGCACGCGTAACCTTGCATGAAGTTAAACACTGCCACTTGTATTGCAGTTTATTTAAATCTCCCGGTGGAACATGGACTTCAAGCAACGTCACGATTTTTTAGCCAATCACCGCTCTACCCCCTCGATGAGCTAGCTGTGTTAAATTCATTTTCTACGAGCCTTGAATATAACGTGTCTTGTATTTTTTGTCATGTTGTAAAACATGTTTCTAAACGATTTTTTTACCTTAAAAACAGGATTTCAATGTTTACAATTTTTTTTTTTTCCCTGGATTAGGGCTTTTTGTTTTTGCAATATGGCATCACTCAATTGCTGACTCTATGACCAGGGTTGCCAATTGGTGGAAAATTTCCCAAATAGCGGGTATTTTCTAAGATTAAAAAAAAGGGTTATTTGCAGGTAGAACCTTTTTGCGGGGAAAATCAGGGGATTCTGAGAATTTCTTGATTTTCCAACCACGTTGAAAAAATATTTACCATAATAAATTGTGAAAATGTGGGTACTCTAATTTCATTTCGTTTAGCAGCAAACCTTCAAACAAATTTATTTTTCGACTAAATAATTAAAAAAATGCTTATTTCAAGTTTTTAATTTTGGATGCGGGTATGGGTACCGCGCACCGCTCTGGGAACCATTTATTGAATTACCAACACTCCTGTTATAGGTCACCCCATATGGTTCGCTACGTTTGGTTACTTAGCAGAGGTGTCTGGGTTCATGAGCTGAGGTTTTTCGAGGTCTTGGCGGCGGAAGCGTTTGCTCACTTACCGCTTGGCGGACCGAATCGGGAGAGAATGGTTGAGGGAGATCTTCTTAAATCTCCAGCCGTTATCTATCAAACCACCGCCTTGTACCGCAGTGAAAGAGATGGATTCATAAGTTCGTCACTCCTAGACAAATTGAATCCCAGATTCCTACCCACCGTTCATACCGTTTCGCTTCCCAGAACTCCCTCTCCTTCCTTTCCCTAAAGAGAACCTCCGCACAGCATCCTCAAAGATGACCCCAAGGGTTTTTTTTGCTCATGGTCTACTGTATGTAAAAAAAAATAGAGTTTGCGATTCACACGCGGTAGAAGTGAAACCTTCAGAAAACCAAAGTAGACAAGAGTGGAGAGACTATGAAGCCCTTTTTTATCAGTGTGAAGGATGATTTTTTCCATATTTTTGTCGTCGAATTCCAGTGCACCTTTCCCAATACATTTGGTAATCTTAGAAGTTTTCATGTTTTCTTCTTTTGAGTTGCTAGATGTCGCTTTCTTTTGTGTTTTCTTTGCCTGATCATTTTACAAAAATAACATTTTTTTTTCGATTTCAAAGAATTCGACACTTGGTTCGGTGAATGTCTGGTCGCTAAGGTTCGTCAGACGCTTTATACCACTAGACCAAAGGAGGCTAAATCCTATAGATGTATATGTTTGTCTCTTTTTATTGTCGCTATTTTTCGTTTCATCGAGTTTCAAATCACAACGGTGCTAAAGAAGTTTTCACTTTAAAAGAATTTCACTCCATTACCTACTATTTTTTTTATAGAACAAAAAAAATCAAAAATGTCGCAGGAGATCAAAATTTTATTTACTTATTTTTTAACCTTGTTACGCATTTCCTACTAACCTTGCGTTATACTTCTTCTTCTTCTTTGATGGCGCTACAGCCCATATTGAGCTTTGGCCTCCTGCAACAGTCGCCTCCAACTCCTCCTGTCCTCACCGGCTGACTTCCAATTTGGTACCTGGAGAAGCTGTGCTGCATTCCCCCCCTTGCGTTATACTTCTTCTTCTTCTTCGATGGCGCTACAGCCCATATTGAGCTTTGGCCTCCTGCAACAGTCGCCTCCAACTCCTCCTGTCCTCACCGGCTGACTTCCAATTTGGTACCTGGAGAAGCTGTGCTGCATTCCCCCCCTTGCGTTATACTTCTTCTTCTTCTTCGATGGCGCTACAGCCCATATTGAGCTTTGGCCTCCTGCAACAGTCGCCTCCAACTCCTCCTGTCCTCACCAGCTGACTTCCAATTTGGTACCCGGAGAAGCTGTGCTGCATTCCCTCCCTTGCGTTATACTAATCGTACAAAAATGTAGCACCGCTTATGAAAAGAATAACCATTCAAAGAACACGAATGAAAAAGCTAAACATTTAACATATGTGCATACATATATATCTTTATCTAAGTTTCTTTCTTCTTCTTCTTTCCCCTTTATTAATTCTTTTTCCAGTACAACGTTCACACAGTATTGGTAACAAATTTAAACGAAATGGAAGTTTTTAATATTGCGGCAATTACTTCCCTAACCGCTTCACTTTTAGTCACTATTTTTAGTCTGGATTATGGAAAAAAACACTGTTCAAAATGACTACAAGAAACAACAAATCACAGGCACAAAATAGGTTTTAGATTCTTAGTTTGGGTTAATTAAGTAATTCATTCATATTTAGAATGAAACGACACTTATGCAAATATCAATCCATAAAAAATAAAACCATTATGGTGGCAAAGGGTTCGTTTTGCAAGGAAAAAATAGAACCAACACCTCTGCCATAGGTCACCTTACGTGGTTCACTACGTTTGGTGACTTAGCAGGGGTGCCTGGGTTTATGAGTTTGTTCGGTTCGTCAGGTTTGTCCGGATCTTGACGGCAGATGTGTCTGCCTACCAATCGCGTGGCAGGCCGGATTCGGTTGGGTAAGATCTTTTTCGATCTCTCCAGCAGGACTCTCTCGGATCATTGCCTTGGATTGCAGTGGAAGGGATGGATTCATTCGTCCGTCGCTCCTGGACACATTGGCCACCAGATTCCTACCCACCCCTCATACCGTTTTCCTTTCCAGAACTTACTCTCGTTCTTTTCTAGAAATACCCTCCACACAGCATCCCCAAAGATGACAGGCCCTGATGGGAAATAATTCTCTCCGGGCCCGTGTGGATTAAAAAAAAGAAAATTTACCGGGGTTTCCCGGGTTCATGGGGAGGTTTGTCTAAGTCTTGGCGGCAGATGCGTTTTCCCACCTGGATCGGGAGAGAATGGTTCAGGGGACTGTCGAGCCGGACTCTCTCGTAATCTTGTTTTTTTTTTTAAATTAAAAAACTGCTATTGGGAAAAATAGATTTTCCTTTTTTTACCGTATTTTGTGTGTCTTATCATTATTTAATCTGTAAGAAAGTGCTGCAACATTATAACGACAAGGAAAGTATGTTTATTATTTTTTTTGCCGCCAAGGTGCCGTTACCGTGAATCGTCATGGTAAATATAAAAGCGTCTATTTTGATGAATTCTTTTTTTGTTTGTTTGGTTTAGAGAAATTTCTTCGCGGATTTGAAAAGTAATAAAATCACAAAAAATATAAATCCGTATACAACGCCATCTCTGATACATGCGGGAAACAAACCACCGGACAAAATGAACATGGCGTTGTATGCTGGTTCCGGTAATGCCAGAAGATGGCGTTGTGTGCATTATCATTTGACAGCTGATTCAGTTGCGTACCGAAAATTGCTTCATTAATTAATTTAGAATTGTAATTGCTTCATTAAGTAGGTAATTAATTCACAATGCAACGAATTAAATTCAGCTAATAAGTTAACACAACATTTATTGATTCTTAGGAACAAAGGCGGTACTTATTTCGCCGGGTCAGCTAATATCCATATATATATATATATATATATATATACGAAATTGAACTGATGTTGTTATTTCTACACAAACCTGAATAGCCATCCTACGTGGAAAAATACAATTCAAAGGTGATTGCTAATAAATAAATACCTTTATAAGCATTTGAAAAAGGAACAAAAATGCCAAAACGCCAATTTTTTGGTTTTGACAGCGTCTGCAAGTCACAGATAATTCAAATACAGTGTAGATTGTGACCTTGTCTATCACAGTTTCTTTATACATAAGGGTTAAAATCACATATTATAATATATATTTTTTTAATTCTACCGTGGCCAACGGGTGGACTAACGGCCTACAACCGGACGAGAGAGTAACAATGACACAGGTAGGTTCATTATTCTACACCAACTACAGTACAAATAGGAGGTCACTTGCATGGATTTCATAACGACTTGGAAAAAATCGTGTGGTTAGATTTTTTTACTAAGATTGCGAAAATTTTTAGAAATGCAGTTTTTCAATTTTTAAATAAATAAATCCATCATTTGGACTCGTGACGTCACTACATGAAAATGTACCGTCTCCGATAATGCTCTATTAATTTTGTCAAATTCCACACTGATTTTTTTTTTATATGGTAACATTTTTGATTTCAGGCGATTTTTTGAATTTGTTTAACATTCACTAGATTTATTGTTTCTTCTCTGTGAACTTATCGTTTGGTTTTGCGTTTTTACAGATGTTACGAAGAGAACCCCGTACATTTAATGTCTTCTGTACCCGTTTTAGAGGTGTAATGGTAATGGTGCTGATTTTTACAAAATAAAATTTTATAATATATTACGCACCAGATTTAAATGTCCGGGTTAAATTTTCCCCACAGGAAAAACTAAACCCTTTCACACACTTCCCAAATGATCATCTAGTGAATCTATTTTTTTTAATTTTTTTTTTATTATTCATCTTTATTAGTTTTGAGTTACAATTTGTTTTATTCATTGCCTGTCTCACTAGGAGAACCTGTGTTGAGAGCAGGCGCTTAGCATAAGCAGTTTATAATAATAACACATACAAAGTACAAATAATAACACAATATTAAAAGTAAAAGTTAATCATCAACGTAAAATTGAAAAAATAAACACTTATAAGTTAGTTTTGATAAAATCTTTGATGTTGGATCTATTTTGGCTGGTAATCCAGGACTTGGTGTCAGATTTATATTTAAGATACATTGTGTTTTGTCTAATTGCCAGTGGAAGTGTATTATATAGCTATGCAATTGCACTATATAAGTATTACAAATACAAAACAATACAAGAACAACATATCAACCTACTAGAGACCAAATGGGAAAATAATTCACCGACTCCAGATATTTTCATATCAGAGGGTTCGGTTCTGTGGAATTCCTAATTGAACCTATAAACCCTACTGATCCCTCAATATAAATATTTAAAAAATCTTTTGTAATCCTACACGTATTTAAAATGACTGATTTTTGCATTTTTATATATAAATTCTTTGACAAATCTAATATGCATAAATTTTGAAATTATTATGATTATTATTATAATACTATATATTATATTATAGTACAAGTATATTGCATTGGATTTAGTCATATATAGAGTTGATCATTATAATGATTAATGATCAATAAGATGGATCAACGAAAAAAATTATGAGATGTAATATTTTTGGTATGCCTCGTTATTCTCCTGTGGCATTCATATGGAAATTCGTGTTCTTTTTTTAAATGATTTTCGGCTTTGTAGTTATCGTTTCTTCGGACCCATAAAATTATGTCCCGTCTTTCTGGTTTACAAAAAATGGTCTGATTTTTTGGATTGAAATTTTCAAAAAAATCGCTAGGGTTTCAAAAATACGATTAAAAAAAAAAAACGGAATATCTTAGAATATTTGCCTAAACCGGATTTTTTTTTAAATGTGATACAAGTGGTCCATTTCATTTATCAACTGCGGATTATAATACTCGAGTGAATAATAAAATGTTGATTCAATAATAATATATTCTTAACAAATACTAGCGAGACTAAAGTGTATGGAACATATCAGTGAGGTCAAACCGTTCTACGTAAGTAATTAATTAATAGAAAATATATATTCTATCTCTCTGCTATTATAAATGTTATTTAAAAACAAAAACTATAAATGTTATTTAAAAGCAAAGTAAGCAATTGTTCTAGATCTTTTAATTAGTTATTATTTTTATTTTTATTTTTTTTACTTTTATGAGTAAAATCTCAAATTATAATATTTAATTAAATGAAGAGAATATTAGAGAAACTCAATCGAAAATCTGAGACAGAAAAACCAGAAAAGATATTGGCTCCGCTGGGACTCGAACCCAGGACCCTTTGTTTACATGGCAAGGCTCTACCGATTGAGCTACGGAACCCATATGAAATTCGGTCACTTTTAACTGTATCAATGGATAAATAATTTATCTAGATTGCATTTAATTCGAGTTGAATCTTGCAATCATATATAAAGATAGCAGCCAATAATATGTGCGTTAAGAATATATTAAGATAATGTTGGTAGTTCTTAATCGAAGTATGATATAGTTAAAAGTGACCAAATTTCATATGGGTTCCGTAGCTCAATCGGTAGAGCTCTTGCCATGTAAGCAAAGGGTCCTGGGATCGAGTCCCAGCGGAGCCAATATCTTTTCTGATTTTTCTGTCTCAGATTTTCGATTGAGTTTCGCTAATATTGTCTTCATTTAATAAAAAAGTTATTATTTTTTGTGAAGATAAATGAGAATTGTCTGTGTTTTGTTGTAGGGATTATGATTGCAAGGATCATGTTTATGTGTTTCCTCATAAGTCATTGGACTGAACCTCACGGCCGAAATAGACAATATCTTGGCTGTTCCGTTGGTTTTTTTTATTTATTTTTTATTTATTTAATGAAAAAAAATGTTTTAATGAATTTCTACGCCAACGAAAATTACTAGCTCTCTCCCATGAGAACAACCTGGCTGAACCATGGGCTCTATTTGTTAAACTCCCCCCCCACCCTACCCCCCCCCCTACCCCCCTCCGCCACGACGACATCTTTGGTGCCCGCCAGGTTTATTTAATTTAACGCGCCCTTCTCACTCTTCCCCAAAATAACGTCCTGGGAACTTCACTTGGTTTTAAATCGCCCCCTCCCCCTCTTCCACAAATCAAGTCTCCTTCAACGGAAGCAATCTTCCAAACAGGCCCTCCATTGATATGCTTGGTCCAATTTTAAGTGATAAGCTCATATATGCTCAGAGTTAAGTTGGCCTCACAATAACTACGCGTACTGTACAGCTCCTGCAGATACTGCAGATAGTACACAACTGCCAACCCCATGTACATATCACAAGTGCGACCCACGGTTGAATTTGGTAGTCACCTCTGGGATGGAGCTCCAAAATACCTGAAAAATACCCACGACTGCAGAAACGGCGCCCTATGGGGCCAAATGGTGCATATCATCTCAAAATTCAATAACTTTTAAAATAATACAAATATTGAGGTGATTTTTTAGAATATAAGTTAATGAATGTGTACAGATTTGTAATTTATTAAGATTGTTAAAAATATTACAAAAGATGTATTAATATCAACAAGTTAAAAAATAAAAATGTATTTTATTTAAAAATTCGCATTTATAATAATGTCTTATTTATTAACAAAACATTTATAAAACACAAAAAAATATTAACGAATAATGCTAAACATTTAAAAACAAATACATTTAAAAAAATCTTATTAAGTTCACAATGATCAAACTGCACCCAATTTATTATTAGTCTATCATTAATCTTCTGATTCGTTCTCAAAATTTAACAAAGGCGCTTTAGCTTAATCTAATAATTTCAGAACTTTGCGGCCTTTCGTAAAACTTTTGCTGGAAATGTATGGATCTGAACTGCGCACGAGAGTGTGCATTACGTCTACACATTTGTTGATGATCATGAGCATTTTTTAGCATGGTCAAGGCGAACAAATTTATAATTCTTGTTTCTTGCTTCTTGGGCATCCTCTGAAAGTTGTCCAAATGGTAACAAAAAATAGTTTTTTTATGATGTTCTCTCCATGGGTTAGTATCTTATGTACAAAAGCAGGTATGTACCATCCATAGTCCTGTACATAATATTCAGCTGTTGCGCTTGCGTATTCCCAGAATTTTTTCGAGTCTATAGGTTTTCCACTAGCCGTGGTTTATAAAATTATTAAAAAATCTCTTGAGGAGTTCCTCTTTCACACCAGTTATATTTACGCTATAATATGAATAGTTAACAAAGAACCTTGCCGCGTGTCCAACATTAGAATTGCCACTTCCTTGACGGGGTTTGTCGATAATAAGCCCAAGCATGTCTCTGAAACTTTTTTGGACATCCGTTTTTTTTCTCTTTTTTAAGAGTATTTTCTTCTTCATTACGGGCTGACAATTTTTGAAATGTAAGTTTTACGAAATATGTAAAATACATTCTATAAATCGGATCCAACAATGTAATGTTGAGAGCCCGAATCTGTAGAATTCTTGCCTGTCTTGTTTATTTCTAATAACTTCTAGATTTTTTATTAATTTATTTATTCATTTCGGTTTTGCCAGACATATTGAGCATGCTGAAGAAGACAGGGTATCTGTCAACACTTGTGTTACCTTCCCATCAATCATTATCAGAAACATTTCGGTTTTGCCAGACATATTGAGCATGCTGAAGAAGACGGGGTATCTGTCAACACTTGTGTTACCTTCCCATCAATCATTATCAGAAACATTTCGGTTTTGCCAGACATATTGAGCATGCTGAAGAAGACAGGGTATCTGTCAACACTTGTGTTACCTTCCCATCAATCATTATCAGAAACATTTCGGTTTTGCCAGACATATTGAGCATGCTGAAGAAGACGGGGTATCTGTCAACACTTGTGTTACCTTCCCATCAATCATTATCAGAAACATTTCGGTTTTGCCAGACATATTGAGCATGCTGAAGAAGACGGGGTATCTGTCAACACTTGTGTTACCTTCCCATCAATCATTATCAGAAACATTTCGGTTTTGCCAGACATATTGAGCATGCTGAAGAAGACAGGGTATCTGTCAACACTTGTGTTACCTTCCCATCAATCATTATCAGAAACATTTCGGTTTTGCCAGACATATTGAGCATGCTGAAGAAGACGGGGTATCTGTCAACACTTGTGTTACCTTCCCATCAATCATTATCAGAAACATTTCGGTTTTGCCAGACATATTGAGCATGCTGAAGAAGACGGGGTATCTGTCAACACTTGTGTTACCTTCCCATCAATCATTATCAGAAACATTTCGGTTTTGCCAGACATATTGAGCATGCTGAAGAAGACAGGGTATCTGTCAACACTTGTGTTACCTTCCCATCAATCATTATCAGAAACATTTCGGTTTTGCCAGACATATTGAGCATGCTGAAGAAGACAGGGTATCTGTCAACACTTGTGTTACCTTCCCATCAATCATTATCAGAAACATTTCGAATTTAGTAGAAACAGTTTCATGTTCAGATATAAAAATGTGAGCAGGATGAAGTAAAGAAATTTAGTTTTCTACTTCTGATATAACTTCTCTCGTTTTAGCTGGAGTTTCTTTTGTAAAACCAATGGATATTGGACGACAGTATCTGTTGGACAATGGAGTTTGATTTTCCCATAGTACGCGATTACTTTGAGAATCGACTAACTTTATATGAACTAAAGAAGCAATAAAATGATTAGCATCTGAGATAAGTTCACATTATTGTTCGAAATTTGTTTATACTCTGACTGTCCTGAGGATCCATCACACCCTCATTTCACATATAATGTCATCTCTAAGGCATCTGATGTATCAATAGAGCCGATTTTGAAAATTCTTTTCACAGTATGTTAAAAAGATCCTGTAGTTTTACACTTGCTTTCAAATCGGTCGCAGTAATACCGTCAGGATAATATTCTGTTTTCGCTTCTGATATTTTTTTGGCGGATGGGAGTAGGTACATAATTTTTTTTGTCATCTAGAACAATTTTTAAGAGTTGGTAATTATTCCTGGATAAATTTAAGTACACATAGGTAGCTAAGGTTTCATAATAAAATTTAAAAAACTTTGTCCATCATTATCAAGCCAACTTAACAGACTATTCTTCGATTCAGGGGACAAATTATTGGTTTTTTTAAATTTCAAATTAATGATTGGTATGTATTGTGAGTATAGGATATATGTAAAAATAATAAAATGTGAAGTAATTAAAGGAATATCATGTAATTAGTAACAACATAATTGTTATGTATAAGGTATTTTCTCTGTTTTCGATTTTTTACGCAGCGCTTACTCAGCGTATTAAGCCAATTTCTGAAAAGGGGGCAAGTTGGGGCAAAATTTTATTACTAATTCTTAAAGTAAACACTCTAAGGAATATAAAAATCATAATATCTAACCTTCGGGAAGCTTCGGAAGAAACGAAAGGTTTAGTGAAATTTAATAATTATCTTTAATCTGAGGAATTTATTCGTACAATTAAATTTAATAAATAATTCCTATTTCCGAAAAAAATGCTGGTTTATATATAAAAGGAATAGCATACTTATGTAATAAAATTAAAATATTTGCTTGATTAAACTTGGAACGCTTGATATGTGTGTTCAAAGTTTCATATAAATTTTCGCAATAAATCCGTATTTCTCAAAAGTCCAACTTTGACGTTCCATTATAAATAAACGGAAGCGAATACAAAATTGTTATAACAACATAAAAAAAGAGTAGGGATTTTTCATTAACCCTTTGAGTAGTGAGTTATTTTTTTGTCATCTACATCGTGGGAGTGAGTTATTTTTCAAGTTTTTCTTAATTTTTTAATCGATTTAATTAATTATCTTCTTACCTTGTTTTACTACACAAGTTAATTTCTGAGCTTTTTAATTACTATATATAACCTTTTCTTATTGAATAAGTAAGCATTACGTAAATTTAGTTGGACAAATTCAGTGGTTCTCAACATTTTACAAATAGTGTTGCGAAAAAATTTTTTTTTATAAAAAATGAAATGTACAGTACCTAATAAAAAGTCATAAAACATGATACTAAAAATAAAAATAAATTATAAATTCAGTGGTTGTCAACATTTTACAAATAAAAAGTTTCAAATTTTAAATTTTTTTATTTGCTTCCATAAAAAGAAATATACAATGTTATAAAGAGATAATACTAAAAATAAAAAAGTGGATCTATTCAGTGGTTCTCAACATTTTACAAATAAAAAGTTTTCAAATTTTAATTTTTTTTATTTACTTATATAAAAGAAATATAATATGTAATAAAAGGATAATACTAAAAATTAAAAAGTGGACCTATTCAGTGGTTCTCAACATTTTACAAATAGTTTATTTTTTTTTAATAAAAATATTTATAAAAACAGAAATGTACAGTAATAAAAACATAATACTAAAAATAAAAATACGGTATAAATTCAGTGGTTCTCAACATGTGAATAACGTTAGATTTAAATTACTAGCTAAAATATTATTTTCGTGTGGTATTCCTCAAAACACGGATACATACATAATGGAACATTACATCCAACACACATAAATTTTGTGTCCTTCCTTAGCACTGGATGAATTTTGGAATTACTGCATACAAAACATCTCCTACGTGTCCTACCTACGGTAGCAACGGTAGCACCCTACTGTTGCTACGCCGTATGCCCCGGGCACGATAGTTTCCTGGAAGCGAACTGGAATTGATTCCTGGAACTAAACAAAAGTACTTGACCACTGCGCTTTATTTTATTTTCTTGTTTATAAATAATAAAAAAATTTGAAAACACTATTTGTAAAATGTTGGAGAGCCACTGGATTAGTCCACTTTTTTATTTTTAGTTTTATCCCTTTATTATGTATATTTCTTTTTATACAAATAAAAAAATCAAAATTTTTGAAAACTTTTTATTTGTAAAATGTTGAGAGCCACTGGATTAGTCCACTTTTTATTTTTAGTATTATCCCTTTATTATTGTACATTTCTTTCTATATAAATAAATTAATTAAAATTTTTGAAAACTTTTTATTTGTCAAATGTTGAGAGCCACTGGATTAGTCCACTTTTTATTTTTAGTATTATCCCTTTATTATTGTACATTTCTTTCTATATAAATAAATTAATTAAAATTTTTGAAAACTTTTTATTTGTCAAATGTTGAGAGCCACTGTTACGTAATGTGTAACGTGAAATACGTAACAATTTTGGAAAAAACATGTAAAAATGTTTGACAAATATATTTGTATTATATATAAATCATAATTTAATCGAAATTACAAACACGGCATAGAAAAAACTAAATAAAGTCGTGCTGCCGCACGTATGCGACAATACTCTATTTGGATCGTCCGAGTGCTGCCTCATACGTGCGGCAATACTCCTCAAAGGGTTAAGAATCAATGGTTGTTTTAATTCTACGGCGTAATTACCGAAAGCGAATTATGAGATGATATGCACCGTTTGGCCCCATAGTGCGGCGGTCCGTTTGATAGATTCTCCCATCTTAAGGGCCCGCTACCCGAATTACTACCGATTTCTTACATATCTCCCTTAAACACGTCAAGTTTTAAAGCTCTTATTTTACAAGTTATATGTATGAAAAAAATCACAGTGTTTCTTTAAATACTGTTTAAGACAATGCCCGCGAGATTTTTGCGCTATTTTAAACGAGTCGTGTTTTATTAAACATATTCGCATCGATTTTGTCGCTGTAAATGTTAGCGCTATCCTCTAACATTCGTAATTTTGTATTTCTCCGTCTTCTTCTTTTCGGGCCCGGTTGGGGAGCCTTAACTGATGGATTGCAATCTTTAGAGCACAAACGTCGGGTGGGAATGCTATCCTTGTTCTATCCGTATTTCAATCGAAGATGCTCCGAGAAACTTCCGTCATTGATTCTTTCGGCACCGGTGCTTAGTCGGGAAACACGCCAAACGCGTGCCCAACATATGTACATGTTAGACATTATTCACATGCAAGTGGGTCATTTCTTCGACTCGTTCTTGTGTTAAACAGCTCGGCTATTGAACGATTTACCGGCCTCTGTATTTCCTCCTTCCCTCATCATGGGCCCGGAGGAAAATTATTTTCCTCGGGGCCTCCAGTGTGGAGTTATTGTAAACAAAAGACAACGTCCTGGGTGCTCCACAAGATACCAACCTAGGTTCTCCGCTGGTTTTGTTTGTTCAACTCGCCCCCCCCCCCCCCCTTATGACATCGACTTGGGTGCTCGAACTGTAACGTGCCGTACGCAAATATGCTGTACGTAAACTTACATATTATTTTTATTTATCAAATAAAATGTACTTGCATACGTCAGGTTTTGTACACGCGACCTCCGGATTGCTAGTCGATATCCTTTTCCCTTAACCATGGAGGCTGTCAAAGATAAAACATTAATTATACGCCGGAACAAATATTACACTTTTTTCACAAATTGGCCGCGCCAGAGCTCACCAAGGGCGTCAGTGATTAAAAAATGTTGTGGAAAACATTTCGGGTATTATTGAGAAATTATTTAATTTTTTTTCGTACTTTTTGTATTATAGGATTATACAGGGTGTCCGGAAACTGGTAATACAAGCGGGAAACTGGTAAATCCACATTGCATAGCGAAATCAAAAAACTTTTGGAGACAGTCTAAGCTTTGACGTATGTTTAAGGTCAACATTTTTTAAATTGACCAAAAATTTCGAACTTCGATCTCGATTTCTCGTCAAGCACAATTTTAAAAAGTTTTACTACCAAATCGACTCCAAATATAAAAATGTGACTCTCCTGTTCCCGCTTGAGCCACTAGTTTCCGGACACCATGTATAATAATATGATGAGACTATCCATTTTCAGCTTGTGCCACTAGTTTCCGGACACCCTGTATAATAATATGATTAGACACTCCTAATCCCGCTTGTGCTACTAGTTTCCGGACACCATTTATAATAATATGCTAAAACACTCCTAATCCCGCTTATGCTACTAGTTAGCGAACACCATGTATAATAATATGATTAGACATTCCTAATCCCGCTTGTGCTACTAGTTTCCGGACACCATCTATAATAATGTGATGAGACTGTCCATTTTACCGCTTTTGCAACTAGTTTCTGGACACCGTGTGTAATAATGTGATGAGACTCTCCATTTCCCGCTTACGCCACTAGTTACCGGACACCATATATAACAAAATTATGAGACTCTTCATTTCCCGCTTTTGCCACTAGATTCCGGACACCATGTATAATAATATGATGAGATTCTCCATTTCCCATTTGTGTCACTAGTTTCCGGACAACATGTACCTATGCTATATATATTACATCTAAAAATAATGAATATAAATGTTGTATAATATTCCAATACTTTATTTATCTAGATACAAATAGTCGTACATACTCGTACACTCCACTATTTTTATTTTACTGAATATATATTTATATGAGGATTCTAAAGGCGGGTACAGATTGCCGTAACGTAACACGCAATGTAACACGCAATGAAATAATTTGCCGTCCACATTGCCGCAATGTATCATGCAATGCAACAGAATTCTCATAGTGTGGACGCCTTGCGCGCACGAACCGCGCACACTCCGCGCGCGAACAGAGCATTTCAACTCGTGCGCGCCGCAATCCACGATGCTTCGGTTTTTTCGCCGAATACAAAGGGGCGCGCAGTGTGCGCGGAGCGTCTGTGTGGATGGCTTGTTCGTGTCTGTACGTCAGAACGCGCGCGAACAATGGAGAACTTGTTCTCGGCAGACTGAGCTATGATCACAGCGCGCATGCCGGGAACAGCTGCGAGTAAGTACATGTTCGGTTCGTGCGCGCGCTGCGTCCACACTTATGAAATGTTCCTTTCATGTTACATTGCATGATACGTTACAGCAATCTGTACCCGCCTTTAGTCTACGTCACATAATTACTAATGTATTTTAATGTGTAGGTACTTTTGTTGTTAATTTTTTTCATTTAATTATATTTTCTTTATTATTTTACTTTTGAAGTACTTAAATAATGTCAAAAACAACTTCGCTGCGCAACTATGCTACTTTTTGGGGATTTTGTTATTGTTTCCTATTCAGACTATCTTTTTTTTTAATGAGAATCAAACATTTCATGAGCAGTATCGTCTAAACAGAATATTGTCCGCGTGTTGTTGTTTGGTGGTAAACAAGCATTTGTTATTTTAATATTTATTACAAGTTACATTTCTTACAAGTCAGCAACCAGAGATGATCACGTTGCTCTACCAACTGTGGTTACTGTGACCCTTGAATTCATTATCATCGAAAATAACACAAAGTAATAAATCGGGCTATAAAATGCAATTCAGCAACCGAAATGCTGTTTATTGATTGAAATTACACGAGTTTGGTGATAAAATAATAACAACAGTGGAATTATAAATAAGACATAGTCTGTTGGAAATGTAAATACTTTTGCTAAGAAACAACAATTTTCAGTTCGCAACAAGATATCTGTTAGACCCCGTAAACCAGGGGTACTTTGCATCTTACAGGGGAATTTTGCAAAAAAAAAATATTTTGATCCCCTTTGTTGCCATTGCTATTAATTAAAACAGTTTGATTCCTTTAATATACGATATATGTCGCCAACCATTCTCCTTTAACACTACGGTACACGCGCCTCTAAAACGCTCATGAGTGCTCGCGTGCGCTTCATTTGTAGCCCATTTTAAATTGAAATATACTGAAAGATAATTGTTTAATTTTTAAATAAAACACATTTATTATAATAAATGACATTTATAAAGTAAACCGAAATAAAAAAAATACAACTTCTCTTTCTTAAACTTAAAATATTAACAAAACTTCAGACTTCTCAAAAAATCACCTAATTTTTACTTATTTGAGATCAATCAACTTTTTGTTTCATTCTTACATTTTTTTAAAACTATTTTTTTAATTTTCATTACACGAAGGACAAATAAAAATTTTGTGATCGTTACCGAAGGACAAATTAAAATTTGGTGATCATTACATATACGCCTTATACAGTTTTTCTTGTGTTTCCTTGTGTTCCGCCAGTGCACGCATGGGCTACATACGTAGCCCAACAACTTTAAATCGTTATTTTTCACACGTGCGCCAGCGTCGATCGCTCACGCCACACTGAATGCGTCGAGCAACAACCAATCGAAGCTTAGCTAGAGACTCGAAGTTAAATCACGCGATTTCACGAAGTTACGAACAAAAACAATACCCTGGGCTACATATGTAGCCCACGCGTGTACTCTAGTGTTAATGCAAAGTTTGAACCAGAATCCCATTTCAGTATTGAGTTATCAAAGATTAGGAGAGAAAGTGCGTTTTCTCATAATTTTTCAATGAAAATAATTTAATAAAATGAAACAAGTACTTTGTTTAAAAACCACTTTATTTTTATTTATATTTGTCGACCGGTTTCGGTTGAACTCAACCTTCTTCAGGACAATAAACATATAAACTAAATTACAGTACAGAGTTAAGATTCTAAGTTTAACACAAAAGAAAGAGAGAGAGCATATGAGAGAGGGAGAGAACATCAGATACTGGTTGGTGGAAGGGTAGGAGGCGGAGTTACGGGTGGGTGGGGGTGGGGGTTACATAGGGAGAAAGGAAATAACTTTAAAATAGGGCTGTTGGTTAATTCTAACTGTTTGTTTAAAATTTGGCAATAAGTTTCTTTGATTTGAATATTTCTAATGCTTCTAAATTATTAAGGCGTATTCCTATTTTATTTATATGTATTAGTTTTACCCCTGTATTTATGTTATATGTATGGTCAGTATCAATTAAATGGTCAGCAAATTCTGAGAAACCTGTGCTTGTAAGGCACCTGACGTGTTCTTTAACTCTAATATTTACATTACGCGCTATTTTACCTATGTATGTGGCTGGGCAATCGTTACAACTAAGTTTATAAATGTCAGAGTGGCTTAATTTATCCTCTGTATCTTTAGAATTAGTTAGGAGTTTAGCTAAATTATTGTTAGTATAGAAGGCCAGCCTTATTTCTGATGGAAATGTCGATGTGCAAAGGGAAGAGAATTTACTAATGTACAAAATTCTATGCCATTGAGTAGTTATATTATTATTGATAAATGGTAGGGCATTATACAGAAATTTATTTGATGCGATTAGTCGAAGTTTTTTTGAGGACTCCAGATACTAATATCTACAGCCTGTATGTTTGACGAATATCTACAGCTCATATGTTGAACTAATATCTACGAACTTCAGAGTGTTGATTAATATCTACAGAGCGTAGGTTGAACTAATATCTACAGAGCGTAGGTTGGACTTATCAGCTAAATGTGTCCAATAGTCCGATATTAGGGATTTTTACGTACATACTTACATAAATTAAGTTTTTTAAACTGCATACGCAATATTACGTTATTCCAATATGCTATACATAATTGCAAATCCAACCTCTGCCAGTGCTGTAGATATTCGTCAACACTTTGGTTCCCATAGATATTAGTCAACAGTTTGAGCTGTAGATATTCGTCAACACTTTGATTCTCATAGATATTAGTTCGATTTTTTCAGTTTTTGGAATTCCTGTAGATATTAGTAGACGCCTCCTTTTTGAGAGGATTTTATCTATTAGATCGGAGCCATATCCGTTGTTAATAGCTATTTGTTTAATTGTAATTAGTTAATTATAAAAATTATTATCAGATAAGGGGATAGTGACTAGCCGGTGTATCATACTATGGAAAGAAGAGTCCTTATGCGAGATAGGGTGATTGGAGGTATTATGAATTATTGTGTCCGTGAATGTTGGTTTTCTATAAATGTTGAAGCTAATTTTGTTGTTAATGATAGAGAAAGAGAGATCTAGATCTATCTTACAAGATTTACATTACATCACTTTTTAAAAATGTGTAATTAATTTATAAAGTTGATAAGTATACTTAAATCTACAAATAAAAAATCATTTTACCTTGCCACTTAATTTCAATAATTCTACTCGTTAAAAGAAATTGAATTTTTCTTGAAAAGTGATGTAAAGTATCCCCGGTTTACGGTACCTACAATTTTATTTGGGGAGAAGTTCGTCCGGGTCTTGCGTCCGGGTTTGTCGGGATGCATTTGCCCTTCAACTACGTGGCAGGACGGATCGGGAGAGACTGGTGAAAGGCAGGGATGCCAGCTCAATTTCTAAAATAAAGACGTCAGAATTCAAAACTTGGCGCGGACTTTGAAATCCATTATCTCGGGATCTGCCGGACCGAACCGACCCAAATATCATTCCCGTTAAAAATGATGGCAGACGAATCAATAACAAAATCTCCAAAAAGTACCATTTGTGGAAAATTCATCATTTTAATGGGCAAGGCTTGGTTCGGACGTTGAAAGACATTATTTCTTGTAGGTACGTTAGCGACCTACAGTTGTCTTAGGGAACCATCAGAGGGTACCAAAATTTTTCCAATCAATCCTTAACGATCGACCGTGCTAGAGGGCCAAGTCATGTCAAAAGTCGAGATAACAGAAGACGCAGTATGTTGGATGATGCAATCTATAAATGATAGACACATTGAAGAAATAATGAAAGCAAGAAACTATATTAAGAGGAAACCGTGCTGCATTTTGTCCATACAAACGTATTCCCCAATTTGATTTCAGGGTTTCGACACTATGCAATATTTTTAACATAATAAAGATTTCGACCACTACTAGCATGTCGTTACTTTTAGATTTTTTTATGAGGGGCCATCCATAAATAACTTCACACCTTAAGGGGGGGGAGGGGAATAAAAAAGTGTGATATTTTTCGACAAAGGGTACTGGGGGGGGGGGGGGGTCATCATCTCTGTGACGTCACTCTACTAACATAAATAATCTTTCGTTAATAGGCCACATGCATCACATTTAAAAAAAAACTCCGGTTTAGGTTAATATTCTAAGACATTCCGTTTTTTTTTAAATCGTATTTTTGAAACCCTGGCGATTGTTTTAAAATTTCAATCCAAAAAATCGGACCATTTTTAAAAAACCGAAAAGACGGGATATAATTTTATGGGTGCGAAAAAACGATAATTATATAGACGAAAATCTTTAAAAAAAACCGACGTATTCCACACGAACGGCACAGGAGATTAACGAGGCATTCCAAAAATATTACATCTCATAAATATTTTTTCCCTTATCCATCTTATTGCTCATTAATCATTATAATGTTTAACGTCTATATGTATATGACTAAATTCAATGTAATAAACTTGTACTTGTAAATTATGATTATAATAATATATTATATTTGTTAAAATCAGCACCATTACGATTACACTTCTAAGCCTTGTACAGAAGACACAATGTGTGAGGGGTTCTTTTCGAAACATCTGTCAAAGCGTCAAACGGCATAATATGTACGGGGTTCTCTTCGTAACATCTGTCAAAAATTCGCCGAAAATCAAAGTATTGCCATATAAAGAAATAAATCAATGTGGAATTTTACAAAATTAATTGAATATTAAAGGAGACGGAACATTTTCATGGAGTGACGTCACGAGCCCAAATAACGTATTTAGTGAGTTAAAAATAAAATTAATGAATAAAAAAAATTTGTAATATTTTCGTAATGTTAGTAAAAAAATCTATCCACACGATTTTTTCCAAGTCGTTATGAAATCCATGCAAGTGGCCTATTTGTTTATTATTTTGTCATTTATTTGAAATATTTGGTTTGATGTTGATTTTATTAAAACATATTTTTAATAAATAAAAAAATAAAAATTGAATTACTGTTTTGTGACGTCACACTAGAGGGGAGGAGGGTTTCACAAATGTGACGATGTGTGACAAGGATGGGGGGGGTAAAAAAATCATGAATATCGTGTGACGTAATTTATGGATGGCCCTAAGTTACTTCTTATGGGAGCTAGCACCCTCCAAAATCGTTAATAGTTAAAATTGTCTGCGTTGAATGCCATCAACACAGGTTCAATATACAAGTAAAACGTACAGACATAGAATAATTTCTTCTAATATACGAGTAGTTTGTACAAAAAACTTAAAAATCTGTTCAGTGTTGGAGACGAAAAATGGGTAATACAAAGTCTCGAGAGTGATGATTTTACGTACATTATCAGGCTGAGGTGCAGTTGTCCCTTTTGCTCAGTATTCTGGGGAGTAAGAGCGATAGTAACGGCAACAGTTTGGTAAAATAACTATTGTTAAAATTTTTCAGCAACCGGGTTTCCTCTTAATAGAGAACTGAACGCGATAGTTGCTAATAAAGAGTTATCCAAAGCAACGGGGCTAGCTGTCCTCAAATGAGTGCTGATATGAACAATGATGAAAACATACTTAATTAGTAATAAGATCCCTTAGGCGTATGTGTGGTAAAACTATTTTTGTGTTAAAAACATGGAATTCTAGAATTCTACAAGGCCGAAGAAAGCGTAGATAACAAGAATAAGTAAGTGACGCATAGATGTTTTGGATATGCGAAGCCGATAATTGAAAACGTTCCATGACTAAGTGCGTCATTTACTAGAGCGGGGTCAAGTTAGTAGTATTGAAAACAAAAGAGTATCTATGTGTAAGACGATGCATGCATGTGAATGAAGCAAGAAGCGTTATCACGTCCCAAAAATTAAAAACCATATTTCGGGGATAAAAAAACACGTTTTACCAAGTTGACCCTTTGCAATAACAAGGTTGCAACTATCGCGATAACGTCATGCAATAATGAACTCAGTGCATGCAATAAAGTAGCTTAGTATGCATAATATATGTTGATCCCATTATCACATCACGTTGTAGCGACACGTGGAACCGAGTTATTCCAAAGGGTCGATGTCTTGACGGAAAAAAAAACAATGTTAAAACGAATATCAATAAGAATATAATACTTCTTAAGTAAGGAATTTATAATGCTTTATTAAAAACACTCATTTTATAATTTTGCTTTGAATAGGTAGTAGTTAAAAAACACAGTTTTAGAAAAAAAAACACCATTAAAACATAAAATATCTTTTCTTGTGTAGGGTTTTTTTTCTTTTAAAGGAGTTTTGTTCCGTTATCAAGGTTAATTTTTAGTACCTTCTTATTAGAACATAAATAACTTTTGAATTAAAAAAATAAGATTTTCAGGTCGATGAGATGAAGAAGAAAAAATCCCCGCAACTCCAATAATATTTTACCCCACATTTTACGGAAGTTAGAGTAGGTTCATAATTAAAGTTACTGCATGATGTATGTTAATTTATTTTTATGAATGTATTAATATTGCTTATTGAAAAAGTTAAATTAGATAAAGAGACATAGTGAATGCGTGCTGAATTTCAAGTATTTAATTCCTAGTTTCTGGATTTCCCCATTTGACCCATGCTAAACAAAACATATCCCATTCAAAAGTACACCCTTTTGTTGACCGATAAAATTTTTTTTTTTTTTGACGTGGTTTTATGAAATATTTTTAGAAATGACCAAAAAAACCATTAAAATACGGTAAAAACCATCCATATGGCTATACTGCCCTGTGGGCCTAGTCACTAATTTTTGTAAACCTCCGTTTCATGAAGTTACGGGTTTAGCTACGTCACATACCCGTTGTTGTTGTTATTTAAGTTGGCGAATCTGTCAAAATACGGGTATGTGACGTAGCTAAACCCGTAACTTCATGAAACGGAGGTTTACAAAAATTAGTGACTAGGCCCCCTGAGCGTTAAAACCAGGGTTGCCGATGCTTATGATCTAAAATACCCACAATAAATGTTAAAAATCCCCAACTGGGAAGAACGAAATAGCAAGTTCCTCGCAATTACCCCATAAGTTATTTTATAATTCTGCCTCCAAAATAAAACAAAATTCTACGAAAATTAGCATTATTTATTGATTTATTTAATTTTATTTGGAAAATTATCAGGTTTAAAACATATTACATACATATATAATATACGATTAAAAATAGGTTCGACCGGTTAGTGGTTGAGTGGGCATTGCGTTTGGTTCCCACCCAGCCGTCTCGTGTTCAATTCCTCGGCTGGCTAAGTCCTCCATCACAACACAAGCAACACTTTCGGCTTTCTGTGGTGTTAGTAGGAGATTTTCAAACATGGTTGTGTTATTCGTAACCGGGGAATGTTTGTCTTTCTTTAAAAAAAAATGTTACAATTCATTAACCAAAGTTCACGTGGTGCAAAAATAATGACGTATTTAAAAAATATTCCTTACAGTGTGCCAATAAATTGTATATCTAGCAGAAAAAAAGGTAATTTATAGCTTAACACGTAAAGTAAACCAAAGGTTAGGAGAAAAAAAATAACTGAAAAATCTATTAAATTGAATGAGACAAAAAAAATCCATACGGTGTGCCAATAAATTGCAGAGCTCGCGGAAAAAAATTAAAAATAAAACTAAGGTAATAAAATCATACTTAAAGTATAATATCATGTAATTTAAATGAGACAAAAAAAAATCAGTTGAATAAAAGAAGACAAAATAGTATTTTGGTGGTGAAACGTCATATTAATCATTTTTTAAATTTTTTATTTTGTTAATTGAAATGAATACCGAAAATTTCAAACAGGAATTAATAATTATAAACTTAATAAGCAATTCAAATTATTATTAACAACATATTTCAAGGATCCTAAAGAGTAGTATAATAGATTTGAACAATAAACGAGATAAGCATGTTTTCTATTGGATACAGATTATGTAATATAGTTTCTTATTATGTCATAGGTATTTTTTGGTTAACACTAAACTTCTTCCTTATTTGTTAATCCCTTCTCGAGTAACCATCAGTTCTTCTACAGTATCTGTAGGAAGGCGATGTCTATTTTCCTTTTTTATATTTTTAAGCACGCTAAATTTTCTCTCTACGGAAGCTTGGAACATGCTAGCAAGGGCATTAAATGTTTAGTTAGACAGGAAGTAGCGGATTCCAATACCCTATCTTTTGTTAGACTTTATTTAGACGGACTAGGAGTAGCGGATTCCTAAACGTCATTTGTTGTTATACTTTAGTTAGACAGGGACTGGGACGTCGTGTTTAGTTATACTTTAGTTAGATAGGGACTGGGAGTTACGAATTTCATTACGTCATTTTTGTCATTAAAGTTCAGGCCCCATTCCGGGTTCTAATTTCCCACAGTTATTGTTTAGAAATAAATGCAAAAAAAAAACTAAATTTTCCATAGAATAATTATGTAAATTTTTCAAAACGGTTAGATAATCATAAAATATCAAGAATCCCCGCATTTTTCCCGCAAAAAGGTTCTCTTCTGAAAATACCGTATTTAAAAAAAAAATTAAAATTTCCCCGCAGTTTGGGAAATTCCCCGCGAATTGGCAATCCTGGTTAAAATACTGATATCAACTCTATAAATACGATAACAAACCTCTTCAAAGCACAGTGTTTTTTCAACTTCGTACTGGAGAGGTTCAATACATCTTCTTTTAAATAAATTCAGTGTTGCAAATTTATTTCCAAAATGCGTAATTTCATTGTAATTGTGTCCACCGTTTTATTTTTAACAAAGCTTATTGCGGCACAGCGGGAAGGTAAGAATAATAAAAATATTTTCATTATTATACTCTTGTTTATTTATAACTAATTATTGATAAAATTAATGTTAAACTTTTTTAAATCAGAAAAATTGATTATTTGATTTTTTTAATATTAATAATTCAAACTTTTCGATTATGCCTTCGGAAGGTGAAACAGCAATCACGCGTAATAATAATTACACAGCAGAACTTGTTTATAAATAAACTGTTTTTTTTTAATTTAATTCATTTTGTCTTAAATTAAATAATATAATAATAAATAAAATAAAATCAAAAAATTAAAATGGAGTCCTAGAAATAAAACATCGCTCTCCGTTTTTCTATTCTCTGTGTATGACAAAATTGTATAATATGCTTTTTGACTGAAACCCGTGGTTTTGATGGGTCCCTGGTACCAACATTAAAATGCAGTTTGATATAATAAACTGGTGCATTTTATTTTAATTTGATAGATTTTTAATAAGACGATTATCCATATATTTTTACAAAAAATCCATTTCAAATACTTTTAACATTGAAATGCAGTCTGATAATATAATAATCTGACGCATTTTATTTATTACCAATTAATTTATTTTTAAATAAGAAGCTTATTTTTATATTTTTACAAAAAAATCTATTTTAAATATATATTACCTACATTATTATGCAGTTTGATGTATAAAAGTGATGCATTCTATTTATTACCAAGGAACAGATTTTTAACAAGTTTATTCTTATATTTTTACAAAAAATCTATTTTAAATGCTTATTAGTAATAATATATGGATAATCTTCTTATTAAAAATCTAGCAAATTAAAATTAAACGCATCAGTTTAATATATCAAACTGATATATTAAACTATATAGTTTAATATATTAAACTGATGCATTTTATTACAAATTGGCACTTTTTTAATAAGAGATTTATTCTTATATTTTTACAAAAAATCCATTTTAAATGCTTATTAGTAATAATATATGGATAATCTTCTTATTAAAAATCTAGCAAATTAAAATTAAACGCATCAGTTTAATATATCAAACTGATATATTAAAATATATAGTTTAATATATTAAACTGATGCATTTTATTACAAATTGGCATGTTTTTAATAAGAGATTTATTCTTATATTTTTACAAAAAATCCATTTTAAATACTTATAAAAAAATAACATAAGATTTTTTTTTAATATACCGTAACGGGGGTGGGTGTAAATAAAAACATCACCAATGAAACAGAAAATAAATGCGTTCAAGTGTGTTCAAATAAAAACTGGTGATAGATCGATCACTGAAATATAAATGTAGCTGTATTAATGTAAATGGAAAGCAAATACACAGTGGCACAGACAATTGTGTTGTTTTCAATAGTTTGTGAACCCAGAACGTAATTAAAAAAACGTAACAATTGATGTCAGGTGTGGGGTTCCGAAAACAAAAACAAACTACAACAGTTCGGATCGGGATCATAAATTGTGGACGATCATACGGGGACAAGGAAAATGGCCACCAAGAAAAACAGATTGATGGATTTAAAGATAGGGGAACTAAAGCGGATACTCGAGGAACGTGCACTGCAACAACGGCTACGAGTGGCTCTCGCGAACACTGGCGAAGATCCGGAGAGTTTTTCTTTCGAAACGACTGGCGTAATTGACGACCTCTGTCGACATATCGACGCCAATCTAAAAGCAATCTCCCAAAGCATCAGTGACATGAGGTCGCAGCTGGAAGGAAAGCTAGACAACGTTTCTCGCTGCTTCAGCGAAAAGATAGTCGACAAGGAAGAACAAGTCCATCCGGAAAATAGAGGAGCGACTCAATGCGACTGGTGGTTCATGGCTGTGAAGAGTTCATCAAGGCCCAAAAATGCTAATATCAAGGAACGGATGGTCCTGACCCAGATGAGGAATGACCTGCCCATCTTCGACGGGAAATCTTCCTGGGAGAAATATCTGACGCTCTTCGAGACCACGGCCATGATCAATGAATGGCCAGAGATTAAGAAGGCATCAATGCTGTGCCTATCACTGCGAGGAGATGCAGTAAGGGTATTGCAAACTATTTCGCTTTTGGAACACCAAAGCTATGAGCAGTTGACCCAACGTCTGGAAATACGGTTCGGTCATTGTTATATGGAGGAGATCTACCGCTCGCAACTGAAGAACCGCTTCCAAAAGCCGAACGAGACGTTGCAAGAATTTGAAGCTGACATAGTCCGACTGGTTAGAGGTGCCTACCCAACAGTGACTGACGAAATCTACGAAAGTCTGGCCATCGACAGATTCTTAGATGGACTGCGGGAGGGTGAAACGCACCAGGTCGGTTGGCAAGTCCGAAGATGCTGAGTGAGGCGTTGACGCAAGCTCTGGGGTTCGAGACAACGAGGAAATGATACTACACAAGAGGGTAGGCGAAACGGTGTGTGTGATCCTTAGTGCGGATACTCTGCTACCCCAGTGCAGTGAGACACTGGTTACCGCGTTTCCAGAGACGTGGAGTCCACTGGGGCAAACTATCATCTTGGAACCGGAGAGGGACGGTGCGGCACTAGGACAAGGAATTTTGGTCGGTAAGGCGCTAATCCGCACCTGTGAGGAAATACCCACCAGGGTTATGAATGTCAATGACTACCCGGTAACCCTGAAGAAAGGCACTCAGTTAGGGCGTGGTTCACCTGTTTTAGCGGTTGTCCGGCAAGTTAACAACATGACCGTGACATCGATTAAGCTTCCAGACCAGCTAAAAGATCTCGTTGAACGGGACAGTAGGGGACTTCCTGCAAGACAACGGAATGCCTTCGAAACGCTGATCAGCAGATATCAGAATGTCTTTGAAGGTTCGAATGGGTTGTTGGGAAGGACTGACGTCATACAGCATCGCATAAGAACGGGGAACGCGGACCCTATTCGACCCTAGGCGAACCCCTAGGAGATTACCATTTGTGAGACGTGACAACACCCAATTGAATGCATTTTTACTACAGTATAATTGTCTTGAGGGGGTCCAGTTAAATAATGAAAATATGATACAGGCATTAATTAATATTTTAAATTCACTGAAGGTAGATACTTACCAGTGGCAGTCCATGAGTTTTCAGTGGACTACAGTGTTAAGATTGAAAAATAAGACATTTTTGATGTTGCAGCTGAAAATGAATTTAAAAAAAAAAACATTTTTTTTTCTGCGTAGACTTTTCCTGAAAATCTTCAAACAAAAATTTGAAAAAATATTTTCTGCTACAACACCAATAACGTATTTTTTAATCTTAGCACTCGTGGACCGCCACTGATAGGCACGCGTGAAAAGTCAATTAAAAAAAATTGGACACATAATTAGAGTTCAGAATATATATTTTAATACCGCGCCACATACTGTTAACATTAATTCAATCATCTTTTTTCGGTTCTTCGAAAAATCTCAATTTTTCACTTAGCGAAAGATTTTCATGATTAATTTATTTTAAATGACAAAATTGACTCTTTGAAATACAATAAGGGTGAAAAACGTTTATGTGTAATTTTTATTATTCAATAATTAACATTGTATTTTTTAAACATTATTTGATAATGTGGACCTCCCTGTACGAGCCCGTACTTTGCCTACACTGGGTACTTTGTCCTCACTGGGTTCTATGTCCTCACTGGATACTTGGCCCTCACTGTGTATTTTACCCTCGCTGGGTACTTTGCCCACACTGGGCACTTTGCCCTCACTGTGTACATTGCTTCACTAGGTACTTTCCTTCACCGGGTACTTTGCCCTCGCTATGTACTTTGCCCTCGCTCGGTACTTTGCTGTCACTGAGTGCTGATGCCCTCATTTTACAATTTAATAAAACAGATAAAAAGATAAATTAATGAAATAAAATAAATTGCCCACAAGGCGTATGGAGTCAAATAATTGTTACGGGCATCTTTTTTGAATGATTTTAAAGTGTTGGGGCGCCATAATGCCTCTTTCAGCAGAAACAAAAAGAGAAACAATGAGAACTGCTTACCTCAGGTTGTGTACCCAATGTACCTACAGAAAATTTTGGAATGAAGGTGTTACACATTCATGATTCAATAGCAAAGTTTACAAGCAGCAAACAAAGGTTATGTTGTAAAAATAAAAACGTGTTACACGTAGAACACCCTACATTCTAATTCGAATGGTTTTAACATTGGGGCTTTTGTTGTCACTTGAAGCAAACAGGATCGGTCCAACGATCTGTCGTGATCCGATTGATTCTTGAATATAGTGTCCAAATCCATCATTCAGGCGATCAAACATTTAGTGATCCATGTTTCCATAATATGGTGTTGTAAAGGGTCTTGGATGGGACCCGCAACTCTCCTCCAAGTATGGTGCATTCACACCAGGCAGCAAACAGCTCATTGGAGGGGACCCCACCACTTTCCCAACGGCGTTATAAGGAAACATATGGTTTCCTCCTTCACCGCACACGTCAAGACTCTATTTTTTTTTGAACGAAGCTACATTTATTTGAACGACCCTAGACCCTCCAATGTCCATGCATACGGGGTTAGTAAGCAGTATGCAAGTACTTACATTAACATTATACAAAAGATAAATAAAAGTAGCAGCCCGTGGAATGATTCTTCTGAAATCTATAGAGAAAAATATATACAGATAAAGGTGTTAGTAAATAAAGAAAAATAAGAGCTGCGCCCGGTTGAGGAGACCTGGTTAAGATATATAACGAAAAAGTAACAGTAATAATATAATGCAAGTATTTGCAAAAATAACTGAGAGAAGAAAAGGCATAAAAATAAAATATCTATACAGAGAAGGTATTCCACAAACCACCAGGCAGTCCCAATGACAATGTGTATGGCTATCGGCCCAACCGCAGACGAAACCCGGAGTCCGCGCCCTTTAGCCGACTCACCGATTTTGCCACGAAGAAATATATGTGGGAAAGAAGAGGAAGTTTTTGAAGACTCGGGGAAAAGATCAGCGTCGGATTGTCGGAGGGGGGGCGGAAGGACGTCGAGACCACGCGGCTGTTCCTCAGGCCTACCCATATCATTGGGGGAGGCGCGGGAGGATCGCAGAAAAACCGCTCCAGTATGGGTTCGCCTGGCTGTACGCACGGACGGGGTCTATCCCACCCCCTTTGAGCAAACAGCTCACAATATCATCCAGATTTCAGGTAATATTGAAAAGAATTCAAAATACGACCTTTTTTATTGTGCTGGTGAGATTGTCATCACAATCAGCCAGAAAATTGCCCCATCCGCATTCCGATAACTCCGGATTAGATTCCTCCTCTTTTTTTATAAAATATCACATCTCGTATGATTGATTGCTTCGTCGACAAAAACAAAGGCGAGAGAGCTCCTGGTCGTTCCGTGTTCTTGGCAAAGGAATGACGTTTTCAGTTCCTGTCACTGACATCTCCATTGATAAAACGGGTGATAGCAGTGCGTAAAAACACAAAAATATTTTACTGCCTGTGAATGTAGGTACCACTTCATGGTTGTATAATTTATATGTAACAATGATTGGTGATATACATAATCATAAACAAAACTCTCTGATCTTCTAAAGGCGTAGTCCATTTCTGTAATTTTCCTGCCGAGGTGCAATCCGTAACAATAAGTACCTTCGTACATGGCACGCGCGCCGCTCGTGAGTACCCGCCATACAAATTTGCTGGTGTTCGTACACGATGCTACGCGCCAGCTGTGGGTTTGCCGTCAGTTGCACGCTACCGACGGTGCTAGTAGCGCGCTACGCGTTGCAGCTTTCGTGTCTACTTCTATTCGTTTGAAAGAAATGGCGTCTGAACATGAGAGTAAAAACATGAAAGTATGTACTGAAATATTTAATGGAGAAGGCATGGATTGATGTAGGAAAAAAAGTCAATTTGACAGATACATAATATTGTATATGTGTCTTTCAAATTGACAGTAATAATTGAGGAGTGATAAAATAGTTGGCTAAATAATTCCACAGATTTTTTGGAGATTTATAGGGGGAAATCTCAAGATGTTCAGATATTTTCATAGCTTGAGTCGCACGGCTGCTCACGAAAAATGGTCAAGTTCAGTATATTTTAGGCAGCACCGAGTGTGGAAACTAGCATAAAAAAGTAGTATGTCTGTAGGCTACTTCTGGTTGCGTCACAGTATCTCCATGTACGGAGGGTGTAATAGTGAGAATAAGATGGTCAATAACTCCCATAATGCACAATGCACAGTACACACAGTACTAGAGCCAGTTCCTGCCGGTGGCGGTGGAAGTAATTACAAACCAGCATTGCGCGCACACATAATACCACACTTCTTCTTTTTTAAACTTTAATACAAATAGGCACGTACCATAAATACTCGTACATATATCTCAACTTATTAATTTATTTAATACAATATTTTACATTTCATAGTTTAATCCAGTAATTTTGGCCTCACTGGGTGGCTTAGTTACCCGTGCTGAGCTCCCATTTGGGAGGCGGACATGGGTACCGCTGAACCGGCAACCATTTATTGGATTTTTTTTATATTAGCTCCACACAGGAGGCCCTGAGGAAAATGATTCCCATGTTGGGGATGCTGATGTCATTATTGGGGATGCTGTGTGGAGGGTCTTTTAAGGAAAAGAAAGAGAGGAAGTTCTGAGACAGAAAAGACGTGGTTAAATTCAGGGGGTCAGTGTGTCCTGGAGTGACGGACGGACCGTCCCGAACGTCCCACTGAGGTGTAAGGCGATGTTCTGAGAGAGAATGGCTGAAGAAGTCAAAAGGACTCGCTCAACCATTCTCTCTCGATCCGGCCTGCCATGATGCTGGTGGGCAGACGCGTCCGCCGCCAAGACCCGGATAAACCTTACCCCATGAACCCAAGGAACTTGGCCAAGTCACCAAACGTAGCGAACCACTTGGGGTGATCTATGGCAGAGGTATTAGTTATCCAAAAAATGGTTAACGGGGCGACGGTACACATATCCGCCTCTCAAATTCCATCCATAATCAACACCACTGTTTGGAGACTTATCAAGGGTACCCGCGTTCATGGGGTGAGGGTTGTAAAGGCCTTTGCGTTCAATGCGTGTCGGGCCGGATCGGGTGAAATTGGTCAAAGGACACCTAACCTAGACCTCTACAGACGGACTTCCCTGGCCCATCGCCTTGCACCGCAGTGGAAGAAATGGATTCAGCATCCGTCGCTCCTGAACACATTGCCCTCCAGATTCCTACCCACCCATCATACCTTTTTCCTTTCTAGAACATCATCTCTTTCTTTTCCCTAAAAGACCCTCCACACAGCATCCACAAAGATGACATAGGCCTCGAGGAAGTTTTTTTTCCTCAGGGCCTCCAGTGAGGAGTAAAAAAAAAAGTTTAGATATATATTTGGGGGGAAGGGGGGTGCGTCACTGGTCTCTTTAAACAAAACTAATGCATTGATATCTGCAAAATACAAAATGCTACCGACGAGATTCTGCTTTCACAATATACAATGTGTGCTCCCTTTGATCAACTATAATATTACCTATAATATGATCAAACACTTATATTATACTGTCACTTTATTCTTTCACAAATTGAGATTAATAACGTCATGTTTTCGCAATTTTAATACATATTACAAAGAAAACCGTATCAAATATAATAAACAGTAAAAATAAAAATAATTACAAAATCTTGTTAAGAAATAAATTAAATACGAAATACATTTTTTCACTTTTTTAATCGTTTGAAAATATATTGATGTTCCGGCGGCAGAGCTGAATTTTCTCATACTTGCGATTTATAATTTGAAGATTACAATAAATTTTCAAAAACTGTCCAAAATATGAAATGCAAATTTTTACTGCGTACGTTCATTATGTAAAGTTTATCTCAACATTTTATGGCGGCCTCCGTGGACGAGGGGTAAGGCTCTTGACTAGCAAACCAAAAGTCGCGGGTTCGAATCCCGAATTTTATTCGATTAATTTATTCTATTTCGCAATTAGTTCATGAAAAATAATATTTTCGTCTCTCTCCAGAGTGGACGATACTCTCAGTATCGCCCTGGTGTACGGCCACCATTCAGATTTGAAACTTTGCTTGAAATGTTATTAGCCGTGTTTGGTGACCAGATTCGAATAGCCAGGTGCTTCCCCACCTTTCTTTTCCCCATCTCCTTTCCCTCCCCACTACCTTCAGCATCACAACATTCCCCATTCGGGGAAGCAATAGTCTCACTAGCTCCAGACGGGAGCAGTTGGGAATCACGTTTTTTTACTGAGCGTAACAAAGTCCTATATTATCTCGGCCGTTGTGCATTTCGTCAGTCTGTAATTTTTTTGCACGTTCCGTTTTCAAGATGATGGCCGTTTTTATGTTTCAGTACAGATTCCTTTTTGAAAAATAAAATCGTCGTGTTTTTTTTTGATTTTCTTATTTGTTTTTTTTTTTATCGACTATTATACAAATATCTACCTACGCAAATATTTTAATGAAGAAAGGCTGTAAAAAGATTTGTCACTGAGATAGTGAAGTTTCTTTGGATGAATTATGTAAGTAAGTATTTTAAATAATATTAAGAATTTACAATAAATATATGGTTTGTAGTTAAGTACCTACTTAGAAATCTTATGTTTAAGGAGGAAATTTTGGTTTGCATTTATTAAATGAGAGAAGTTTAGAAACACACTTTTTTGAACTATAGAATTACTTGCTGAAGTCCCCGGCATTGCCCGGGCAATTGTTTGCTAAATTGCTTAGGGAAAAGAGTTATTGTATATTTTAGCAAATGAATCGAACTTAAATGCCATTAGGCCTAAATGCGCGCTGTGCGGAACACGAGAATAATTTATTTTAATACTTTAG
The DNA here is from genome assembly GCA_917880885.1 of Limnephilus marmoratus. Classification (NCBI taxonomy): domain Eukaryota; kingdom Metazoa; phylum Arthropoda; class Insecta; order Trichoptera; family Limnephilidae; genus Limnephilus; species Limnephilus marmoratus. The sequence continues at coordinate 43,293,305 of OU862913.1, forward strand.
ATTTTAAATTAAATTGCAAGTTTAATGTCTGCGTCTTCGTTGTGACATTGTCAAATATTATACAAGAATGAATAACAAAAAATAATATTTTGTTACGTGTTATTAAGGGACGTACTTGACTTGCTTTATTAACCAGTGATTTCTGACTTTATTTGGAGTAAAAAATCGGTGGCTTTTTCATGTCGTTTTTCCAAATGTTTTTTCTTCAAAACCAAAATACTTCCACATATCGTCACCGGTCACTCATCAGAGTAACCGCTCAACCCCTTATCCGGCCCTAACATTGCCCGCATATTTTTTTCGAAATCAGGTAAGGACCATAACTTTCTTTTTACAAACACTTTTAAAGTTATTCCCAATTTTTTTTATTCTTTTGGTTTATCCTACCTTTTTTTTTTAAAATTGCTTCCGATAATTTTGAAAAAAATAATTGAACATAATATTGTTCATTCTAAAATTTTAAATATGTGATTGATAAGAATGACTTCAAAATGAGAGGTCTCAGTTGTCGAATTTGTTAAAGCATTTGTCTCCTGTGTTCCTGGGTTCGAGTCCCAGTTGTGACCATTATATTTTTATTTTTCTGTGTCTTGTTCTTTTTCACGTTTGGGGTAATTTTTTAATATTCCATTCTTCTTCAATGAAGTAAATAAAATGTTATTTTGAACCAAAATTTCATTAATCTTGGAATAAAACGCTACGTTTGTATAAAAAATAAAGCCACACCGCCCGCCCCCCACAGACACTCTCCTTTAATAATAATAATATTTGGCTGATTAATAAAGCGCCGTTTTCGTGAAAAATCACCTCAAGGGCCTTTATATAATAAATAACTATATAGATATAGAAACAGTATTTTGCTTATCTTGTAGAGTAGCCAAATGAACTTAAGTCATATACTACTCAGTTTTAATTGTTGTTATTTTTTACACTGAAAAACGACTCCAAAATAGGAAATTAATTTACGATTTGCAAAATTAGTAGGCCGACAAAGAAAACTGATTTAGAAAATGTATACACAGTTTCCCGCTTGTACCACGAGTTTCCGAACACCGTGTTTATTTGTGAATACCATTATAACCACTATATTATCTTATGTTAATAAATAATTTAGCACCTTACAAAGAATCTCTGTAATACATTTCTGATTATAATACGGCGGTCTCGGTTCGAGAATTTTTTTTTTAACTTTTACTTGATTCATCAAGCAAAATAAAAACAAAACGACAAAATTTCGTCTACGTTAGACGAGAGATCCTGGATGCTGGGTTCGAGTCCCAGTTGCCACCATTATCTATAATTTCGTCTCAGTTAGACGAGAGATCCTGGATCCTGGGTTCGATTCCCAGATGCCACCATTGTCTATAATTTCGTCTCAGTTGGAGAGAGATCCTGGATCCTGGGTTCGAGTCCCAGTTGCCACCATTGTCTATAATTTCGTCTCAGTTAGACGAGAGATCCTCGATCCTGGGTTCGAGTCCCAGTTGCCACCATTGTCTATAATTTCGTCTCAGTTAGACGAGAGATTCTGGTTCCTGGGTTAAACGCATAAACAGATATATCTATTAATCCACAACACGTCAAATCATCCATTTTCTCAAAAAATATCAGCTTTTTATTCAAGAGATCCTGGATCCTGGGTTCGAGTCACAGTTGCCACCATTGTCTATAATTTCGTCTCAGTTAGACGAGAGATTCTGGATCCTGGGTTCGAGTCCCAGTTGCCACCATTGTCTATAATTTCGTCTCAGTTAGACGAGAGATCCTGGATCCTGGGTTCGAGTCCCAGTTGCCACCATTGTCTATAATTTCGTCTCAGTTAGACGAGAGATCCTAGATCCTGGGTTCGAGTCCCAGTTGCCACCATTGTCTATAATTTCGTCTCAGTTAGACGAGAGATTTTGGTTCCTGGGTTAAACGCATAAACAGATATATCTATTAATCCACAACACGTCAAATCATCCATTTTCTCAAAAAATATCAGCTTTTTATTCAAGAGATCCTGGATCCTGGGTTCGAGTCCCAGTTGCCACCATTGTCTATAATTTCGTCTCAGTTAGACGAGAGATTCTGGATCCTGGGTTCGAGTCCCAGTTGCCACCATTATCTATAATTTCGTCTCAGTTAGAGAGAGATCCTGGATCCTGGGTTCGAGTCCCAGTTGCCACCATTGTCTATAATTTCGTCTCAGTTAGACGAGAGATTCTGGATCCTGGGTTACACACATAAACAGATATACCTATTAATCCACAACACGTCAAATCATCCATTTTCTCAAAAAATATCAGCTTTTTATTCAATGATTTATAGATTAACTAATGTTCCTTTGTCCTTAAGTAATTTTTAATAGAACTTAAGCGGAATTTAAAAAAAATCAATTAATAATGGGTAAAACACTTAATTTATTAAAAACATTCTTAATAAAAAAACCTGGATAAATTTATTGAATGGTACATTTATCCTATACAAGAATATCAGGAGGAGCAAAAGTAGAGAAAAATAATATATTTGAATAATTAAAATTCCAATTCTATTAGATAAATTGTGCCAAATACATTCTGCCAGCATTTTAGGCAAATAATAAACTAAACAATTATATATTAAATAATAAGAATAGAGATGAAAAAATCTCAACAAAATATGCAAAAATGCAAAATTTTATTGCGTACATTATTTATTATGTAAAGTTTATTTCAATATTTTGTGGTGGCTTCGGTGGTCGAGGGGTGAGGCTCTCTACTAACAAACCAAAAGTCGCGGGTTCAAATCACGGCGGGTGCAAATAAATTGTATTCAATTAACTTATAATACAATTAATAAATGAAAAATAATATTAGGTATATTTTCGGTTCTCTCCTGAGTGGAAGATACTCTCAGTATTGCTCTGGTGTACGACCACCATTCAGAATTGAAACGTTGCTTGAAATGGCTTTAGGTGTGTTTGCTGACCAGATGTGAATAGCCTGGTACTTCCCCACCTTCCTCTTCCCTATCTCCTTCCCCTCCCAACTACCTTCAGTCTCACAACATACCCCGATTGGGTATGCCATAGTCCCACTGGCTCCAGACGGAGCAGTTGGGACTTGTACGGTATTCATGTAAAAAAAATAATTTATATACCTCTATCAGTAACTTCGGTTCAATGAACTCGAAGACCTTTGCTATGAATTTAATTATCATTTTAATTAATTGAAACCAAAAGTGGGAAAAATCCAAACATGTGAATAAGTAGGTACCTACTTATCCCGTGATTTTCCACAGGTCTGCGCTAGGTATTCAAATACTAATTTCGGTTGGGCTTCTTTTTTTATATTAGCTCCTCACTGGACGCATTGAGGAAAATAATTTCCCTCAGAGCCTATTTCATTTTAGGAGATGCTGTGTGGAGGGTTTTTTAAGGGAAGGAAGAAGAGTATGGTCTGAGAAGGAAATGGGTATGAATGTGGGGGGTCAGTGTGTCCAGGAGTGACGGGTGTATGTATCCATCCCTTCAACTGCGGTGCAAGGCGATTGTTTGAGGGATTCTGGATGGAGAGTTCAATATACCTCCTCAACCAGTCTCTCTCGATCCGGCCCACCACGCAGCAGGTGTTTCAGCAATTTTTCATTTAATATTAATTTAAACAACTTTCTTTTTATAATAACTTTTGAAGGATATTTTCTACCGTTTTTTAATTGTTTCCAATTCAAAAATCCAATAATATGGGCAAAAATTAGTTTGGGATAATATTGTTCATTCTGAAATTTTAAATATGAAATTGACAAAAATTACTTCAAAATGAAAGGTCTCCATAGCAGAATTGATTAAAGCATTCGTCTCAGTTAGACGAGAGATCCTGGGTTCGAGTCCCAGTTGCCACCATTATCCTTTAGGCTACGAACGCACAGGCAGGTGGCTGGCTTAGCGCCAAGAGCCTAGTGGCAAAAAACCAACACGTTGGTTTACCTGGATACACGCTAAGCGGCTATCTACTACCTATCTAGGCTCTAGGGCCTCTAGGCGCTAAGCAAGCCGCCTGCCTATGCGGACGTAGCCTTAATGTTTCTGTTTCTTGGACTTTTTCATATTTCGTTTAGATTTTTATTACTCTCTTCCTCTTCGATGAAGTTGATAAAATTAAAGGCAGTAGTAATATTAAAAAATAAATTATTATTTCGTGTAAGTATCAAGTAAGTAAGTAAGTAAGTAGTAAGTCAAGAAACCATATTACATACACTGAAAATAATATTATTACATTAATTTATAAATCCAATCAGTCAGGACTTATAATATTATGTAAGTTTTGGAAGAAAGGTGCACTTTTTTTACACTTATTTTGTTTTTTTTTTCCCTATATTATATAAATAGGCAAATTGAGAAATTGTATGAAAATATAATGTGCAAAATTTTTATTTTTAATTTCTGTATTTTCTGTAGGAACGTGAGAAAAGGTCAATTTCAAATAGTTTCGATGCATAATTTGAGTCCTAAATTTTTGGATTTATTAAAAATCTGCACAAGAGTCCCAACAGGTAATTTGGTGAAAAACATTAACACGTTTTTTTACCGTATTTTTTTAATGCAGTCTTTTTCCTACTTTTTCCTCCGTGAGGAGCAATCTAATGAGTGATTATATGAAAAGTTTATATCAACATTTTATAGCGGCCTCCGTAGTCAAGCGGTAAGGCTCTCAACCAGCAAACCAAAAGTTGCTGGTTCAAATCCCATGAGCGCTAATAAATTTTAATTCATTAATGATTAATGTTATTTCACAATTTATTTTTATTATATTTAGTATATTAGCGGTACGTTCCATAGTGGAAAATACTCTCAGTATCGCCCTGGGGAAAGACCACCATTAAGATTTAAAACTTTGCTTGAAATGGCTCTAGCCATATTTGGTGACCAAATTTATATAGCGAGGTACTTGCCACCTACCTCGACTTCCTTTCCTTTATTTAGCCTGACAATATTTCCCGATTGGGGATGTCATAGACTCACTTGCTCCAGACGGGAGAAGTTAGGACTCTTATGCGGTACCTACTCACAATTTTATTTTTTATTTTTTTAGCGTAACAATGTGCTATTTTTAATATCAGCGCTTTGCATTTCGTCGGACTGTAAATTGGTTTGTACGTTCCCTTTCCGGTTCATGGAGGAAACCGTTTCAATAGTTCAGTTAAAGTTCCTTTTTTCAAATGTGAAAAGGTTTTGTTTATTTGGATTTTCTTATTCGCTTTTTTAAATATTATAGTAGATACCTACCCTCATATCCTCCTGAAGGAAGTTTGAAAAAAATATTGCCATTGAGATGGTGACGTTTCTTCCAATAAATTGCACAATGATTCATTAAAAATCTCACATAAAATACCTAGCTCATTATTAAGTAGGTATGTATTTAGTAAGTCAGTCATTGATCTCTTCGGCGCCGGTGCTTTTTCGGGAAACACACCAAACGCGTGCCCAACATACATATATGGTTGACATTGGTCACATGAGAACGGGTCGCTTCTTCGAATCGTTCTTGTGTTCAACAGCTCAGCTGTGGAACGAATTGCCAGCCTCTGTGTTTACGCCATCCTACAACATGAGTCTCTTCAAGACCAATGTTCATTCCTTCCTCTCATCAAAACGATACTCCACACAGCATCTCAGATGACATAGGCCCTGAGGGAAATCATTTTCCTCGGGGCCTCCTGTGTGGAGTTAATGTAAAAAAAAATATATAGTTTTTTGAAAAGTATTGGGCTCAAGTAAGGTGGTAAATCTTAACAAGTGGGTTGAGTTAACTTTTAAATAATAATATGTTATGAAAATAAGTACGGCGAATATTTTTTTATTTTTGTCTATGGTTTCTTTTAACAACCACACTTTGAGTGCAACAGGTTGGTAGGAATGATTTCCGTTTTTGTGTTGGCTTCACTTTCCGGTAGGGCCTCCGCAGGGCAGGGAGACCTTACCGGGACGTGACAGCGCCATGTTTTAAGTTTTTAAAAGAATAATTGTGAAACGATCGCGGGATGACGGTTTGTCGGAATATTTTTACCAATCTGGAATTTTAAAGATCAAGGATCAATCTTGATTGAATGCCGTGGTGGCTTCCGTGTTAAAAAGTCGCGATTCATGATGTACGCGCATGTGATATTATAGCCTGTCGGCATTAAATTGACTAATCCGTTAGCGACACGCGAATCCTCGCTCGCTCCGCGACCAAAGCCCGTTAAATTACGAATATAAGGATTTTAGTTGGGACTAGCCTGTTATTTGCGTCCCACTCACTTAGCCACGTTGACTGGTACCGAACTTCCCTTGAGTAAGGGCCATAAATGAACCAATCCTACGGACTACCTGGACCAACAATCGTGACGGGCCCTCTTGGACTTGGGCCGGCTACGCCCTGGCGGGCTTTGACGAGATCCTGCAGCACCCGTGGACTGGAGGCCTTGGGATGGCTCCGTCCAGATGTCTCCGAAGAACTTCGCCGTCGGCCATCCTTATGCACGTCAGTGAGATTTAGTTAGGATTAGTAGCTTATTAACGGTCTGAACCTGGGGTGAGTCTTAACATGTAACTTAATCACCATAATTTTGTCCCAAAATTCAAATATAGATGTTATACTGTTATTTTCATAACGCAACTCTTTTATTTAAAGTTTCCCGTCATACCCTATGTCATTGCAATTTAAAGTATTGTGCCCATGCTCCTTGAAAAGAGATCTCATTTGCTCTACGGATGGATTTCGTCCCCCCAACATATCTTGTTACCAAAGTGACAAGATTTGGCGCGTAGCTGGGAAGCTACAAAGTTGGATGGACGATTGCAAATGGATTGCATCACCTTCCTCATTAAAAACTCACCTGCATACCACAAAAACATAATGTTACAATATGTTACAAACCGGGCCGTGTTTCGCCCGTAAGAAAATGGCGCCAACGTGCTCTCTATCAAATATTCTCATTACATTTTGGCTCTCCATCGAATATTTCCATAACAAAATGGCGCTCCAACGTGATTGGGTTCGTCTTTAACTTTAAAATGCAATGGCATCAGTTCGACGGCAGGTTAATTTAAAATGTATGTTCCCATGTGCCGGCGTTCTACGTAATTAATTGTACAATTTAAAAAAAAAAAATGTCAATTCGTTAACTATAATTACGTGAACATGACTTTCACATATGCGAGTTTCAAATTTTAGTGATTGTTTATTTGTCACAGGATGCGACAAATTATCAAAATTTAAATGTCACAAATGTATTCTGGATGTTTCGCACATCATAATATAAACATACGGTTTCGGTCACTATTGTTTACGATAATATCAGCTGACGCTTGTCCATGTGTTGCCGATCAGCTGTATTTACATTCTACAAATATTTGACGTTTCTACAATATACTTCCTGATACAAGGATCATAGTGCGGAATGTTTACTGTTTCAAATAGGCAGTACTGTAATTATATTTTCATAACCTCAAAATTTGTATGCTCAATGCTCAGAAATAACGTAACGGTAGTAGACAATGTGTTAGGAACTGATTTATTCGACAACAATCAACAGCGGGTAACGTTTATCTAAAAATTATCTATGATAAATTATCTTGTACAAATTTATCTTTGACACAAACGTCAAAATCAAGTGTTGTGTTTTTGCTATCAAATATTTTACGCATGATAATTAAATTATGTACTTACATACCAACACAAAGTAAATAATAATTTAAAATTTTATATTTTAATTATCATCAAAACAAACGATTAGTTCTGGTTCAAATGTATTCTAGCATAATTGCCTGTACCGCCGGTCAAAATATACATCTGACGTGTTGAATTCAATGCATACAAAGTATCCGTGATTATTGTAATTACGAAAAAAATAATTATATGAAGTGAACATTTATATGATATATTATCAATTTGTACTTTTAAATAGCTACGAGACACGAATTTTATTTTAATTACAGATGGCATCTGTCATAAATAAATCATCCCATTGTCGGTTGTTTACCTTATTATGTCAAATTTGATTTCGAGAATACTATAGATGGGTAGCGGTCGGTTTATTTACATTTTAAAAAACGGTATTGGAATTTAAATACTTTGGATAAGTCGATACATATTATCATTTTTTTTTACTAGCAGCTACGTCATTATATACTAAATTATTATTTTTTTTAAACTTTTCAGATATGAATTACTTTTGTAATTATTGCAAACATAAAGGCAGGGTTGCCACTAAGATTTTTTTAACTTAAAAACAAGATCGCTTCAAATCAATAATTTTTTTTTTTTCCAAAAATCAGGGTTGCCAAATTTTTTTTTTTTTGCTTTCATAATTTGAAAAAAAAAAATTTTTTTTTAACAATGTCAACAATAACAACAACAATAAAAACAACAACAACAATATTAATAACAATTTTAATATTTTTTATAAATAATATTCTCAAATATAATTTTTTCTGCACGATGTTCAATTTTATAAAAATTATCATTAACAAATCTAGTAAAGATTTAGTATACAAACAAAATTTAAATAAAGGCATACATATAGCTAGAATGGAGTCACTTGATTTGTTCTCATTCCTTGCGCAGGGAATGCAGACATTTCAGGGGTGCCCATGCTGGTCAGAAAGTTTCTTTCTGTCTAGTTTTTTGTGGTGGTGGGCCTATCACCACAGAATTCGAGAACGGTGGAAATAATCGATTGTATACATATAATATTCAATATTTTCAAAAACGGGCATAATGTTTTTTAGGAAAATTGGTGGACTTGGAGAATTGAAAATTTAGTAATTACAAATTTTTTTTTATGGAGGACGTCGATGTAGTTAATTAGGGTATTTTTTTTCCTGCCGTGCTTTAGGTACCGCGAGAAACATTTTATACACTCAGTTAACTCATCATTATAAAAATTATTGGGAGTACAATTCGGAGATTGATACTTTTCCATGTTTGTTTACAAGTTCCGAAGAGATGAGAGTAGTGTATGCCGCTACCTACTCGTAACGTTTCGAATTCTTCGATCGTTCATCTTCATTCCAGGAGACGGAGTAACTATGGACAGATTGATATGAGAGTCTGTGCCATAGCAGGGCCGTTGCCTGACGTTTCGGAACCGACCAGAGTGAAGACGGAGGATCTGTTGTCTGCGGATGTTTTCCCTGCAGAAGACAGAAGGGCCGTTGTCACGCTGATCATCATTGAACTTACTACAAGTGATAATTAAATCACTAGAACATTCTAAAAAAAAAAACAAGTCAAAACATACATAATCCAATCCTATACATTATATTATATTAGACTCATAAAAGAGCCAATTATTTGTCAAGCCCATATAATCATTAACGAAATAATAAAAACACTAAATCAGTATCATAATGTCGTACACTTGACGTGTAATTTTATTTCAATCTGGTATGATCAACCAAGTTGAAACGACCGGATCAATCGAATTGGTTAGGCCAGTATTTCAACATTAAATCATATCTTAATTATCTTACACTGTATTGCCTTCTAAAGATAATTATATTTAATGGTTTTACTCCAGTTCAAGACTCGAGTAGTATAAAAACATTAATCGCAGATTAATTAATTTATTTTTTACATACCCTTGTAATTGAATTCGTGGACGTTTGCACATGGAAACATACTCATATTTAAAAACTTAAACATGGTATTTTTTATTTTTTTTTGTTAGATTTTAAGCATATGTAAACTTGGAATATACGACGATATAATATTGAAAAACATACCCTCTTGTATTCCAAGCAAATTATAATATGACCTGTGTTCATATTTTTTTTTTGTGTTGTAAACCTCGTGAAATTATAACCCGAACATACAGAAATACTAGCCCATTATTTCTCTATGTTCCGAGTTAAAATATGTTATTTTAAGCATTTGTTTGATTTTGTCATGTATCATATATGCAGCATGCCCAGTTGCATATGTGAGTACTACTCAAAATAATTTCCACAATTTATTATGTCACAAAAAAATTTGTTAATCAAATCTGCTATTACCTCAAAGATAGTTTTAAAAATAATAGTACATAAGAATCTTTCATTTTTTTCCCTGTCCGGGGTATTATACTGTTGTTAATTAATAAGCGTCTTAAGCGGCGCATAATAATCTAGTTTTATACATAAATAGGTTGTGTGAAACCTCAATAATTGTTTATAACAAACATATTACCTTTCCAATTGCACCCTTTAACAGGCGTTTGCTTACATTTTATTTGGCACCATTCATTGGCGATGGTAGTTGACATCTTATTTGGCACCATTCATTGGCGATGGTAGTTGACATCTTATTTGGCACCATTCATTGGCGATGGTAGTTAACATCTTATTTGGCACCATTCAAAGGCGATGGTTGTTTTTATTGTGTACATTAAAAAAATGATCAAAATCATGATTATCTTTTACAATACTAAAGTAAAACTAATATGTTATTTGAACTATATTTTTGGTTTTATAATAATATCCCCCAAAAGACCGAGGTTAGGGAGTATAGTTAGGTGTATTCTTCAAAGGAAGAATATTTTTTTTTTTTCCTAAAAAGAAGTAGAGTCAGTGAAAGTGTGGATGGTACGCCATCATCAGTGTTGCCTATTTTGGCTATTTATGAAAAAATATTTAAAAAAAAACAGTGTGTTCGAACTGTGATGCTTTAGGCATAAACAAGGTTTTGTTGCATTTTAAGGTGTTGTTTTGGTATTAATTTATTATGTATTCTAGTTTAAGTAAATATAACTAATTTAATTAAGAAATGTTATCCTGTTACAGATGATACGTCTACGGTTGTCCTCGACGAGAGTCAGTATTACAACACCCAGCGTATTAGATGCTGTGGGTGCTTGCGGACCCCGTCCACGTAACACCTTATTGATTTTGTTTATATTTTTAGTTTTAGTATTCTAAGTTATGACTTTTCTATTGTCAGCACTTCAGATGAGTGCGTCGCAAACTCATCCACCATGCCTTACGTATGGTGGGCGCGATTGATGTTGCGACGCAATCATTTGTAAGCTATTTATTCGCATCATTTGCTTATTTTTCTGAATATTTTTATTATGGCAATGCCTTCTCTATAATGATGTATATTTGTTCCCCCTTCAGACCAAGGTAGATAGTTAGTACAGCAGTTTTTTTTAGCTTTTTAGTTGTGTTTGAGGGCAAACACGTTCGGAGCGAGCGGGGTATTGTTATGAAAATAAGTACGGCGAATATTTTTTTTATTTTTGTCTATGGTTTCTTTTAACAACCACACTTTGAGTGCAACAGGTTGGTAGGAATGATTTCCGTTTTTGTGTTGGCTTCACTTTCCGGTAGGGCCTCCGCAGGGCAGGGAGACCTTACCGGGACGTGACAGCGCCATGTTTTAAGTTTTTAAAAGAATAATTGTGAAACGATCGCGGGATGACGGTTTGTCGGAATATTTTTACCAATCTGGAATTTTAAAGATCAAGGATCAATCTTGATTGAATGCCGTGGTGGCTTCCGTGTTAAAAAGTCGCGATTCATGATGTACGCGCATGTGATATTATAGCCTGTCGGCATTAAATTGACTAATCCGTTAGCGACACGCGAATCCTCGCTCGCTCCGCGACCAAAGCCCGTTAAATTACGAATATAAGGATTTTAGTTGGGACTAGCCTGTTATTTGCGTCCCACTCACTTAGCCACGTTGACTGGTACCGAACTTCCCTTGAGTAAGGGCCATAAATGAACCAATCCTACGGACTACCTGGACCAACAATCGTGACGGGCCCTCTTGGACTTGGGCCGGCTACGCCCTGGCGGGCTTTGACGAGATCCTGCAGCACCCGTGGACTGGAGGCCTTGGGATGGCTCCGTCCAGATGTCTCCGAAGAACTTCGCCGTCGGCCATCCTTATGCACGTCAGTGAGATTTAGTTAGGATTAGTAGCTTATTAACGGTCTGAACCTGGGGTGAGTCTTAACATGTAACTTAATCACCATAATTTTGTCCCAAAATTCAAATATAGATGTTATACTGTTATTTTCATAACGCAACTCTTTTATTTAAAGTTTCCCGTCATACCCTATGTCATTGCAATTTAAAGTATTGTGCCCATGCTCCTTGAAAAGAGATCTCATTTGCTCTACGGATGGATTTCGTCCCCCCAACATATCTTGTTACCAAAGTGACAAGATTTGGCGCGTAGCTGGGAAGCTACAAAGTTGGATGGACGATTGCAAATGGATTGCATCACCTTCCTCATTAAAAACTCACCTGCATACCACAAAAACATAATGTTACAATATGTTACAAACCGGGCCGTGTTTCGCCCGTAACAAAATGGCGCCAACGTGCTCTCTATCAAATATTCTCATTACATTTTGGCTCTCCATCGAATATTTCCATAACAAATATTTTCTGAAGGAGCTTCCGCTGAAACATAAAGAATTCGGTTAGTGCACGGAACCATCTAGGATAAGACATTTAACCTGGTGATGGTGATGGCTTCCTTTAATCTTCGGAAAATACCATTACAGTAACTGCATTTAATACTTTATACAAATGTAACTGATCTGTACTCATGTCTAGAGTTAATAATTCAGATAACTATTCAACAGTTTTCTGAAAATGATTAACTGACTTCATTTACAGTTCTCTAAGGCTGCCGATGCGCACGCGAGCTGAACCGCGAATTATGGAGAAGGAACGAAGCAATCGCAAATGGCTAGTAAATAATTCGTAGCTTGGCTCTTCCCTATGTTTCGTAAATGTAGACGTAGCATTGTGCTTATCATATTGTTCCTGAATATATCTGACCTTTACCGCCAAGACTATGATAATTATCCATTGTAATGGTTTATGAGTTCAGCAAATGTATTATTCCCCGTGTTTTCCCAATAGCTAAAAAATTTTTAATGGTATTTCTTCCTTCAAAAAATAATCGCCAATAATGTGATTGATCTTTCTATAACTTTTGACGTATCATAATTGGGTGCAATATAATCCAAATACGCTGCAGTCTGGCTACTGGCTCTTTTATCACTGAAATATACACTTCTGGGATTCATTCTCTGTGATGATTCTCCCCTTTTTGGTGACAATCAATGTTTTATGTTTCAGCCATCTGATCTTCAATTTTCCATTTTTCCAATCAAAATTTTCCAACCCATTTTCTGAGCACAAGTTTTTTGATTTTCACAGAAGAATTTTTTTCGGAAACTTAAATTTTCCACCTAGGAAACTGTCCAAACTTGACATAATGTTGATACAATTACGTGTCTATAATGATAACCTCAACATATTTTCCAATTTTCTCTGAAGATTTTTTTTTCTGTAAAACAAAATATATTAGGATAAAAAAAAATTAAAAGAATTATATCTAAATATTGTTATAAAAAATTATCGACCCATTTTTCTACCGATTTTCAAAGTGAAAATTTTCTGATTTTCCAGCTCTACGGAACAGTTTTTTTTAATTCCTGACCAATTTTCCGTTTTTTCCCTCCCTCCTACCACATGGCTTTCTTCAAGATCCAGGATCATTCCTAATTTCCCTCGAGAAGACTCTCTACACAGCATCCAAAAAGATTACATATACATATGCCCGGAGGAAATTATTTTTGTGAAATTATCTTGTGTGGAGTTAAAGTAAAACAAATATCTCGAGAACTAAAAGATCACATTGAGATAGTAAAATAATAACCCACCTGTTATCGTGACTAATGACTACTGTGACGTCCTCCATAGTCGAGGGTTAGAATCCTCTACTACGAATCCAGAAGTCGAGCGTTCATCTCCTTTCCCTCACTTGGTTCTGGTATTACGTTACAGGAGATCTCTGTGTCATGGCGGGAACCATTCAGCCGGGTGTCTGCAGACACATAATGAGGTGTTCCGTGGTCTTAGAAGCGGAATTCCATGGATTGCCATATCAGGTGAAGTCACATAGATATAATCTTTCTGCATATTAAGTTAATTTTTAATTCATTTTACCAACAAAGTTTCTTAGTTTTATATGTATTTTTCTATAGATATTTTACAATTCAAAACACTGCAGTACAAAATGCAAATTAACAAACTCATCATATTATAAACCGAAACAGTTATTTTATTTCAAGGCATTTCTGTTGTTTACAAATATATAAGAAATATTTTTCATCACCAATGCAAACATTCGTTTTGAATTTCCAAGAATCAACAATGAAAATTAACACAACAGTAATATTATAATTTCTATTGTTTTGTGTATCTACAAAGATGTTTGTATCATTATGTACTTGAGTATCTATGGTATGAATCATCTACATCTACATATATAAACCAACATGAATTATAATATTGCTGCACTAGTTTTTTGCTAAAAGTTATTTTTTTATTTACGAATATTAAATTGAAAACATTGAATGTTTCAAAGAAGAAACGTGGTATGTATCTGCGTTTCGTAGTTGGTTAGTTTTTTTTTAATAACTAAACGCATGAAATTGTTCAATTCACAATGAAATACAATATTGATGAGGAATACTCTTGTAGTATCGTATAAAAATAAAATAAGTTATACTATAATATATTTAAATTTTATGCAGATAGTTTTTTCCAATGTTTTTGAAACATATCGATAAAATAAATGGTGTGTAAAAAGTGGAGTCATTTAAAAAAAATAAATATTTATTATGGCAAGTCTAATGACTTATGATATTTTTTTTCCAATTAAAACTTTTTATCCACTACAAAAAACGGTTATGCTAAAATTCTGGAAATAAATATTCAATGGTATTGAAATCAGGATGTTTTATTTCTGTGAACAAGAATAGAGCAGCGATATTTGACGTTGCAGTTCTGATCAGCTTGTTTATCAGGGAAGAGAAGATAGCAGTATAAAATACTAGGTTATACAACGTAGTGTGTTTTCAGGTGTGCGCCTCCCCGGAGAACAGGCTGATAGTATGCTGCCCCTGGGTACCAGGGCAAGAGACAAGACTACAACCCAGATGCCAGGCAAACACAACTGCTCCTAGAGAAGGTACCTCACTTTCACTTCATATAGTGTATTCACCTTCACCTTTTGTGTTTTGTAACTCTGGTGTTTCTGTTTGTTTGAAGGTGATAACTGTACGATGGTGGACACAAGCAGTTCGGGAGTGTGTAGTCAATTCGGCAACTGTCCGACAGCGATGGAGGCCGCCAGTAAAGGCAAATCCCCCCAGGTACTGTTCATCCATTTATGTAAAATAACAGCATGTTTTCACATTCCCGACAATTTTACCTAAAGTTGATAATATTTACATTTGCAATGCTTTTATAATTGTTTGAAATTAATCTACTGATAATAGAAGTGTCAGAGGACGACATTTGTGTGACTGTGTATGAAATATAATCCAAGGGAGATAAAGCTTTCTAGCTTTGAGTTTGAATAAAAATAAACGAATTTAGTGCCAAGAATGGTACAAATTAAGAAATCATTTTTCTAATGCCGGTCACAAACACGGTCAAACCTTGCGTCATAAATATGAAATCTCATCAAGCTTGGGGCAAGCACGTAAATGTTCGACTCAAACAAGCAAACATTGTTAAAGATCAAGATGCTTGGCGAAAGCAAATAACCAGCTGCTTGTTTCAAGCCCATTGATCTAATCATATCTTTTCTCTTTCTTGTTCTTTTAATCTTAATGGCATTTTTTATTAATTATTAAAATCACAATAAAGACTATTATATTTCCAGGTTTGCGCTTTAGAAGGCAATATTCAGATTGTTTGCTGCCCTCTGGTGACAGTTGCTGAAGGTATAGTACAAATAACTTGATCAAATACAAATACAAATGATTATCATTCTCTCAATAATATTTTTCTCTTCTTGTATAACGGTCATGTTGCTTTTGCAGGTGATAAATGCACGCTAGCTGAAACCGGGCGGGCCGGCAAGTGTCTTCGGATATCAAAGTGCCCCGTAGCCGTGGAGGCAGCCCTGAAGGGAATAACTCCTCAGGTGAAGCCACATATTGACACTTTTATAGTAACCACTGCATGTCTCTCTTCTTTCTTTTATATTATTTAAATATTACAAATTTGGTACCATTCATAAAAATCGCAATGAAGAATACAGTTTTAATAAATTTATATTTATTAAATTTGATTTAGTCTTTGCATTCATTTTTTATTTTTGAATAAAAATATCAACATGCTTCAAAACTAATTTTTCTTCATCAGGATTTTTTTAACATTAGTTCCATACAGGATGCCTTAAGCAAAATAATTCCTCTCTCAGGGCCTGTGTCATCTTTAAGAATGCTGTGTGGAGGGTCTTTTTAGGAAAGGAAAGGAAGGAAGTTGTGGGAAGGAAAAGGGTATAAAATTCTAGGAACCAAAGAGGTAGGAATCTGATAGCCAATGAGTCCAAAAATGGCGGACGTATACATCCATCACTCCCAGTGCGGTTCAAGACAATGTTCCGAGAGAGTACGGCTAGAGAAGTCAAGGGGACCCTTTTAACTATTTTCTCCAGATCCGACCTCCCGTGTAGCTGGTGGGCAGACGTATCTGCCGTCAAGACTCGGACAAACCTCATCCTATGAAATCGAACACCCCTGCTAAGTCACAAAATGTGGCGAACTGCTTGAGGTGACCTATGGCAGAGATGTTGGTTATCCAAGAAGTTATTCCCTGGGCGGCGGTACCCCCACCCGCTTCCCAAAATGAGAATCCCCAAAGGATATAACCATAGCTTTTCTTTTTTTAATAACCTCTATTATGTTTTCAGATTTGCTCTTTAGATGGCTCTGTTCCAGTTGTCTGCTGCGAGGGGATGGTTGAAGGTATATACACCATTCATTAATCATTATAAATCCAGTAGGCAATGGTAAAAATAGTTGTGCAGGCTTCCTAATCAATACAAAACTTATATGATTTTAGATTTTCACGGCCAAAAATTTTATGGTTATTTCCTTTTGGGGTATTATGCCGTGTTGCGCTACCTCCTCCTTTAGCCAACGTTTCGGACAGCGTTACAGTGTCCATCATCAGGGCAGATGTGTAAATGTTAGAGATGAAATGTGTGCTTAGGTACTTCTAAGCAATACCGTGTCGCCAGCACCAATCCACTGCGGGCTGGCATTACAGTATACTTCAAGATGGTTTTTTGCATTTAGCTTTGGTGTAGCCGTCAATTACCGGATACCAAGAACTATTGAGCTTAGCTCCGTCGTCTCTATTAATGTTAATAGGATTTTTATGAATTTCAATTGCCTCTGTAATTAAGCGTGCTCTATAGGTTTTGGGTCTTCCCAGGACTTCAGGAACAAATCCGAAGTAATGGCCGGTTTCAATTAAATGCTCGGCGATTGCCGATTTGTCAGGGTGGCCAAGTTTACATGCTCGAAAGTGTTCCGATATCCTTTTGGAGATCGTCCGCTCTGTCTGGCCAACATAGACCTTATCACATCCGGAACAGCTGAGTTTATATACTCCATCTGTTTCCAGAGGAAACTTGGTCTTTGCAGACCTCAGTAGGTCTTGTATTTTGGTCGTGGTTCCGAAGACAGTCTTGATGCTTTCTTTCCTCAACAGTCTGGCAATTTTGTCTGTCACATTGTGAACATAAGGTAGGAAAGCACAGCCTTTAGACTCTTGTTCAATTCTGTCTTCGTTTGGTGTAGATTTGGCTCTTATTATTTGCCTTGTCTGCCTTGCCGGGTAACCGTTACGCTCCAGTGCATCGGTGAGCTTAGTAAGTTCCGCTCCGATTTTTGTTTCTTCACATATTCTGGTCGCTCGGGTTACCAGCGTATGGATAAGTCCTCTCTTCTGCGCTGGGTGGTGATGCGAATCAGCATGTAGATACCGATTCGTATGAGTTGGTTTCCTATACACTGTGTGTCCTAGGCTACCATCTTCTTTTCGCATCACTTCCACATCTAGAAAAGGCAGGATTTTGTGATTATTTTCCAACTCCATTGTGAACTTAATTTTACTGTGAAGTGAGTTAAGATGGTCTAGGAATTCGTTCAGTTTCTCTATTCCATGAGGCCAAATGGCGAAAACATCATCGACATAACGCCACCATACCTTTGGAACAGCCGAAGCTGTGTCAAGTGCCACTTCTTCAAACTTCTCCATAAAGAAGTTAGCTAGAACTGGCGACAACGGACTGCCCATCGCAACTCCTTCCACTTGCTCAAAAAGCTCACCCTGAAATGCAAAATATCCTGTTTTGAGACAGTGTTCAAAAAGTTCGCAAATGTCTTCCTCATATATCTCCCTGAGCATTGTCATGGAGTCTTCTAGAGGCACATTCGTAAAAAGAGAAACTACGTCAAAACTGACAAGAATATCCCTTTCATCAGTCTTAACCTTCTTAAGTTTACTGATCAGATCTGTGGAATCCTTAATCCAAGATTCAGTTTTTCCAGTTTGCATCTGCAGTAGTCTAGATAGGTATTGGGACAGTTTGTAAGTAGGTGCACCAATAGCACTGACAATCGGTCTCATTGGTATATCCTTTTTGTGAATTTTTGGAAGACCGTATAGGGCAGGAGTTCTGGAGGCTTTTACGAAAAGCCCAGATCGATCCTCTTTCCTAATACTGGAGGCTTTAACTAGCTCTCTAGTCTTCAAGTCAATCTTATTGGTGGGGTTGTTTTTAATCTTCTTGTAAGTGCCGGCATCGCACAGGAGGTCTTCCATCTTTTTGATGTAGTCTACCGTATTAATCACCACAGTGGCATTACCTTTGTCGGCAGGCAGAACTAAGATTTCCTCATTGGCGCGCAATTCTTTTAAGGCCACAAACTCTCCTTTTGTGATGAACATCACATGCGCTTTTGTGAAGTTGTCGGGGACATAAAACTCAAATTTTTGTATTATATCGGGAATACATATGTTACCGTTTAAAATTGTATATGCTGTTGTCAGCAAAGCAGTTTTCCTTTTATCGGTGAGGCTTTTAATACCCAGCATGCCAGACAAAAAGGCTGATGGATATAACCAGGGATATTTAAAATCCGAAGTCTCTAAGATATAAATGTCACATAAACTTCTTTTGCACTTTCTCTATCATTTGAGAGTAAGTTTAATCCACTGGTCCCCATATTACTGAACTACTGAACTACTTTCCAAAATGATACTTACTAAACTATAGTATAGCACACAAATCGCGGCCGAGCTGCAAAAATATCTGGAGTTGCTTAGCACAAATCCTAGCATTCTTAGAGCTTTGCTGCATATCGCTTCTATGTGGACGTGAAATGTCAGGTGCGCATCAAATTGATTCGTGATACCCAAACCTCGAAATAGCAATGTGCTGAAGGGATGAATATGTTTTTAAGATGAATAAATTTTGCAGTTTTAGTAAATCATTTTGTTTGCCTTGGTGTAGCACATAATTGAGTATATCTCAATATTAAATCCTAATTTATTGATGTGACTCCATTCGACGATAGAATTTATATCTTTTTGTAGCTGTAAGCAATTTTCCAAAGATTTTATTTAAAGGAATAGTTTAGGGTCATCCGTATATAACAGAAACTTAGAAAATTTTATGCAATGGTAAATGTCGTTGATAAATAGCGAGAAAGGTAAGGATTCAAGATTTGACCCCTGCAAAACTCCAGAGTTTGTGATGAAGTTGGAATAGTGGAATATACTATAAGTTACGAATTGCTGTCTGTTTGAGAAATAACTTAAAAATAGACATAAAAGTTTCGCTGAAAATCCAAATTGGTCGAGTTTATTTAGAAAAATAAGCGGATCTACCGATTTAAAGGCTTTTGTGAAGTCGTTGTATGATACATCTACTTGATTATTACTCTCAAAAGCTTGAGATATGTAGTCCGTAAAAACCATTAGATTAGACACAGTAGATCTGCCAGACCTTAAGACCTAAAATCGTGTAGCTGGTAAATTATAAAGGGTTCAACTTGGGTAAAAATTCATTTATGAATTATTTGTTCAAATAACTGGTCTGGAGAGGATAGGATCGCCACTGGTCTGTAATTAGAGACTGAAGCCTTATCACCAGTTTTATGAAGCGGTGTTACTTTGAAGATCTTTCACACATCTGGTAATATTTCGGAGTTAAGTGAGAGATTATGAATATACGCGTGAGGTGTTTAAAAAGGCTCAGAACAGCCCTTTAACACGAATGACGGAATAAGATCCGGCCAAAAAAAATTTTTGCTTTTAATTTTTTGACAACCGCGGTGATTTCGATGTTTGTCATATTTTGAATACCAACATTCTGCGCTATTAGTGGCGTATTTTTTCCAGGTATAAAAGATTTCAAGTCCACAGCTTTCTTTCTATAAGTTGTTTTTAAATAGTCTGCAAATGCTTCTGGAATATCTGCTCCTGAGAAAGACTGATAATTCCAAGTAACATGGTCAACAAACCCGCCATCACTTTTTTGGACGAGATTTTGTATTATGTAAACCTGGTGTGTCTGTTTGAAGGTGATAACTGTACGTTGGTGGAAACAGGAAAAATGGGAGTATGCAGCCGATTCGCCAACTGCCAGACAGCAATAGAGGCATCCAGTAAAGGCATTTCCCCACAGGTACTGTTCTTTTATACAAAATCTTTACATTCACTCCAATATGTAAGGATTTTGCAAAAAAATCACAACCTTCTGTATCAATCGATAATCTGAAATCATCCAAATCACTCGCTATGGTTTTCAATTGTAAAAACATACTCTTGCAAATAACCATAGTATGGCTAGACGGAAGTAAAATAGATAGTAGTCGTAAAGTACGAATAGCATATTATCATAGACGACTTGAAAATCGAGGATATGGAAAAACAAATAAGAGCATCCGTTAGAGCAGGTATGCTGTCAAGAAATTCTTAATTTTGCAACCCAAACGTAAAAAGAATACTCATCCCATTGTACACATAACTGTATACGTCAGAAGTGTGAATAGATTACAGTGCATCCCAAGGGCATAAGCTGAAATTCGCTAACAATAATGTTTATCACCAACTATACTACCTACCGAGAAACTGCAGCGCTACGAAAATGTTCCAGGGGGATACATCTCCGCCATCGCATGAGAAGCGCAAACAAAGACTTTAATCATCACAACAGTGGTTGCCTGGATGGATTTCCCTCTTATGGCCCTCTGCAGATAGGAGACGTTCAAACATCCTCAATGAACGACTGCTTATATATATTTTGATGTTTATTTTTGTTATTTGTTTTTGTAGTGTTATGCCGTTTTGCGCTACCTCCTTCTTTAGCCAACGTTTCGGACAGCATTGCAGTGTCCATCATCAGGGCAGACACATCTACCGGATCTGCCCTGATGATGAACACTGCAACGCTGTCCGAAACGTTGGCTAAAGAAGGAGGTGGCGCAATACGGCATCACACCCCAAAAACAAATAACGAAAATACTTTTGGCTGTGAAAATCTTAAGACGTGTCATTTTGGTGTTAAGTTTTATTTCAATTTCATTTTTATGCTTATTCGTTCTTATTTTATGTACGTATTATTATTTTGTTACTTTTTCAATTAAAAGTCTGATTTTTTTGTTATTTCGAAATACAGAATGTATGGCACTGCACTACTCCTGCGTACATTCTGTAATTTGGCCGTGATAATCTAAAATCATATCTATTATTTTTTTTATTTTTATTATAAATTCTGCAGCGAAACCGAAATCGCTTAAATGCTGTAAAGATTCGAGATCTGTAAAACTGTACAGACTGTAAACTGACCGTATTTAATGTAAATCACATAATTGTGTGCACTAATGGTAAATAAATATAGATATTAATAAAATCATTTAGGTTAAAAATAAAAAAATAAAAATATTTGATAGTTTAAAAAAAGATATTTCAGAAGCACAGAGGATGAAGCAATTCTATCGGAGGTAAGAGAGGTCCCGAAGTCGATTATCGGTGGAGATATGATCTCTAATTTTTTGCGTCTTCTCTCTTTCGCGTTCTTTAAATCTTAATAACTTTGTCACTTTATTTATTATAATCATAATAAGGACTAAAGCCTATTTTTTTCCAGATTTGCGCTTTAGAGGACAGAGTTCAGATAGTGTGCTGCGCTCCGGTGACAGTTATTGAAGGTACGGTACCCAGAACTTAATCTTTCTACTTTTGATACTGACAATTGCTGGTGGAATTTTATTATAATAATTTAATTAAAACAAGTATAAAACTTATTTCCACTTATTTGAATTGAGACCGTAACCATTTTCAGTCCGTTAAGGCCATCTTCCGATAAGTACAATGGTTAATATATAAGTTACATACATAATATATTGGGAGAGGGAGGGGGTAGTCTACAAGGATTTTAATCAATCTATATGGATTTCTCCAGTATGTTGCTATGTTGTCTTAGACGGTTAATAACAACTGGAATTCCAATCCCCAAAGACAACATTAATTTGATCAAACGGAAAGAAATAGCTTGACTACTAAATGCATGCATAGAGTTAAATTTCTTTTAATTCAATGATAACTACTACATTCAATCTATTAGTGGCTTAGCCATGGGCTGATTGATCTCCTCGGTGTCGGCTGAATTCTTCTTCGACTACATGGAATGATATATCAAAAAATTAAAATTATTTAATATCGTAGAGTTGTAGACGTCATTCTAATTATCTTGACAGGAACGCACGGAAAATTTGATGTTTTTCTGAAAGAAATTTTTAAAATCAACAAATCTATCCAGTTAACGATGGTAATGGGGGAAAATTAGATTAATTTTCTTGACATTGGTATAGTAATCGTTAAAAAAAAAAAGAATTTTCAATCTACAAAAAAAATAACATATAGTAATAAAATCATACAAAAAGTCTTTAGACACCATATTTCACACAAATTATCTATATTCTACTCTCTCATTCAACGACTTTACATTCATTCACTTACTTAGGAATTCTTCATGAAATCTCTTACCGAGATCGGCAAACATCAACCCTCAAATATTCCACTGATGTACATTATTATTTATAGATTATAGGTAAAATCTTCATCGTCATGTTGTGTGGTTTTATGTAATCCTGGTGTATCTATTTTTTTGAAGGTGATAACTGCACTATGGTAGACACAGGAAATGCGGGAGTATGCAGACCATTCGCTAACTGTCAGGCAGCGAAGGAGGCTGCCAATAGAGGCATTTTCCAACAGGTATTATTCCTCCCTTTGTGTGACTGACAATAACAACATATTTGACATGCGCCCCTTGTACCGATTAAAGTGTGTTGGTTAATTATTATTTGATGTAAGATTATTAATTTTAATTGTAAAATACTCGTAATTGTAAGAAGAAAAGTGTGTTCATCTGAAAGGCAAAGCATGAAAATGTCAATCTTACTTCTGTACATATTATAAAGTTAAGTCCCCCGCACCGTCTGTCTGTCTGTCTGTTCGCGATAAACTCGAAAACTACTGAACGGATTTTCATGCGGTTTTCACCAATAGATAGAATGTTTCGTGAGAAAGTTTTAAGTATATAATTTGTCAAGGATTTGTGTAAATTGGTTGAAACATAACGATAATTGTTAGAAGTGTCGGAAAAAAGTCCAGCCGCCTGGTAGCTTTCATCGAAAACGCTGCCTAATCCTT
This sequence comes from Limnephilus marmoratus, assembly GCA_917880885.1. Classification (NCBI taxonomy): domain Eukaryota; kingdom Metazoa; phylum Arthropoda; class Insecta; order Trichoptera; family Limnephilidae; genus Limnephilus; species Limnephilus marmoratus. The sequence goes on from OU862913.1 coordinate 43,316,838, forward strand.
TTGGGATATAACAAAACAATTAATGGTGGAATATTTCTCTTTTATAGATCTACAAAAAAGTCCGTGAAGGCATATATCTATCTTTTACGAATGGCTTACTATACACATTATATCTTCTTATCTTATTATTCTTATCGATTGCATATTAGATATAATGTGTAGAGTAAGCTATCCGTAAAAGGTAGACATATGCCTTCGCGGACTTTTTTGTAGACCTATAAAAGAGAAATATCCCACAATTAATTGTTTTGTTATATCCCAAAAGGATTAGGCAGTGTTTTCGATGAAAGCTATCAGGCGGCTGGACTTTTTTCCGACACTTCTAACAATTATCGTTATGTTTCAACCAATTTACACAAATCCTTAACAAATTACATTCTCAAACCTTTCTCACAAAACACTCTATCTATTGGTGAATACCGCATGAAAATCCGTTCAGTGGTTTTCGAGTTTATCGTGAACAGACAGACAGACGGCACGGGGGACTATACTTTATAATATGTAGAGAAGATGGCGCGGGGGAATTTATAATAGTAGAGATGTAGAGATTCTTATCAATTGCTGTTCGTTTGTCTCGCTAAAACTCAAGAGCGGCTAAACCGATTTAGGTGATTTTGGTTTTGAAATGTTTGTTATAGTCCAGGGAAGGTTTAGACGGTGAGATAAAATGAAAAAAATTGTGAGGAAGATAGTAAAAACAAAAATTTCATTTTCTCATATGAACAGTTCTAGTGTTCTACCTACTTTCAGAAGCACAACGTAATCTAGAATTGGAATGCAAAAAAAAAGAATTCTGATTGTCATATTTCAGTCGCCTGTCAAACGTTACCTGTCATTCTGTTACCATTTAAAATCTTCTATCATTAGTTTGTCAGTGCGTGAGAACTTTAATTACTGTTTTAATATGCCAAGGAAAAGACAAGCTGACATAGATTGTCGAAGTCAATCAAATGGGCGACGAGCTACCTCACGTGCAAACCGCACTGATGATCTCTTCGCGATGAACTCAAAGACGGTGGTGGTTACAAAGGTTGGATTTTACAAAGTGTTTTATTAGCCACAGCAACGCGTGGCCGGGTCTGCTAGTCATTGATAAAACACATAAGGTATGATATATGATAGAGGTTTATTGAATTTATTTTACAGAGATGTGACTTAACTGATAACGAGTCAAAGTTGGTGTGCTGCACGAAGACTGACTGTCCGGCGCTGCTGAAGGGACTTGTCACTCAACTACCGATCGGCTCCAAGGCCGCCGACTGTGAGTTTCACTAATTGTTGCATACCTTTCGATATACTCTACGTCAAGGGTTATATCTAAAAATCTATTACTTTATAGAAGAGAGCGTTGAAAAAAATTCTCAGTAATTTGTCGAAAATTAACCTAAAACGTGGTTTGAGATTTAAAAAGTTACCTGTTTTCCCAAATTTTAAACTATGTTATAGGATGATTAACCACAAAACTATGAGAATTTTTTTCAAAGTTCTCTCCTGTAACAGATTTTCAGATAGAGTATTTTACTTATGGCTTTTCGATTTATTCTCTTGAGATCTCAGACTTAACCATTCATCATTAAAATATATTTGTGTTTTCCGTTTATTGTAAAGGTAAAAAAATAACATGTTTTGATTTAAAAAACAATATCTTCTATTTTAACCGGTACAAGATATCATTTTTTTTTAATATTCAAATCAACAATATTAAAGTTTTAAATTTCACCGAGGAAATTTAAATTTAATAATTTATACTGGACTTCCGTGTTCTGTAAAGTTGTGAGGCTGACAGAGGGAACGAAGCAAATATGAACTACCTGACTATCCATATCTTAAATATCTACTAGAAATCATCTTACACTTTATGAGTTACTTAGTCCCATGAATAATCGTAGGCACTTCTAAAGTTTATTTGTTTTGTTTCCTCTACAGACTGCATAGAGCTAGCAGAGAAGATTCACCCGTGCCAAGAAACAAGCTCCGGTTGGACTCGGGGGAATATGTGTCCTCTACTCACACCAGACACCAATATAGTATATCACAAGACTCCTATAACAACTACAGCAGAGGCCCCATATTATGTGAGTAACAGACATTAGAAGCATTATTTAAAACCTAAAATATTCATTTATTTTACCAAATAACTATTTTATTTCACATTAATCCCCATATTTGGGAATGCAGTGTGGAGAGTCTTTTTAAGGAAAGAAAGAATAGAAAGTTTGGGTAAAGAAAAATATATGAGGAGTGGGTAGGTTTCTAAGGATCAGTGTGTCCAAGAGTGACGGACGAATGAATCCTGTAGTCTCGCGGCGGTGCAAGAAGATAGATCGAGAGAGACCAGCTGGAGAGGTCAGAGGATCTTCCCGAATACACTTCACCCGATGAACCCGGGTACTCCTGCTAAGTCACCAAACATAGCAAACTACTTGGGATGACTTATGGCGGAGGTGTTGGTTATCCAACACTTCGTCTCCCAACCAACTAACCAGCACGCCGTTTTACGATAGTAGGAGGGATGATAGACCGCTACAAAAGTCGGTCTCTGCATCTTCTTGCTTCATTCACATTCATATTCCATCTCATGTTAATATACACTCATCTTGTGTTATTCTGACACTTGACCCGACCCAGCTCTGGTAACTTTAATTAACTTCCGCGGCGTATATTCTCCTTACACTATTTTTTCGTTTATCCGCTCTACATACCCAAACCATCCAAGGGTCCTTTCTTAATCAAGAGATATAACATACTTCCCTTCAACACTTTAAGTTTTTAAGCTCTTAAAAAAATATTATCTTTGAAGAAAGCATATATTCAGATGTCGGGTTGAAAAAGTAATAATTACATGAAGCTCCCTCCACAAAAAAATTATTATGTTGTATTATTTCCCAATTTATTCTTTTAAAACAATATATATTACTTCAGGGAGGTGGGATAGGTACCGCCGCCCCGGGAACCATTTATTGATAACCAAAACCACTTGGCAAAAGTCACCGCTAAGTGGTTCGCTACGTTTGGTGACTCAGGGGTGTCCAGTGTCCAGGTTCGAGGGGTGAGGTTTGTCTATGTCTTGGCGGCTGATGCTTTTTCCCACCTACTGCGTGGCGATCCGGATCTGTAGACTGGTTGAGGGTGACCCTTTGACCTCTCCAGCCGGACTAACTTGACTCATCACCACACAATGGGAGGGAGGGATGACTTTCCCTAAAAATACATAGGCTTTTTTTTCCTTGAGTACGCCTGTGTGGTGAAGAAGTTTTTTTTTTAAATGTGGATTTATATTATATTTGCGACATGTTCCGAAGTGAAAGATACTCTCAGTATTGCCCTGGTGAGTAAGACCACCACTCAGAATCGATACGTTGCTTGAAGTCGCTTTAGCCGAGTTCTGTGACTAGATCTGAATAGCCAGTACTTCCCGAACTTCCTCTCACCCATCTCCTTCCCCTCCCCACTAACTTCAGTCAAACATTTACCCCAATTTGTTATGCAATAGTCTCACTGACACAGATGATTGGGTGCAGTTTGGACTCTTGTGCGGTATTCATATAAGAAAAGAAGATGAAATAACAATTAAAAATATATATTTTTAGACCAATAATTAAACTTGCTTAGAGAATAATATTTGGATGTCGTGTTGTGTTCCCAGGGACGTATTGGATCAGGTCAGAGAGGAGACATTACCTGGCGGGGGGAGCCTGTAAGTCTAGTGAGTGACCAGTGGGTGTTGTGTGATGCATGGGCCATTGAACTGATTGGGTGAGTTTATAGTTTTTTTTTTTTTAAATTCCACTCGTCCTTGAAATAATTACCGCAACGATGAACATAGACAAACGTATTGATTTGAACTTTAAAATATCAAGTTTTAAAGATTTAAGAACCTTTGAGGTATTATTTCTCCAAACTGGCGCTGTACACGGTGTCTGTCAACTCGTTGTATAAGCGGGCAACTGATGAATCTACCTCAAATTATTATTGACTGAGGTTAGCAAAATTCTTTTTAAACTCTTTTCATTTACGTTTGTTTGTATTTTCCGCTTCCTGTTCAGGATGCTGGCTGTATTAATGGTTTTTAAAGATTATGTTTTCAGACTTTTAATAATCGTGCTTTTTTGGACTTTTTCGAATTTGTTCAATATTATGGTATCTACCTGCCTAAAGAAAGTCTTAATAAAAAGAATTGTCATTGAGATAGCGACGTTTCCTCGAACAAAATGTATAAATATTCTTCGTTTGAAGTTTAAGAATGTTGTATTAAGTGGGAAGGTATTTTAGTACCTACTTATAAATTTCATGATTTGAGAAGAAATAATGGTTTTTATTTATTAGAAAGTAAGTAAGAAACTTTTTGTACGCGTATATTGTTACAGAATTACATATGTACCTAATAGTGTAGTCATGAGAACACAAAATAATCGTAATATCGTGTTTTTTTTAAAATTGTTTCGTTTTTGATCATATTTTGTTGCCTACTTATAATAAATGAATAAATCTTATTATAAATAATAATTCTATACATTAGATCCATTTGTCAAAAACATAGTTTCACCCGAGTTGTTTTTAATGTCCACTATTAGTGGAAAAATGATTTATTTGTGGTTCAAATATTGTTACAAAGTTCCCTTCAGGTCACTCATGCATTTTTTTCTCTCCATTTAATATTTAGTGTCTTTAAATGTAGTGATTAATATTATGCTACTTCATTCAATTTTTTAAATGTTCAAATGTTTTTTAAACCTCAATACAGGCTATTATTCCTAGTGAAGTTAATACTTTTTATTTAAAAATAATAATATGATTTATATACGGGTGACAAATAATAAAAACAGAGAAAATCTTCAGAAAACTAAAGTAGTCAAGAGTGGAGAGGCTACGAAGCACCGCACAAAGAGGAGACCATACCATCTCATTCTCTCGCAGGCTAATACAAACATTACGTGTTTGTCACTCTTTAGTGCAGCTATTTTTCGTTTAATCGAGTTTCAAATCACAACGGTGCTAAAGAAGTTTCCGATTCAATAAATCGGGGTCGAGTCATCGCATCGACGCATTTATAAGATAGTAAACAGCTGAAAGTAATATTAATATGCCAGTTAAAAAATTCTACTTCTCTGACACGATTTACTCCAGAACAAAGCTCACGAGAGGGATGGATTCGTACGTCCGACACTACAGGACGTCCGTCACTCCTGAACGTTCTTTACTCATGGACATCCGTCACTCCTGTTCATATGAGTTTTTTTAAAAGTGGAAACTTCTTTAGCACCGTTGTGGTTTGAAACTTGATGAAACGGAAATAAGCGACATTAAAAAGAGACAAACACAAACATCTATAGGATTTAGCCTGCGAGTGAAAGAGGTGTCCTCTTTGTGCGGTGCTTAGTAGAATAAGTTGTAAAATAATAACCATCCATGATTAAACTTGGTAACACTATTACAATAAATAAACTCTGCACTTATCCTACGTCTCTGCTTTCGTCTCATTCTCTCCAACTTTAGTTTTCTGAAGGTTTCACTTCTACCGCGTGTGAATTGCACACTCCGATTTTTTAAAATAATTTTCAGCGCATGTTATCCCAAGAAAGTCTTTCGAGAAATTGATTAAAACGGTTTTTTTTTGCTGGGAAAATGTGGCGGGAAATTTTGTTTGAGTTTTTAGAAACTATAGATTCAAAGTTTTGTTAACCCCTCAGGCCAATTTGTCCCCTTTTCGGAACAACTCAAAGAGGTCTCATAGAAATCGTAGTGATTCTCTTATTATTATGTATAAAATATGACCTAAAAACGGTGTTAGAAAGAGTTTAAATTCAATTTTGAAAATTAAAATTACCACCGCGCTTTATATTCAAATCTAAAAATTAACCTTAAATTATTAAAAATGTTCGCCTTTAGGAAACCAAAGTTTCCAAATAAAATTTGAAAAAAATTATGAATTTCCTGAATTTAATTTTTATAATAATTATTTTTACATGAAACGATTAAAAAATAGTGTTTTGATAACTTTTATATAACATTTGTTTAAAAAAAATATGTATGCGTCTTTATTTTTGTTATCACTAATTTTATTTAAAAAAAAAAAATCATTATAAATTTTTGTAATTCCAAAAATTGGTGTCTATTTTGAATTATAAAATTTTAAAGCGTTTTTCAAAAACAGTTTTTAATTTTCGGATGCATTCATAAATAATCCCATTTATATAGATTTTATTGCAAAATGGAAATATTTTGATCTTCCGAAAAAATAGGCCGGAGACCTGAGGGGTTAATTAAATGTGGACATTTTCTTGTCGGAGACGGTTCTTTTTGAAAACAACAGAGAAAGTCACTTCCGTTTACAACAATCAGAAATGTACAGTCCTTCAGATAATAATACTATCAGATAAGGACATATTTAGCATTAAAGAAGCGTCTTTTGTTTCAGCTCTGATAAAGTTCAGTTTGTTGGATTGGGCGGGACATTTACACCCCGGTACAATCCAGATGAGATATATGGCGTCACTAAACAATTCATCCACCCGCTATACAAAGGAACTTACTCTACAGTGTACAACAGCATCGCCGTCCTTCAGCTAGACAGAGAGTAAGTATTTCATAATTATATAATATATTGAAATTATTTGAAGTAAAAATAACATCACAACAAAAAAACTTAAAATAAAAAAGCCCACACGTGCAACCGTAATTGGAATTGCAGACCATATAATGTTCGGGAGTTTATTATAGCAACTGAGCTATCTCCCCAACCTTCAGACCTGCTCTATTTCTCCATTCTACTTTTAAACTTTTCAGTATTTGTTTTATCAATATAACAAATCTGACGGCCTTCGTGGTCAAGGGAAATGGCTCTCGACTAGTAATACGGAGGTCGCGGATTCGAATTCGGCATGTTTTAGTAAATTTTATTTAATTAATTTGTGATATTTCTCAACTTATTCATTTAAAACAATATATGCAGTATATTTACATCACATTCCAGAATAAAAGATACTCTCAGTATCGCCCTGGTGTAAGACCGCCATTGAGAAATGAAAGTTTACTTGAAATGACTTTAGCCGTGTTTGATGACCAGATCTGAATAGCCAGGAACTTCCCCACCTTCTTCCTCCCCATCTCCTTCTCCTCCCCACTACCTCCAGCTTCACAACATAGCCCAATTTCCACAGTTTCACTTCAGACGGTTGGGAGCAGTCCCCGGCCTTACTCGAGCTTTATGTTGAGTATTTCGTAATTTAATGTGACCTCCCATTCTTGTGTGCGTGCAAAAATTTCATCAATATCGAAAACAAATAACTATATAAACTAAAGCTATTAACAATAACTATAGATTCCATCATCACAGATAGTCTTCTCTATATAAATAGATATATAGAACTAGCGCAGATTAGTGAAAAATCACGAATTGACTGAATTCTCCATAAACAGTTCCAATTTTGAAAATGGCAATTTATATTTGTAGTTAGTTTATCGCTTGTCTGAATTCTCCAGAAAAAAGTTTATTGAACTGGAGTTACAGACAGACAGAATCACAACCGAAATTAGCACCTTTTTTATTAGTATTTAAAATGTTACGGTTAATAATCCGTGGAAAAGTAAAGTAATCATATTTATTAATGAATACTTTTTTACTGCAAAAAAATTAACAAAATTTTAAAACTGGTGACGGGGACACGTGCGGGATGTTCACGTGTGTCATGCGTCATGCCGGAATATCGGCATACCGCACCTAAAGGGTTAAGGGATATTATTGCATCGTAATACCGCCTCACAGCTTTTTTATAAAATAAATTATTGTTTTTAACACAAACAAAAATCTATAGTTGACCATTTTTCAATTTCAGGGTGAAATTCACGAGCAGAATTCTGCCAGTCTGTCTCCACACGGGCACCCCTCTTCCCGACAGTGGCTTCATACTAACTGCGTGGGACGGCTCATCCACTGAATACAAGGTTAGAACACTTTTCTCTGCCTTCATAATGAACAATGACCAATGATGTGATAACGACAAGATTGACAGCTGTCGCCGGTACTAAGTGTACATTTTTTTAATAGATGTCCAACAAACATGCCGTTTTCCCGCAGGGGTAGGCAGAGAGGATGGTCCGCCACACGCCTCTGTTTTAAAAAACACTATTTGCTTCGTTCACGTTGTACATCGTCTTATGCATAGGTACTCTTCTGTTATTCTGAATTTTGAGATGGCTCAACTCAAGTAGGTACTTGATTCACTCGATCGTGCCATGTCGTCCTTGGGCGTGCCACACTTCTTCTACCATTCACTTATGCATCTTATATTCTCCTAGCACTTCTTTCATCGTCCATCCGCTCTACATATAAAAACCATCTGATTTTCCCATTATAAAACCTTTTCATTATTACATGCTCTCCCGATCTCCACATGTTTATGGTTTTTCTACCACTCTAAAGAGGTGCAAATATACAAACAAAGATATTTTATTAAAATTAAATGTTGATTAAAGGACACTCTTCCAAGATCTCCATGGTCAAGTGGTTAAGATCCTCGGTGACGAATTCAGAGGTAGCGGGTTCAAATCCTGACGTGTAATAACGTGTAATGACGTGTAAACGTCACAATAAATAATTAAATCATTTAAATAACACACCATGTTCGTGGCACGTTCCAGAGTAAATGGTATTGTCAGTATCGCCCTGGTGAATGACTGGAGAAATAGTGGCTGTATCGTGTTTGGTGACCAGATCTAATTAGTCAGCCTTCCCACCTTCCTCCTCCCATCTCCTTCTCCTCCCCACTTCCTTCAGTTTTACAACATGCCTACATTAGGGATGCCATAGTCCCACTGGCTCTAGACGGTTAGGAGCATTTGGGAGACTTGTGCTGTATTCACATTAAAAACATATTTCATTAATACCTCACTTCGTATTGTAATAGTATAGGGATAGCGCGGTAGAAATGTTCTTTGGTTGATTTTGCTTTGTTATTCCCACCAAGTTTAATTTATTTAATGGGTCTAACGATGCTAAATAACTAATAAAGCTAAAAACAAAATTAATTATTAATTTGGGAGGCGGGTATGGGTACTGCCGCCTCGGAAACCATTTATTGAATAACCAACACCTCTGACATAGATCACACCATGTGGTTTGCTACGTTTGGTGACTTAGCAGGGGTGCCCATGCTCATGGGGTGAGATTTGTCTAGGTCTTTGCGACGGGTCCATTTACCCACCTACTACTTAACGGGTCGGATCGGGAGGATCTGGTTGAGGGAGAACTTTGAACACTCCAGACGGACTCTCTTGACCTATGGCACCGCAGAGGGAGGGATGGATTAACACGTTGAACCCCAGATTCCTACCCACCCCTGATACCTTTTTTCCTCCCAGAACTTCCTCTCCTTCTTTTTCCAATAAAGACTCTCCACACAGCATCTACAAAGATGCCACCGATCCAGAGATATTTTTTCCCTAAGGGCCTCCTGTGAGGGGTTAAAGAAAAACACTGCTAATATTAATTTCCTCTTGTATATTTGTTGCAAAAAATAATGGCACATTTGTTCTCACAAGATAATCTTTAATCAGTTGGTTTGTTTTTTAACATTTCAGGTGAGCATGCAGAAAGTGTCTCAGGAGGAGTGCTCCAAAGCAGTTCCCGCAGCAGCTAGCAGCTCTTATCACCCTGCCGGTATAAAACATGACGTGGAGATTTGCAGCCGCCCAGTCAACACAACTGGGGGATGTCGGGTATGTAACGCTGAGATGTATTGTAAACCAAGCTTATTATACTGAAGATTTTTTTTTTAAATTAATTATTTTTACTACAAACATTAATATTACAAGAAATTTAATAAAAACAAAAAAAGTAGTAACGCAAAGCTGCTGAAGATAGCCGACATGTGACAATCATTATTGACGTGCGCCATAGAATAAAGAATGACAAAACAGTGGGCGTGTTTTGTGATACAAAAGTCTGACTATTCTTTGCTAAAAATATTATTATACATATCCTGTATAATAATGAAATCCAAATTGGAAAGCGATATTCAATGTGAGACAGAGCGCGTGCTAAATGGGCTAGAACCAAAATGTATTAAGTCGGTGGCGACATTGGTTCCCATTTAAATCTGCATGGAAGAAATTTCTAGTTTTTACGCAAATAACTTAAATTTCTTCTGAAATCGTGAGATTTGTAAGTAGTTACTTATATACTTACCTACTTAATTATGAAGTCGATTAGAATGGTGGTCTTCCACCAAGGTGATACTGAGAGTATCTTTAATTCTGGAACGTGCCGGAAATTAAATAAAATCATTTCACTTAAATTTATGTGTAATTTTTTTTTACAGTAGCTCCACACAGGAGGCCCTGAGTAAACTAATTCCCCTCATGGCCTTTGTCATCTTTGGGGATGCTGTGTGGAGAGTATTTTAATGAAAGGAAGTTTTGTGAAAAAAATGAAGGGTGGGTAGGAATCTGAGGGTCAGTAGGTCCAGGAGTGACGGACGTATGAACCCATCCCTCCCACTGCGTTGGAAGGCTATATTCCGAGAGAGTACGGCTGGAGAAGCCAATGGGTCTCCCTCAATCATTCTCTCCCGATCCGACCTGCCATGGCAGCTAGAGGGTAGACGCATCCGCCGCCAAGACCCGGGCAAACCTCACCCCATGAACCCGGGCACCCCTGCTAAGTCACCAAACTTAGCGAACTACCTGGAGTGACCTATGGCAAGGGGTTGGTTATCCAATAAATGGTTCCCGGGGCGGCGGTACCTATACCCGCCTCCCAAATTGATGTGGGCTTATTTCATGGTCTGAAAGTCTGAATATTCTTTGCTTAAAATATTGTCATATATTTCCTGTACAATAATGAAATTCAAATGGGATAGCGATATTAGGTGTGAGACAGAATCAAAATGTACTAAGCCAGTGGCGACATTGGTTCCATTTTATATATGCATGGAAGGCATTTCTTGTGTTTGCGCAAGTAAGTTTCAAATTATTGTTGTTGTTTTTGGACACATAATTTAAGAAAAATGATTTTATTTCATTTTCGGTACGTTCTAGAGTTGAAGATACTCTCAGTATCACCCTGGTGGAAGACCACCATTAGAATCAAAAACTTGATTCATAATTAAGAAGGTAAGAATTTAAGTACCTACTAACAAGTCTCACGACTTCAAAAGAAATTTTGTCATAGAGAAAAATAGAAACGTATTTTTTGAACGCGAGGTCTACTAACTGTTGACAGAACTACTAGTATTAGGTTGGATTAGGTTGACCGCACTGAACTGCAATTAGAACCATTGACCATGAATGTAATCACTCACTATCTACCCGTATTATGGGCGAAAACAAGAGGGAACTTCCACTGAATGCATTTTGTTTTAAACCGCTAAATATATTTGAAAATAATAAATAAATTTTGTGAATGTTTTTACATAGTACTCACCACACACTAAATATGAATGTATTGTCTGATATTAAAAGATACTTTGTAATACGACTCCATAAACTGAAGTTAAACTCCCAAAGGTCAGTGTTGGGCCCATTTGGTGGTGTTTTATGTGGAAACACAATGTATTATTTTATTACTCGTACATTACAAATAAATTTGTTTTCACTTTGGCACAAATCATTATAAAAAACAACATTCGCGCATCTCTAGTGCTACAAGTGTAAGGGTTTAAGAGGAACGGATGTGCAGTCCATTTCGGCCCGTTACATACAAAACTTAATTTTAATTTGAAGCTAAAATACCCAAACAAACTGAATAATATTTTTTTCAATCAATAGTTATACAGTTATACCAAAGATATTGAAATATAAGGGTTATACTAAATATCTGGCACGAATATATGCTAGTTTATATATTTTTGTTTAAAATGAAGAATATGATGATACACAGGTAATTAAATAATTCAGTTTTGCTTTATTTTAGAGCCAGTTTTTAAATTTTGTCGTGGGTAAATTAAAATGAAAAATAAATTTAATCTTGCACTATATACTGTGTTAATATAATAAATAAAATAAGAAATAAATCATAGTTAACCTTTAACTGCTGACGTGGGGCCGCTCAGGCCCAGTCATAATAATTATATCGAAATACTTCCCTCCTCCGCTCGTGACGTACATTTCGCTTCTAGTAGCTTCGAATGTAGTGACGCCAGAGCGGTAAGTTTAAAGTTTTTAATGTTGAATTTCTGTAAAGAAATTCATTTCAATTTTTTTGCGGGCCTCTCTGATCCATCGTCAGTTCTAATGTGACTTTTTAAAGTTGATTTTTACTATATAAAAATAAACATACACAACTTTACAAAGTTTTATATACAAAGTTTATTCGAGACACTATGGAAATATTATAATAAAAGTGAGTTCATTGTTTTTATTTAGTTCAATAGATAATACAGATTGATTTCTGATCTCAAGTGATTTTTGCCAAAAATTATTACATAAAATCCACATTGTCAAATACCTATAAGTAACTTAACAATAAAAAAAGTTTTTTGTTCTATTTAAATATATATAAATTGTTCAATAAATTATAATTTGGACCACAAAATTTGTGGATCACTAATATATAAAAAATTAAAGTAATAGGCCGCACAGGCCTTTTTTTACAGTGAATACCGCACAAGAATCTCAACTGCTCCCGTCTGGAGCCAGTGAGACTATGGCATCCCCAATGTATGTTGTGAGGCTGAAGGTAGTGGGGAGGGGAAGGAGGTGGGGAAGAGGAAGGTTGGGAAGTACCTGGCTATTCAGATCTGGTCACCAAACACGGCTAAAGCCATTTTCAAGCAACGTTTCAATTCTGAATGGTGGTCTTACACCAGGGCGATACTGATAGTATCTTCCACTCTGGAACATGCCGCAAATATACTATGCATTATTTTAAATGAATTAATTGTGAAATAACACAGATTAATCAAATAAAATTTATTTGCGCATGCCGGGTTCGAACCCGCGACCTCCGGATTGTGAGTCAAGAATCTTACCCACTGGACTACGGAGGCCTTACGTCAGAGAATTCTTTAAAAAAATCACGTCAGCAGTTAAAGGTTAAAAATGTGTTTTTTTAAGATAATTTTAATTTGCTGCGGCAAATTTGGGTTTCGACGTAAATTGGTTTCTTTTTTAAAATTTTCTTGTCCACAGATTTTATTTTTATGGTCTTCAAAGTACAGTCCCTTTAAGCCGCAATAAAGCAGTTTCAGGTCAACGGGTTATTTTAATATTAATTTAGATCCATCAAAATGCTTTCTTTTAAAATTTTATATCTTTTTATTTATGTTTCACCACATTTTTATAATAAACATTGTAAAATTAATTTTTAATTTATAATCATTAACAATTGTTTAAGTAGCCTCTAAAATCATTAATATTAAAATCTTTCATGGCGTTTATTTTATAGTTAAAAACACAAAGAAATAAAATTGCCCATATACGTACTACACATTTGATATACTCGTATAAAACAATTTTTTAGTTTGGTGGTGTATTTTGGCCTAAAATCCATATAATATTCCTCCACACAAAAGATAAGAAGATGAGGAAGACTTGTGCCACATTTACTATACATAGAGATCTGTGTACACACTTTATATAAAGTGGTCGGATGGCAATGCTTTCCCGTTCATTCAAGTAGGAACTGGCGTAAAAGGTAGAACTACCCCTCCCGCCGGAAACGTGTTAAAAATCCTATGAAAAAATGCACTAATTTATAATCTGCCATTTGGAGTGTGTTCACCCTATTACTTTATATTTTTTCAGAACTGGTATAGCGGTTCCCCGATGACTTTACCAAATAGCCAAAGGGTGGCCTGTACCCACCTACTGGTGGGGTTGTATTCCGATTGGAACACTTCACCCTGCACATACACCGCCACCCGCATATCCGCCTTCATACCCTGGATAGAGGGTATCGTGTGGCCTGAAAGCCGTGTTGTTGTCTAGAACCTTGTTTCAGATCATTTTTTTATATACATTTTTAAAAAATACTTATTTAATTGTTACACACCTTTATGCACAATGATATTCATAGATAAAATAACAAAATAGAGAGAGAAAAATTTGAATAAATAAATATAATTATAAAAAAATAATTACATTTTCTTATAAAGTGTAAACACGATGTCCGGAAATACGAAGTACAGACGGGAAACTGATCTACCCAAAAAAAACTATGTTTTCTATAAGAGTCAATGTTTTGAATAATTTATTTTTTTAAATTTAATTTTTTTCCGTTTTTTCGGAAACTAAGTGTAAAACTTCTGTAACAATAAACAGCTGATTAACCCCCGGGCAACCAATTATTCGAAAAATTTACAAAATTTAAAAAACTTTCAACTTTCGACGTGATTCCTCAAATAAAAAAAGTTAGTTTACATAGTCTAATGCTATTGTGATAGATTCACCAGTTTCCCGTTTGTAATCTATTTGTTCGAACAACAAGTATAGTTAAGGGTATGTAGTTTAAATTATTGTGGAATGTACGAGTAGGTATTTCAAAACCATTTGAATTCTCACTTTTTAAAATTGAAAATATGTTCCTACACGTTTTATAAAAGGAAAAATTATTTTCATAATAATATTATTTCGCAAACAAAACTTGAATACAACAACGGTGAGCAGAAAACAGACCTCAATGGCAACTAGTCTTCCGAAAGTTTAACAGAAAAATGTTGTGAGTTTTGTATCGATTGGTAGCCGTTCCGACCATATCTTTTTTTCACAAAATGGCGGAATGCTTAAATTTTTCCTATTATTTTTAACTCTGATCCGAGTTACAGAAATGAAATTTTAAAAATATCTACCGAATACTGCTAACAACGTTGAAATAAAATTAACTGAAGATATATAACAAATCTAAGCTCAATCGTCCAATTGGTTATCGAGAAATTGTAGTTGCCGATTTGCAAAAGGTTTGTAAAATAAATAAATCATTAGATGAGATTTATATAGTGTTTCGTGAACACCTCACTAGAAGAACCTTCTATGCTGACTGCTGAGGTGTTCACGTGTTTTACTTGTTGTCATAAAGTTTTTCTGTATTTTATTATTATTATTGTTATACTAATAGGTTGAAAAATATTAGGTAATATTGTACAACTTCCGAATAAAATTTGTAATGTTAATGTCCTATGTTTGATTTTAATAAATTTTTAAAAACTGGTGTAGTTTTTTTTTATTCCAGACTGAAACCTATTGTTGGTATATTTTCTCTTACCGATATTGTCGGTAAAAACCTTTGTCTGTACTTAGGACCCAGACAGTGTGAGCATGCTTATTCATGAATATGCTCAAAACAAGTATGCTCATTTACGAGTAGTTCATTTGTGAGCATGTGTGTCAGTACCATAATTTCACGTGTTGTGTGTTTATCATGGATTTTTTCTCAGGGCCTCCTGTGTGGAGTAGAAAACTTTAAAAAAATTAAAAAATATAAAATGAAATGTCACACATTCATTTACTACCATTTTCAAAAAGAACCGGTTCCTATAAAAACTCAGCGATCCGGTGACAACTAGGTCACCGAGACAATAATATCGACCATCTCTAGCTGTATCACACCGACTGCTGAAAATAAGAAAGTTCCACTTGAAACAACAATGGTTTGCCAAAATGAGCTATAAAATAACATTACAGAGAATTTTTTAAATTACAGAGATCATTTTCGCATGACATGGTCTCTGTAATTTAAAAAAGTATAGGTATGGTTGTGTATTTTTGTATTATGGTTCTAAATTTCAATTTGTCGTTGTTTTATTGTTCGATGACATGAATATTCTTATCACTGTCATATATAAATTTGTAAAGACTATTATTGTAAATCAAAACGTTATCTAGAAAACGCATGTTTCATTATTTTAATTTTGGTTCAAATGAAATCATTAAAAAATAATATATATCCGAACGCTTATTTATGACGAAAATTTCTCTATTTTGTCTATCTATTTAAGGTCTTTAAAATTAATATATTTACGTTTTTTTACATTCTTATTTTGCTTATACATTATTGAAAAATGACAAACACTTATGATCAAAAAATAATTACAAAAAAATACATAACTAAAATAAAAATACATAACTAAAATACAAACTCACTTCGGGAAGGACAACATTATTCAATTAGAAAAACTATTTTTACTCAAGAACACCAATTCAAAGAGGAGTTGAATGAAAAGTACACAGATTTTAAAACTGACTAGACACACTTGAACAGTTGAAGAATATTTCATAATTACATTTAGAAAGATACACAAGAGTTACAAAGAAAGATAGCTAAATACGTCTCTGGTTAATAAAGCTACTGTTAATGCACTCCCTCCACACGGGAGGCCCAGAGGAAAATAACTTCCCTCGGGGCCTATGTCATCCTTAGGGAAACTGTGTGGAGGGTCTCTTTAATGAAAGGGAAGAGAGGAAGTTCTGGGAAGAGAAAAGGTGTTAGGGATGGGCTTCAAGGGGTTCAGTGTGTCCAGATCATCCGCTGCCAAGACCTAGACAAACCTCACTCATTTAAATGCCTACATACCTAACTGTAATACTTATATTTATGTAGGTTTTACTAAATGAAAAAAAAATGTAGTTGCCACTTATTTTATCGAAATTATCAACATGTTTCCAAAGCAATGATCTCTTCGTCAGGATAAAATGAATTTAAATAAAATAAAGCCACAACGTGAATTTGCAAATATGAAGATTTTTTACAAAAAATAAATTTCACAATTTGTCCAAAGAAACGTCACTATCTCAATGAAAATTATTTTTTAAGTTTTCTTCAGGTAGGTAGATACCATCTAATATATAAAATTCTCGTGTCACGGTGTTTGTGGTCGCACTCCTCCGAAACGGCTGGACCAATTTTGATGAAATTTTTTATGAATCGACCAAAATCTATTTTTCATACCCCTAAAAGTAAAGGGTGTTCACTCCGAATTTTTTTGACAAATTTTTAATTTTTAATTTTTTTTATGGTTAGGCATTAAAAAATACATGCAGCCCTAAAATTTCACCTTCTAACATTAACCCCTATTTTTAAAAAGTGATATTAGTAATTCAAACTGGTGTCACTTCTGACCCGATGAGAACGAAGCCGGCCTCTTTTCTCTAATTATAAAATTTTTACTAATCAATTACTGTTTGATATTATTACTACAAACATGATTCACGGTCCATGCGGTAATTTGAATCGTTCATCGCCTTGCATAGTAGACGGAAATTGTACAAAGGGTTTTATTAAAGATTTCACCAACGATACGGTCACACATGTTGAAGGATATGCAATATATGGTCGAAGAAATACCGATAATGGCGGACAAATTCATAAAAAAACATTCATTAAAAATATCAGTGACGTAGACATTGACATTGACATTGACATTGACAATCGTTGGGTGGTACCATATGCACCTCTGTTGAGTAAAAAAGTGGGAAGGAAAAAGGCATGAGGGGTGGGTTGGAATCTGGAGGTCATTGTATCCGGGAGTGAATCCATCCCTCCAACTGCGGTGCAAGACAATTGTGTTGAGAGGAATTAATCTTTTATATTGACCTTTCCAGCCGGACTCTTTCGACCCATTGGTCGAGAGAATCCGGCTGGAAAGGTCAAAAGGCCTCCCTCAACCAGTCTCTCTCGATCCGGCCCGCCACGCAGCAGGTGGGTAGACGCATCAGCCGCCAAGACCCGCACAAAAGTCACCCTTGCTAAATCACCAAACGTAGCGAACCGCTTGGGGTGACCTATGGCAGAGGTGTTGGTTATCCAATGAATGGTTCCTGGGGCGGCGGCACCCGTACCCGCTTCCTTTCAAAAATTCCCGTAAGTAAGTGGAAAAGTAAGAAAATCACAAAAAACATAAATTCATACACAACGCCATCTCTGATATTGACAAAAACAAAACACGGACAGTTGGGCATCGATAATTGCTTCATTGTGTAATTTTTAACTTAATAAAAATACTTAATTTAATTCAACAGTTATTGATTCTGAGGCGGTACGAAGTTCGTCGGGTCAGCTAGTAATATTATAAAATGATAAAGAGATTTCTCATTTGAAAAAAAAAAAATCTTCACTGAACCATTTAGTGATAGTATACGGATGACAGTACAGTGCATGATAGCTTTTGTTTGACAAGCCTCTAAAGGGCTCACAAACTCCAACAGCTCGGAGGGCTTTGAAGCAAAGAATGGACGGTTACCTTGAGAGTGTTTTTTCCTAGGGTAAAAATAATCTCGTTGAATTTAACGTTTCAAAGACCCAATCATGTCTGATTACATCTAAAAGGGATCGAAATGAAAATCTAGTCTCCTTCAACCACGGGCGTAGCCAGGTTTTAGTTTCGGGGGGGGTTCAAGAAAATCAAAACTCGTGTCAGGGGGGGGGGGGGGGGGTATTGTCGGACTTTGTATTTGTGTTGAAAACTTTTATTTTCTATGTATGTACTTAATTTCTTTTTTATTAAAATGAAAGTAACAAATGTATATAGAAAATTAAACTTTTCAAAACAAAATACATAATAAACGTTAGTTTTACATGTTATAACATTTTAAGCAGTCAAATTGGTCAAATAATCACATTTATGCAAGTACGTATTCACCTGACTGTATCACTATAAGTACGTATACACTTACCACTGATTAGAAACGGAAATTAGAAACGGAATTCCAAATAAAAATCTCTTTGCAAAATAAAAATCAACCGTAATCACCGAAAAATGGAACTGGCAAGTTATTTTTTTTTTCTTTCAGAGGTCCCCATTTATCTTTTTAGATACATAATATCATTTTGAGATGTTAGTGTTAAAAATAACATTATCTTAACTCTCCTTATTATAATATTATTGGTGTTGATATCTTAACTTTTCGGGGGGGGGGGGTTTGAACCCCCAAAACCCCCCCCCTGGCTACGCCCATGCCTTCAACGGAAGCAATTTTCCGAACAGGCCCTCCATTGATATGCTTGGTGTAACTCTAAGTGACCAGCTCAGATATGGGGGCTCCATCGAAGCTCTGGCTTAAGTTAGCCTCTCAAAAACTGGGCGTACTGCACAGCTACTGAATGCTATCTTTGTTCTACTGGTATTTTGATGGAAGATGCTCCGACGAACTAGCGTCATTGATCCCTTCGGCACCGGTGTATGGTCGGGAAACACGCCAAACGCGTGCCCAACATATGTACACAGTTGACATTGGTCACATGAGAACGGGTCGCTTCTTCGCCTCGTTCTTGTGTTCAACAACTCGGGTGTGGAACGATTTGCCGGCCTCTGTGTTTCCTCCTTCCTACAACATGGGCCTCTTTAATACCAATGTTCATTCCTTTCTCTCCTCAAAAAGATCCTCCACATAGCATCTCAGATGACATAGGCCCTGAGGTAAATTATTTTCTTCAGGGCCTCCTGTGTGGAGTAATGTAAACAAACAAAAAAATTAGAGGGTGTACACCGGAGAAGATCGGAAATACCTACGTCATTTCTAAACCAAATTTCGAAAGATTGATCTTTTATCTATTTTTAGTACGAGTATAATAAGGTTATAAGATGGTACTAAGATGGAGCGACAACGTCCTCAAAGACATATCCATCTTGGAGCTTCTAAACTGGAGAGAGCTGGCACAAAACCCACATGAGTGGAGGAAGACTCTTGAGGAGGCCAAGACCCACCAGGGTATCTAGCATGGTCGATCGATATAGGTTTTATCGAAAATGTCGGTAACTTGTCATCGTTCCCGGGCACGACTGCAGGCCGCTAACGAACAAACAACAGTTCACAACGACTAAGGGTTCCTAATTTATTTGACGTGAACTTTTATTTTTTCGTTAGCGGCCTGCAGTCGTGCTCGGGAGCGATGACAAGTTACCGACATTTTCGATAAAACCTATGTCGATCGACCATGCTAGATACCCAGGGGTTGTATTGTAGAGCCAAGAGTGATGATGATGATGATAATAAGGTTATACCATAGGTTATTGGCGGATTTGTTAAATTTTTAAATGAAAAATCTTATTTTACAAGACACACTTAATACCATGTCATCATACATTATTGTAAATCAATACGTTATCTAGTAAACGCATGTTTCAAAAATTTTAATTTTAGTTCAAATAAAATCATTAAAAAAATATCCGAACACTTATTTATGACGATAATTTCTCTATTTTGTTTTGTCTATCCATTTACGGTCTTATAAATTAAAATATTTACGTTTTTTTACATTCTTATTTTGCTTATACATTATTGAAAAATGACAAATACTTATGATCAAAAAATACTTTCCAAAAAATACACAATTTTAATAGTTTTATCATCACGCCTTTCAGCATTTTTGGATCAAGTTATGAATTAAAGCAAATTTGGAATGAAATAAAATCGATTTTGAGTTATATCTTTCTCATTGGAACCGCCCTGTACGATCGTAAGAACACCTTTCGACAAAATTTGGATTTTCGGCCGCTGGTTGGTTAAAGGCCCTTAAAAGTTGAACATTTGAATTAATTTGCACACAGGCAAAATGAAAAACGGTCGAGTTAAAACAAGACTTCGTGACATTCAGTCAATAAAATGACATTAATTGATATTCAGTCAATTGATATAAGAGGATGTAATTTTAATTAATTAAAAAAATTATATATTCAATAGGTACTATTATTAAAGATATCTCTCTCATCTCATTGATTGTGCGGTAAAAAAGGAAAATCTATTTTCCCAATAGCAATTTTTTTATTAAAAAAAAAACAAGATTACGAGAGAGTCCGGCTCGACAGTCTCCTGAACCATTCTCTCCCGATCCAGGTGGGAAAACGCATCTGCCGCCAAGACTTAGACAAACCTCCCCCCATGAACCCGGGAAACCCCGGTAAGTTTTCTTTTTTTTAATCCACACGGGCCCGGAGAGAATTATTTCCCATCAGGACCTGTCATCTTTGGGGATGCTGTGTGGAAGGTATTTCTAGAAAAGGAACGAGAGTAAGTTCTGGAAAGGAAAACGGTATGAGGGGTGGGTAGGAATCTGGTGGCCAATGTGTCCAGGAGCGACGGACGAATGAAGCCACACCTTCCACTGCAATCCAAGGCAATGATCCGAGAGAGTCCTGCTGGAGAGATCGAAAAAGATCTTACCCAACCGAATCCGGCCTGCCACGCGATTGGTAGGCAGACACATCTGCCGTCAAGATCCGGACAAACCTGACGAACCGAACAAACTCATGAACCCAGGCACCCCTGCTAAGTTACCAAACGTAGTGAACCACGTAAGGTGACCTATGGCAGAGGTGTTGGTTCTATTTTTTTCCTTGCAAAACGATCCCTTTGCCACCATAACGGTTTTATTTTTTATGGATTGATATTTGCATAAGTGTCGTTTCATTCTAAATACGAATGAATTACTTAATTAACCCAAACTACGAATCTAAAACCTATTTTGTGCTTGTGATTTGTTGTTTCTTGTAGTCATTTTGAACAGTGTTTTTTTCCATAATCCAGACTAAAAATAGTGACTAAAAGTGAAGCGGTTAGGGAAGTAATTGCCGCAATATTAAAAACTTCCATTTCGTTTAAATTTGTTACCAATACTGTGTGGACGTTGTACTGGAAAAAGAATTAATAAAGGGGAAAGAAGAAGAAGAAAGAAACTTAGATAAAGATATATATGTATGCACATATGTTAAATGTTTAGCTTTTTCATTCGTGTTCTTTGAATGGTTATTCTTTTCATAAGCGGTGCTACATTTTTGTACGATTAGTATAACGCAAGGGAGGGAATGCAGCACAGCTTCTCCAGGTACCAAATTGGAAGTCAGCCGGTGAGGACAGGAGGAGTTGGAGGCGACTGTTGCAGGAGGCCAAAGCTCAATATGGGCTGTAGCGCCATCGAAGAAGAAGAAGAAGTATAACGCAAGGGAGGGAATGCAGCACAGCTTCTCCAGGTACCAAATTGGAAGTCAGCCGGTGAGGACAGGAGGAGTTGGAGGCGACTGTTGCAGGAGGCCAAAGCTCAATATGGGCTGTAGCGCCATCGAAGAAGAAGAAGAAGTATAACGCAAGGTTAGTAGGAAATGCGTAACAAGGTTAGCTCATACGGACCTTTTTCAAAAAACAAACTCGTCGGGCCGCTTTTGAAATTTCGCACGCGTAACCTTGCATGAAGTTAAACACTGCCACTTGTATTGCAGTTTATTTAAATCTCCCGGTGGAACATGGACTTCAAGCAACGTCACGATTTTTTAGCCAATCACCGCTCTACCCCCTCGATGAGCTAGCTGTGTTAAATTCATTTTCTACGAGCCTTGAATATAACGTGTCTTGTATTTTTTGTCATGTTGTAAAACATGTTTCTAAACGATTTTTTTACCTTAAAAACAGGATTTCAATGTTTACAATTTTTTTTTCCCTGGATTAGGGCTTTTTGTTTTTGCAATATGGCATCACTCAATTGCTGACTCTATGACCAGGGTTGCCAATTGGTGGAAAATTTCCCAAATAGCGGGTATTTTCTAAGATTAAAAAAAAATGGGTTATTTGCAGGTAGAACCTTTTTGCGGGGAAAATCAGGGGATTCTGAGAATTTCTTGATTTTCCAACCACGTTGAAAAAATATTTACCATAATAAATTGTGAAAATGTAGGTACTCTAATTTCATTTCCTTTAGCAGCAAACCTTCAAACAAATTTATTTTTTCGACTAAATAATTAAAAAAATGCTTATTTCAAGTTTTTAATTTTGGATGCGGGTATGGGTACCGCGCACCGCTCCGGGAACCATTTATTGAATTACCAACACTCCTGTTATAGGTCACCCCATATGGTTCGCTACGTTTGGTTACTTAGCAGAGGTGTCTGGGTTCATGAGCTGAGGTTTTTCGAGGTCTTGGCGGCGGAAGCGTTTGCTCACTTACTGCTTGGCGGACCGAATCGGGAGAGAATGGTTGAGGGAGATCTTCTTAAATCTCCAGCCGTTATCTATCAAACCACCGCCTTGTACCGCAGTGAAAAGGATGGATTCATAAGTTCGTCACTCCTGGACAAATTGAATCCCAGATTCCTACCCACCCTTCATACCGTTTCGCTTCCCAGAACTCCCTCTCCTTCCTTTCCCTAAAGAGACCCTCCGCACAGCATCCTCAAAGATGACCCCAAGGTTTTTTTTTGCTCATGGTCTACTGTATGTAAAAAAATAGAGTATGCGATTCACACGCGGTAGAAGTGAAACCTTCAGAAAACTAAATTAGACAAGAGTGGAGAGACTATGATAACTGTATTTCAACTCCCAATAATTCTTATTTGATTATATGTATTTATGTTTTAATATGTATCTATGAGTTCGATTATGTACACGTATGCGAATACCTGTGTGTAAGTATGTGCGCATATGCGTGTATGTGTGTATGAACATAATTGTGTATATGCATATACATATATGTAAATGTATATGTGTCTAAGTTTATGTTTATATATGTACCCGCCTCGGAACAGACTTAGTCTAGTGAGGCGGGCTACTAACTTGTGTGTTTATGATTATTATTACAATAAGCGACCGGGTTGCCGGCATTAAAAAAAAAAAAAAAAAAAACTATGAAGCACTTTTTTATCTATATATGTGAAGGATGATTTTTTCCATATTTTTCTCGTCGAATTCCAGTGCACCTTTCCCTATACATTTGGTAATCTTATAAGTTTTCATGTTTTCTTCTTTGGAGTTGCTAGATGTCGCTTTCTTTTGTGTTTTCTTTGCCTGATCATTTTACAAAAATAACTTTTTTTTTTCGATTTCAAAGAATTCGGCACTTGGTTCGGTGAATGTCTGGTCGCTAAGGTTCGTCAGGCGCTTTATACCACTAGACCAAAGGAGGCTAAATCCTATAGATGTATGTGTTTGTCTCTTTTTATTGTCGCTATTTTTCGTTTCATCGAGTTTCAAATCACAACGGTGCCAAAGAAGTTTTCACTTCAAAAGAATTTCACTCCAATACCTACTATTTTTTTTATAGAACAAAAAAAATCAAAAATGTCGCAGGAGATCAAAATTTTATTTACGTATTTTACTCCAAATAATGTCAGGAATCACTGTAGTAAGTCAAGTACGTCTCTTAACATCCTGTATATTGCTAGTGTTTGACCTTAACTATTTACTCCATTCACATGTTTTTTCCTAAATATTGCCTACTCCGCCATACTTGTAATGTTACCAAATACAATATTATTTATTTCACTTTAAAATATAAGAAATAATAATTAAAATTGGCAAATAATGCATTTAATAGTAGATCACTAACTGCCGCACCTTTATTAGGGACAGATTTTGGAAATGACACATTTTAACTTAATTACTACAAGAAACAACTAATAAAGTTTGGGTAGAAGGTAAAAGATGCATTCTAATTCCATTTTTAGTCAAAGTTCAAAATTTCCCTTTTAGAACAATTCCTTGGAGCCATTTAACTTTTGTTTTAATATGTAATTTCAGTTTGTATCATTTGCGTCAGATTTATTTCAATAGAAATATGCATGAATTATGGAATACCTAGTTTACCCAAACTAAGAACCTAATAGTCTATTGTGTATTTTTTTAAAGTGAAAACTTCTTTAGCACCGTTGTGATTTGAAACTCGATGAAACGAAAAAGCGACACTAAAAAGGGACACACATACATCTATAGGATTTAGGGTGCGAGAGAATGTACTTTATTATAGAATAATCGGTCTCCTCTTTGTTCGGCGCTTCACAACCTCCCCACTCTTGTCTACTTTAGTTTTCTGAAGGTTTCGCTTCTGCCGCGTGTGAACGGCACACTTGTTTTTTAAAGTGAAAACTTCTTTAGTACCGTTGTGATTTGAAGCTCGAAGAAGCGAAAAAGTAACATTATAAAGAGACAAACGCATTAATCTATTGGATTTTGACTGCGAGAGAATAAGATAGAATAATCGATCTACTCTTTGTGCGGTGCTTCGTAGCCTTCCCACTCTCTCTTGTCTACTTTAGTTTTCTGAAGGTTTCACTTCTACCGCGTGTGAACTGCTCGCGGAGACTATGGCATCACCAATTTGGGCATGTTGTGCAAATTTCAAAACACATTTCGAGCAAAGTTTCAATTCTGTATGGTGTTCGTATACCAGGGCGATACTGGTTGTATCTTCTAAGTATAATCTTCATAATCTGTGCCTGAAAGTACTACTAAGTAAGCAAATTAGAAAAAATGAAATATTGATGATATTTTATTTGGGAGAGTTACAATGATACAAGACACAGGTAGGTACATTATTCTACATCAACTACAGGATAAATACATTCATATTTGACTTATAATATCTACTCGAGTGAATAATTATTATTGACACAATAATATTCAAAACAAATCTTAAAGTACATCAGTGGGGTCAAACAGTTCCGCGTAAGGCGGCCCTAGACGCTACAATAACATTGTACAATATATTTTATTGTTCAATAAGATTGAACGAAGCTTAGAATCCAAACCATCAATTATATTGCACAATAAATAAACTGCTTTATAAAAAATGAAAAAATATTGTGCAATATTGACCCTGCACGATGCAATGGAAAAATATGGTGCAATTAAAATTAAACTAGATCAAACTTTTGTTCAATCATTGAGCAATCTTCAATATTATATAACCCTAAACGGTCAATAATATTGCACAATTCGTAATATTAATTGATCATCTAGGGGCCGCCTAAGGGGGCATAGATTAATTACGTGAGCTCCAAATGGGGGGATCCAGGAAAATCTCACCTTACTTGAAAAGAATATAATACACGGTGTCCGGAAACTCGTAGTACAAGCGGGAAACTGGTAAATCTACATCACATTCGGAGCCGATTTGTGATATAACTTTTTTGATTTGAGCTTTCGTTTTCGAGTAAATCGGGTCCGAAGTTAGAATTTTTTGGGTTAAATTTGAAAAAAAATTTCACTAGGGGGTTGATTTCAGCTGTGTAATGTCTTATAAAATGCATCGAAGGGTAAACCGGGCGCAAAATTTTTTTTAACCCTTTAGTTGCCGAAAAAATGGAAAAATAGAAAAAAAATAATATTAAAATCGAAATGCTCAGATCGAAAAAAATAGTTTTTTTGGGTTCTCTACGTGATGTAGATTCATCAGTTTCCCGCTTGTACTATGAGTTTCCGGACACATTGTATAAGTGGCTCAAATTTATCTCACCAAGGGGGGGGGGGTCTAGATTTTCTCTGCTATTTTCTTTTTTTTTCTCTTAGAGAGATTCATATGTTCTTTAAAGAAATTTCGCCCCTTTTCAGATATCCATTTTTGGACACTGGTTGCAAAATAAGTAATTGTTCTAGATCTTAATTAGTCAATATTTAGTGCGTCAAATGAGTATTGTTTCTTTTTTTTTTACATTAACTCCACACAGGAGGCCCTGAGGAAAATAATTTCCCTCAGGGCCTATGTCATCTGGGATGCTGTGTGGATGGTCTTTTTGAGGAGAGGAAGGAATGAACATTGGTCTTGAAGAGACCCATGTTGTAGGAAGGAGGAAACACAGAGGCCGGCAAATCATTCCACAGCCGAGCTGTTGAAGAAGACTCCAGATACTAATATCTACAGCCTGTATGTCTGACGAATATCTACAGCTCATATGTTGAACTAATATCTACGAACTTCAGAGTGTTGACTAATATCTACAGAGCTTAGGTTGAACTAATATTTACAGAGCGTAGGTTGGACTAATCAGCTAAATGTGTCCAATAGTCCGATATTAAGATTTTTACATACATACTTACATAAATTAAGTTTTTTAAACTGCATTCGCAATATTACGTTATTCCAATATGCTATACATAATTGCAAATCCAACCTCTGCCAGTGCTGTAGATATTCGTCAACGCTTTGGTTCTCATAGATATTAGTTCGATTTTTTCAGGTTTTGGAATTCCTGTACATATTAGTAGACGCCTCCGTTGAAGAACTGTTGAAGCTGCCGAGAAACGACCAGTTCTCATGTGACAAATGTCAACCGTGTACAAAGGTTGGGTAAGCGTTTGGCGTATTTCTCGACTATGCACCGGTGCCGAAGGGATCAATGACGCTAGTTCCTCGGAGCATCTTCCATTGTAATACCGGTAGAACAAGGATAGCATTTCCACCCGACGCTTGTGTCCTAAAGATTGCAATCCGTCTGTTAAAACCCATTACCTCCATGACGATGTCTATAGGCATCAAAAAAATTGATGAAAAGTACGATTTTTTTCAATGTGAATAAAGCTAAATCCCACCATGTTGTTATGCACCATTTACGGATTGGTATGTTAGCTTTCAATAATTAATATAATTAAATACATTTTATTAATTATTCTATTCTTGTTTGCTTTTCTGTACTCGAATCTATGACTAGTGGATATATTTCGGATAAGTTAGCTGGGTTTTCTACCTATTGCGAGTTTTTATTTGTTTGTTTAAATACATGTTATCCTATGGATAACTCTATTAGTAGCTTGTTTATACGTGGAATAAAATACCTTGATATCGATTGTGCCTCTGTGTGTAACCGCAGTCAATGAACTTTAAAAATTTTACTTTGATTTTAAGTATTATTTTCAAACTTGGGAATAAATACAAAATGTGCGTTTAGTAACCTACCTATAATATAATATTTGAAATTGGAATTACCATATCTCGTGATTTTTCACGGGTCTGCGGTAGGTATCAAAATACTAATTTCGGTTGTGCCTCCGTCTGTTACTCCAGTTCAATGAACTCTAGAACTTTTGCTTTGAATTTAAGTATTATTTTCAAAATTGGAACTGATTGTGGTAAAATTCATACATGTAATTAAGTAAGTAGATACCTACCTATATCATAATATTTAAAATTGGAATTGTAATACCACGTGATTTTCGTGGGTCTGCATTAGATATTAATGGTGCAAGCGAATGTGCCTCCGTCTGTAACAGTGACAATGAAAATTGGAACTGATTATGGGTAAAATGCAAACTTGCGATCAAGTAGTTACCTACCTATAGAGTAATATTTAATACGGGGATTATAACATCCCATGTTTTTAGCGCTTTTTGCGCCATGTATTGAATATACTAATTTCGGTTGTGCCTCTGTCTGTACCTCCGGTTCAATGAACTCTAGAACTTTTGCTTTGAATCAAAGTTTCATTATCAAAATTGGAACTGATTGTAAAATTAAAAATTATAATTTTAATACCCCGTGATTTTTCACGGGAATGCTTTAGGTAGTAAAAAGATTAATTTCGAATATGCCACTTTTTGTAACAGTGGTTCAACGAACTAAAAAAAAATCCTTTCATTTTCAAAGTTGGAACTGATTGTGGAAAAATTCAAACATGCGCTTAAGTGGATACCTACCTTTTACATATTTTATGTGTTTAAAATTGCAATTATAATATCCCGTGATTTTTCATGGGTCTGCGGTGAGTATTAAAAACACTATTTTCGAATTTGTATCCGGCTTTAACTGCGGTTAAATGAACACTATAAATTCCGGCCGGCGTAGTCCAGCGGTAAGGCTCTTGACTCGCACACCGCAAGACGCGGGATCGAATCCCGGCGTGGCAAATACTCGTAAAATGAATTTAATTAATTTGCGTTATTTCACAATTTATTCATTTAAAATAATACATAGTACTATCTTTTGCCCACGGCTTCGCTCGCATAGTATTAGGGGGGTACCCAGAGCGCCTCCTCTACCTTCCCTATCCCTAGTAACCTCCCCCCCCCCCTCCACCCCACCACAACCCACTCCCTCTCCCTTAAATTCCCCCTTCCCCCCATGCAATCCCCCTCCCCTAATAACCCCTACCCCCTCCCCACACCTATCTCCGCCCTCACTTATACCCTATCACCCCTCCCCCCCTAACCACCCCCCTTCACCACCCCTCCATAACCGTTACATTCGTTTTTCAAACAGTTCGCGTGCCACCTATTGTTAGTTTTGTATTATTCTGATGTCTGAGCTATATTGTTAAGTTTCATTCAAATCCAGTAAGTAGTTTTTGCGTGAAAGAGTAAAAACATACTTCCATACAAACATTCGCCTTTATAATATTATAAGTAGGAAGTAGGATTCCAGAATGGAAGATACTCTCAGTATCGCCCTGGTGTAAGACCGTCATTCAGAATTGAAACGTTGCTTGAAATGGCATTAGCCGTGCTTGGTGACCAGATCTGAATAGCCAGGTACTTCCCCACCTTCAGCTACACAACATACCCCAATTGGGGATGCTATAGTCTCACTGGCTTCCGACGTGAGCAGTTGGGACTCTTGTGCGGTAAACATATAAAAAAATTTAAAACTTTTTCACCGTGTCTAAGTTACATTTTCAAAATTGAAACTGATGGTCGAAAAATTCAATCACGCGATCAAGTGGGTATACCTGTAAATTTAAAATTTGAATTATAATATCCTGTGATTTTTCAGGGAATGCGTTAGTTCAAAAGAAAATTATTTTCAAAATTGAAACTGATTTATCGGAAATTTAAACTATATATGCTGTATTATATGTGCGCACGTTTCGGAGGCCGGCAGCAGTTTAATCAAAAAATCCAACAAACATTTTCAGTCTTGTTGTTATTTCGTTTGGAAAGGAGTGCAAAAAAACAAATAATGTTTTCAATGTCGTCACCGCATCGATTTCCTGTTATTGTTATTGCTTGACAGAAATGAATTGAAAAACAGCTTATTGCTATGGCCGCGTGCAAAACCGCTTATTCCGTGCACAAATTTGCACTCCGCATCGGAAGAACGTTAACCCTTTCGATGCCGAGTGTTTTTTTTTTTTAATTTTGATCGTTCCTAATTATAAACTATCATTGATTTAATATTGTCATTTGTAATGCCTGGAAAAAATATTAGATCCATTAAAAGACGGTTTTTTTCGATCACAAATGACAAGTTTTTTTAAAGTCAGTATCGTAAAATATTAGCGATTCCTGCATAAAATTATGACTGGAAATAAGTAGAGAATAGATTTAATTTTCTTGTTTTTTATTTATTTTTTTATTTGGATAATTTATTGAAGATGGTATATTAACTTATGTGCATGGCTACTTATCTATTATTTTATTGAAACCGTAAGACAGTTGCGTGGTTGAAATAAATTCCCACTTCACGCCTCTAGATTTAAATATTATGAATTTTTCTCTTTCCACCCTTTCATGCTTTTCTAATATATTTTTTATAATTTACGCCCTTAATGTGTGCTGTATTGCATTTTTATATATTTTTGTATTGATTTAATTTTAGTCATGACGCCACGTTTTGCAAGCCTTTTTATAATAACTCTATTGCGTAAGTGTACACACACATGAAAATGTGTTATTATGTAATTTAAGTTAAATTAAAATGAAAAGTAACTCAATACCGATCCTTGTAGAACACTTGCGTGTTTTCCATTTGTTCTGATGATGACTACGCAAGTTTTTACTTATTTTTTTCCTGGGAGGTATCCTCTAACTAACAAATTAAGAGCGACGCCTTCTGAAAGACCAATGGTTTCAATGGACCGAGAGTGCTGAAATAGTGAACTGTTTTTCATATTTTCGTCATTTGAGTTATTTGTTTTTGGGGTGTTACGCCGTGTTGCGCTACCTCCTTCTTTGAGGATCATCATCAGGGTCCTGATGATGGATACTGCAACGCTGTCCGAAACGTTGGCTAAAGAAGGAGGAAGCGCAATACGGCAAAACACCCCAAAAACAAATAACGAAAATACTTTTGGCCGTGAAAATCTTAAAACGTATCTCTTTTTCATATATTTACTTTCACAAGAATCCCAACTATGTTTCGGGCCTTTTCACAAAAGTTATTATTCCGTAAAATCTGAAAATACAATCTGAATTTTTTTTTACTCTTCGGAAATTCTATTTTAACAGTTATTTGCTTGTTTTTTGATAACACAGTAATACTCGTATGTTGAAGATTGAAGCGTTTTTCGTATTAATCACTAACTAACTAACCATCACGCCGTTTCCCCGCAGGGGTAGGCAGAGAGAACAGACCGCCAGACAACTCGGTTTTGACACACACTCTTTACCTCACTCACATTCATACATCGTATCATACGTTCTCTTCTATTATTCTGACTTTTGATATGGCCCGACTCAAGTATCTGATTCACTTGATCGTGCCATGTCTTCCTCGGGCGTCCCCGACTTCTTCTACCATTCACATTCGCGTCGTATATTCTTCTTACACTACTTTCTTCGTTCATTCGCTCTACATACCCAAACCATCTGAGGGTCCCTTTCTTAATTTTACTCATAAAGCTTACATTAGTCTTACATTCTTTGCGAATATCCACATTTCTCACACGATCATACATTGTTTTACCACACATACGTCTCAGAGATCTCATTTCAACAGCATTCAGTTTACTTTCATCCTTCCTCTGCCAGTTCCATGCCTCACTGCCATACATCAGGGTACGTTTCAGGACTCCATTGTGGACTGCTAGCTTCGCTTCTTTTGACAGTTTTTTATTAGCGCCAACGGAGTTGCACGTTCCAGAGTGGAAGATACTCTCAGTATCGCCCTGGTGTGAGACCACCATTCAGAATTGAAACGTTGCTTGAAATGGCGTTAGCCGTGTTGGGTGACTTTTTTTTTTTTTTTTTTACATGAGCTCCACACAGGAGGCCCTGAGGAAAATAATTTCCCTCAGGGCCTATGTCATCTTTGAGGATGCTGTGTGGAGGGTTTTTTTTAAGGAAAGGAAGGAGAGGAGAGTTCTGGGAAGGAAAAGGGTTTAGGGGGTGGGTAGGAATCTGGGGTTCAGTATGTCCTGGTCATCTGCCTTCAAGACCTAGACAAACCTCACCCCATGAACCCGGGCACCCCTGCTAAATCACCAAACGTAGCAAACCACTTGGGGTGACCTATGGCAGAGGTGTTGGTTATCCAATAAAGGTTCCCGGGGCGGCGGTACCAATTACCGCCTCCCAAATTGAAAGACTAAGTCTGAATAGCCAGGTACTTTCCCACCTCCCTCTTCCCCATCTCCTTCCCTACACCATTACCTTCAGCTCTAGACGGGAGCCGTTGGGACTCTTAAGTGGTATACATGTAAAAAAAACGGCATTCAGTCCACCATTAATGAAGTTACCTGCATTTACCCTTCTTTCAATATCTCTATCAGCCTTCCCATCTTTCGTAAACATACTACCCAGATACACAAACTCATCTACCTGCTCTAAGTATTCATCATTCAGTAATATATAATTAATTCAATAATAGTTAAGGAATGGGTTTTTGAAACTTTGCGCTGCATTAACTATAACCTACATATTCAATATATAAGGTCGTGGAATTGAATGACCAAAATTCTAAACATTTTTCCATCTGGAATATCTTTTGATTTTGTAAATCTTTATAATGATTGCTTTAATAAAGTTTATTCGGCTTCCAGATACAAGTTCTTCTTGGTCAAGTGTAACAATTGTTCAGTAAGTATTCGAATACTACTATTATTCATAATTCTTTTATGCTGTTTATAAAATATTGCATGTTGTACTGCGGCTGTTTTGAAAATTCGGTTTGGCATATCATTCCTTCGCCTTCGGTTTATATTTTCCGATTATTAAGGATCATCATTAACCGATAAAAAATGTCATTCTTTTTTTTTAAATGAATAACGCACAAGAGTCCCAAATGCTCCCGTCTGGAGCGAGTGAGGCTATGGCATCCCTAATTGGGGTATGTTGTGAGGCTTAAGGTAGTGAGGATGGAAAGGAGATAGGGAAGAGGAAGTTGTGGAAGTACCTGGCTATTCAGATCTGGTTACCAAACATGGCTAAAGCCATTTCAAGCAACGTTTCAATTCTGAATGGTGGTCTTACACCGGATACTGAGAGTATATTCCACTCTGGAACGTGCCGCAAATATACTATATATTATTTTTAATGAGTAAATTGCGAATAACACAAATTATTCACATACAATTAATTTGCCACTCCGGGATTCGATCCCGCGACCTTCGGGTTGCTAGTCAAGAGCCGTACCGCTGGGCCGGCCGTCCATGCAGCATCCCCAAAGATGGCAGGTCTTTAAGAAAATTCTTTCCCTAAAAGCTTGCTTTTTGCAAAAAATAACTGTCATCCAGAGGGTTAGGAGAGTTATTCACAAATAATTTACACACGAAAAACAAAAATTGTTATCTTTTATGTTACACCGAGTGCAAAAATACTGATTTAAATATGAAAGCAAACCTCATTGAATCACAGTTCGACTTCAACTCTTGGAGTGGTATCTACTAACAAGAGACTTTTGTAAAATAAATTCAGTGTTGCAAAATTATTTTCAAAATGCGGTATTTCCTAGAAATTGTGTTGATGGTTTTTACGGCAACTTTCGTGGGAGCCCAGAGGCAAGGTAAGAATATTTTCCATACTAAGTAAATAAATTAAAGTACAACTGGTATTTGAAATCAGAATATTAGTTTTTTATAAACTGTTTGATTATGCCTTGAGAAGGTGAAAAACTGCCACGCGTAATAATAATTACACAGAAAAAATTGTTTATAATTTAAGCAAACTAAACTGTTTTTAGATAATATACGAGTATTTTGTTATATTATACTGTTGTTGAATACATAAAAGAAAAATCTTCAAATTAAAATGGAGTTCGACAAATTAAACTTGACAGCAATAAATATCATAAAAATATATCTTTCTATTTTTTTGTGTGGCTACTATTTATATACCTAGCGGCTGTCAGAATTTTTCCTAAGAAATCTAGATTTACTGGCAATGGTTGTATATCCACTTTAAGTAACCCCACTTTCATGGGTACCCAGTGCCTATATTAAAATGCAGTTTGATAAATAACTGATTTATTTTATTTCAATTTAATTAATTTATTTAAATTTGTTTTTTTAATTTAAAATGCCTGTTGGCATTAAATGACATTTAAATTTTTTTATCATTTCGATTTCATTCCGTCATTTTGACTGTTCGTTAGTAGTTATAAAGTTTTTTTTTGGAAATATTTTTTTTAAATAGGTAAATAATTCACGAATCCTTATCTGTATATATAAAAATGAATCGCCGAAATGTATGTACGCGCATAACTTCCGAACGACTACACCAAATTGGATAATTCTTTGTTTCTTGTGTTCGTTATTGTTAGGACAAGGTTTGTATAAAAATACTGGTGAGCTCTGACATTATGAAATTTGTTTATGAGCTGTTATAAAACTGAATGCACCGGGACCGAATGTATGGAATGCGAGAGGGGGGAGGATAACACGGGTAGGAGGTTCGCTGGAGGGGAGAGAGGGGAATCAGGGAGGGGGGAGGGGAACCTGGGAGGGGGGAGGGGAACTCGGGAGGGGGGTTTGTGGGATGGGGGAAGGGGGGGGGGAGTGGAGTGGGGAGAAGGAAGGTGAAGTAAACGGAGTGTTAACGCGAGAGACGAATGGGAAAGGACACGCAGGAAGAAATAATTTCTTTATTAAATGGCATAGCAACGCATGCCGGGTACCAGCTAGTTCATTATATTTCACAAAAAACCTGTAATAAAATTGTGTGAGGGCAAATTTCAAAATTATGTAAGAAAATTCGCTGTGCATAATTATAATTTTTAATTTATATATTCTCTGTGGGAACATCTGAAAAGGTCGACTTCAAATAGTTTCAATACATAATTCAAGACCGGAATATTTATATTTATTTTAGTAGGTACCGCACGAGAATCCCAACTGCTAATTTGTTGAAAAACACACGGAATTTTTTATCGTTGTTTCTTTCGTTGTGACCATAAAAAGTGCAGTCCGTTTCTATTTTTCCTCTGTGAGGTCTAATCTAATGATTGGTGATACAAATAAGCATTAAAACAAATTCGTTGATCCTTGCGAGGCTCAGTCTGGTCCTGCAAAGTTTCCTCTCCGTAATAAATGTGAGAATTTTTTTTCATGAATTACTCAATAACTCCCATAATGCACAGTGCCTGAACCAGTACCTACCAGAGGAAGTTTTTGAAACCACGGCAACCATTTTGCACGCAGATAATGCAACGCTTCTTCTTGGAAACACTTCTTTACACGTTTTTTGGTAGGGGCTCTCTAGTACTTCCCCCGGGTGCGCCACTGGTCTCTCTAGTACTTCCCCCGGGTGCGCCACTGGTCTCTCTAGTACTTCCCCCGGGTGCGCCACTGGGCTCTCTAGTACTTCCCCCGGGTGCGCCACTGGGCTCTCTAGTACTTCCCCCGGGTGCGCCACTGGTCTCTCTAGGACTTCCCCCGGGTGCCGGGGTGCGCCACTGGGCTCTCTAGTACTTCCCCCGGGTGCGCAACTGGTCTCTCTAGTACTTCCCCCGGGTGCCGGGGTGCGCCACTGGGCTCTCTAGTACTTCCCCCGGGTGCGCCACTGGTCTCTCTAGTACTTCCCCCGGGTGCCGGGGTGCGCCACTGGGCTCTCTAGTACTTCCCCCGGGTGCGCAACTGGTCTCTCTAGTACTTCCCCCGGGTGCCGGGGTGCGCCACTGTTCTCTTTAAATAAAATCCATGCATTGATATCTGCAAAATACAAAATGCTAACTCCGAGATTCTGCTATCACAATAAACAATGTGTGCTCCCTTTGATCAACTACAATATTACCTATAATTATGTTCAACAACTTAATTAATTACACTGTCACTTTATTCTTTCACAAATTGAGATGAACGTCATGTTTTCGCAATTTTAATACATATTACGAAATACACTTTAATAGTCGTTTGAAAAATTTTGCTGATCGGGCGGCATAGACGAATTTTCTCATACTTGCGATTCTTAATTTGAAGATTAGAATAAATTCTCAAAAACTGTCCAAAATAAGATATGCAAAATTTTGTGCATTTATTATATGCAGTTTATCTCAACATTTTATGGCGGCCTCCGTGGTCGAGGGGTAAAGCTCTCAAATAGAAAAACAAAAAGTTGCGGGTTCGAATCCCGGCGTGTGCAAATAAAAGAAATAAATTCTGAAACATAGCTTATCAAGATAATTTATTGATTTATTTTACTGCATGATTATATCATTTGAAAGGTGTGTTGCATAAAACAAAATTTTGTTTGAAAATTGAGCAACGACTGCCAACGACCTACGGTATAACCTCGTTAGGCTAAAAATAAACATATTTTCTCATAATTTGACACTCACCGACCCATTTGCATGCTCTCAACTATCCCCAAACTGTTTGAAAAACTTATCCTTGACAGAATCTCCATACATATTAATAACATCATTGTACCTAACCAACATGGCTTTATGCCGGGCAGATCCACCCTAACAAATCTTTCCTTGTACGAACAGTTTATTGCATGCTCACTTGAAAATAAAACCCAAGTAGATTCAATATATACAGACTTTGTCAAAGCGTTTGACAAAGTTAACCATGAAATTCTTCTCAACAAACTTAGTAAAATGGGAATAAAGGGTAAACTATTGGAATGGATCAAGAGTTACTTAACCAATAGAATTCTCCAAGTAAAAAATAACTCTTCCCTATCTCACAAATTCATGGCTACTAGCGGTGTACCTCAAGGGTCACATTTAGGCCCAATACTGTTCCTACTTTTTATAAATGATATCATCACTGTTTTTGATAATAATGTTGAAGTGTTGCTTTTCGCCGATGACTTAAAACTATTTAAACTTATAAAAACAATAAATGACTGTATTCACATTCAATCAAATTTAAATAAACTACAAGACTGGTGTAAAACTAATAAACTTTATCTGAATATAAGTAAATGCCAGATAATTAGGTTTTTCAGAACAAATCAACCCATTAACTATCAATATAAAATTAATAATTTTTCCCTCACCTCTGTCAGTGAGATTAATGATCTTGGCATTATTTTCGATTCCAAATGTAACTTTCTTCCACATATAACTACAGTAACCAATAAAGGATTAAAAATGCTAGGTTTCATTCTTCGAAATGGCAGAGATTTTAAAAATATTTCAACATTAAAAATCCTATATTCCTCTCTAGTTCGAAGTCAAGTCGAATATAATTCTTCTATTTGGTCCCCTCACTTCAAAATCCACTCCGATTCCATAGAAAAAATTCAGCATAAATT
The DNA here is from genome assembly GCA_917880885.1 of Limnephilus marmoratus. NCBI lineage: Eukaryota > Metazoa > Arthropoda > Insecta > Trichoptera > Limnephilidae > Limnephilus > Limnephilus marmoratus. The sequence continues at coordinate 43,353,876 of OU862913.1, forward strand.
CTTAAGATTCATTAACTATAAACTTGGTCTACCAATAGAATCAATAAATTACAACCACTTGATGAAAGAATTAAACTTACTCAAACTTTCAGATAGAAGACTTATTTCCGACTTGACTTTTATTTTTAAAATTGTTAATGGTATTATAGACAGTCCTGATTTATTAAACCTTATTACCTTCCACATACCTACTAGAACTACTCGATCCAAAATTCTTTTTAATTGCAACAAAAATATCAGGACTGAGTCATTTAGATACTCGCTTATACCTAGATTGCATGCAGTTGGAAATGCTTTCTCAGAAGTAGTAGATGTGTTCAACTGCACCGAATATAGTTATAAGAAGGCTATAATATCATACCTCAATGACAATAATTAATGTTAGGTATATAGTGTTCGTCTGCACGGCGTCTATATCATACTCCTATTTTTTACCTGTATTTTGTTAACGTTTATATTTTATATAATCTATTGTTTGTTTTTAACATATGTTATGTTACTTATAATCTTTTCACTGTTATAAAAAAAAATGTACTGCATTCTATGTTAAAAGCCCTATGTATGGGCGTTTAAATAAATAAATAATTTAAATCATAATTTTACCAGATAAAAGAACAATCATTCAAAATCAATTTCTACTTTTTTGTGGAAAAGAGTCAACGCGGCTAAAATTTTATTTAAAATATACATATTTCCGGTATTGTCTAGTTGTTCCTTTTTAACGCATTTTTATTGACATCAGTTATAAAAAAAATTGACATCAGTTATACAAGTATTTTTTTTTTTTTAATCGAACAATATTATTATTACATTTTTGTAATAACTTTTGAAGGTTATTTCCAAAATTATTTATATTTTATTTGATTTAGTTAGGTTTAATTGTTTCCTATTTAAAAAAAAATAGCTTCCAATAATATGAGAAAGAATTTCATATAGATTATATTGTTCATTCTGAAATTTTAAATATGAGATTGACAAAAATATTTCGAAAATAAGAGGTCTCAGTAACCGAATTGGTTAGACGAGAGATCAGTAGCCGTATTGTTGAAGGCGTTTGTCTCAGTTAGACGAGAGATCCTGGGTTCGAGTCCCAGTTGTGAGTTGTGACCATTATCTTTTGAGAAGTTGGGACTCTTGTGTCTTCTTCTTCCTTGCGCTGTCCCAACTCATTGCCCTGGTAGGCTGTTGGGGTCGGCCCTTCTCGTTCTCAGGTTGTAATTTCTTCTGTTCTGGGTATCGCCTTCGTCCAGGCCGTTTCTCTGAAGAATTTTGGAGCATTGAGTCATCCAGGAGTTCTTCGATCTTACTCTGGATGTCTCCGTTTTATGTGCCCATACCATCCCAACAAATGTCGTTCCTCCAGCTTACTGTTTATTGGGACTCTTGTGTGATATTAACATTATTTTATTTATTATTTTTTAAATCACGCTATTTTTGACTGAGCGTAATAAATTCGAATTTTAACTCAGCCGTTGTGCTTTTGATCTGTCTATATTTTTTGTACGTTCCGTTTCCGGTTGTACGTGATATTCCGAAGAAAGTGTGAAAAAATAATTGTTTCCCAGATAGTGACGATTCTTTGGATGAATTATATAATTTTTTTATTTAAAATGATTTAAAAAGTTACGATAAATAAATGGTTTATATTTAAGTAGGTAGGTATTTAAGCACCCACTTATAAATATTATGTTTAAGGAGGAAGTTTTGGTTTAGATTTCTTAAATACGAGAAATTTAGAAACACACTTTATTGGACACGAGACATGCTTGCTGAAGTCCCCGGCATTGCCCGGACTTAAAGCATTTTGTGTGGATTTGGAAAAGTAATTTTTATTTTATTTCTTTATTTGAAAAACTTTCTTATTATAATAACTTTTGAAGGGTATTCGCATATTTTTGGTTATCTCCTACCCTTTTTAATTGTTTCAAATTCAGAAATATAGCATTCAATAATATGGGAAAAAAAGTTCGTTGAAGACAATATTATTGTTATAGAAATGTAAAATATGAGATTGACGAAAATGACTTCAATATAAGAGGTCTCGGTAGCAGTATTGTTTAAGGCGTTTGTCTCAGTTAGACAAGAGATTCTGGGTTCGAGTCCCAGTTGTGACCATTATCTTTTAATTTTTGTGTCTTGTTCTATTTGCTCTTATTTTAAGTTTAATTTTAAAAATAGGAACTGATTGTGGAAAAACTCAAACATGCGATTAAGTAGGTCCTAACCAATGATATCATATATAAAAATGGAATTAGAGTAGAACTAGGTATTAGTAGAATGTGTCTCTATCTGTAACTGTGGTTCAATGAACTCTAAGACCTTTGCTGTGTGATTAAGTAGGTACCTACTTATCCCATGATTTTCCACGGGTTTTTTTTTTTTTTTTTTTTTTTTTTAATTTATTTATTTATTTTTTTTTTAAATTTTTTTTTTAATGCCGGCAACCCGGGCGTTTATTAAAATCAATAGTTATTTACAGAAATGTGCGCTACCCGACTCACTAGACAATGTCTGTTCTGAGCCGGGTAGCAGTATCTATCATTACATATATTCATAAAGATTAAATTAAATAAAATAAAAATACAAAAGATAATAAATAAAAATACAGAGTACGAAAGAAAAACTTAAATAAAAATTCAGGATATAAACGAAAACTTAAATAAAAATACAAAAGATTATCTACATAAAATAATCTAAATATGAAATATTACAAACATATATAAAATAACTGAACATTTTTAGTGAGAACTTTTTTTTTTTTTTTAAATTTTATAATATATGTGTTTAAATAACAATATTCAAGGTATAAAAAACTAACATGGTCGGTTTGAAAGTAAGTTGTTAATGCAATTCCTTTTTTTGTTCATTAACCACGTATTAAAGATTTTATATGTACGTTTTCTGTTGGTTTGAGTTATATGTTGTGTTTCTTTTAAGAAAATGTTGAATATGGAAGGCGCAAGGTAAGATTCATGTTTTTTAGCAAGAGTGGATTTAATTTTTGGCACTTGTAAATGATTGTTAGATTTAGCTCTAGTGTTCTGGGAGTGAGAAATGTGGTAAGGTGACGATTTTATGCAATTTGTATGGATAATTTTTTTTATGAATAGCTTCCTGATATCAAATATTTTATTTTTAATTAAAAGATTTTCAGTGGGATGAAGATATGGTTTTTTGAACATAGTTCTAATTAGTGATTTATGGGCTGTATTAAGTAGCTTAATGCATGTGTCTGCGGCTCCACCCCATGCCGATATACCATAAATTAGAATGCTTTGACAAAGGGAAAAATATACACCTTTTAATAGTTTAGGCGACATAATGTTTCTAATCGTTTTAAAAATGTATATTTGTTTCCGGATTCTCATAACAAGTGAATTTATGTGAAGTTCCCATTTTAGTTTGCAATCCACTGTTAAACCAAGATATTTAATACTATCCGAGTGCTCAATTTTTTCGCAGTCGCAGTTTGTGGTTTGTAATGTATTACATGGATGCAGATGTAAAAGCGGGACGGTTTTTGGTTGCCCAGTATTGGTTTTACTGAAAGTTAAAAACTTGGTTTTCGAGGTGTTTAGGGTAAGAAGATTTTTGTCTAGCCATTTTTTTATCTCCTTCATACCAAATTCTGCGCTTTTAAAGGCCTTTTCCCAAGATTGCTCTTTAAAAAGAAGTACAGTATCATCTGCGTAGCTGATCACATTATAGCAGAGTATTGGAATTTTAATATTAGTGAGACCATTAATATAGATAAGAAAAAGAATAGGGCCTAATACGCTACCCTGAGGCACTCCGTACTTTATTTCTGCTGTGTCACTTAGGCATTTATTTATTTCAACTACTTGTTTCCTATTTTTTGTATAACTGATGAACCACTTAAGCGGTTTTCCAGTAATGCCAATATTTTTAAGTTTTTCGTATAGCAGATCATGTGAGATGGTGTCGAAGGCCTTAGCCAGATCTAGAAAGACTTCAATTACTTTAGATCCCTTATCTACGTGTTTTACAATGAAGTTGGTTAGTTCAGAAATTGCCTGTTCTGTGCCCATTTTTGCCCGAAAACCGAATTGATGACTTGATAGTAAATTGTGTTTGTCGAGGTAGGATATCAGTCTGTTTTTCATTGCTTTTTCTAGGAGTTTTGATAGAGAGTTAAGTAGTGAAATAGGTCTGTAGTTTGAGATTAAATTTTTGTCTCCAGATTTATGAATCGGGGTAATACTGGCAATTTTAAGTTTGTCAGGTACAATACATTGGCAGAAACTTTGATTAAATATATGTAGCAGAGGTGTACCGATATATTCTCGTAGATTTATCAGGATTTGGTTAGATATGTTGTCCGGACCAGGTGCGCAATGAGTTTTGAGTGAAAGAATGAGTTCATTAATTTCTGTTTTATTTATTTTATAAATGTTAAAGGAATGATTTGGCCGCAAGGAAGAGCTTTCTTTGACTAGTAGCTCTTCTGTCATGTGGTTCTTTGTAAGTATTTTTTTCGCTAAATCAAAGCCAACGTTGGTAAAATGATAATTAATGTGATTTGCAATTTTTTTGGGTTCGTTACTTGTTAAACAGATTTCCCCATCAACTAACAATTTATTGATAGAAGTACTGTTCTTAGGTTTTGAATAAGCTGCATCTTTGATAACTCTCCATATCTTTTTTGTATCTCCTCCGGCACTATCTATTTCTTTCCTGTAGAACTCATGTTTTGCCTGCTTTACTAGTCTATTACATAGGTTTCTGTATAATAAATAATTGTGTTTTAGTTTACTGTCCGTTGGGTTATTGTTTACTCTTGCGTGCATCATATTCCGTTTGTGTATACTTTTTACAAGCCCTGTTGTAATCCACGGTTTAATTTTTATGTGTTTTGTGTGTAGTGTTTTTACGGGTTTTTATTATAGTGTGTTTAGTGGTAAACGTATTCAAAGTTAATAAAAATTCATTTAGCGCTTTATTTGGATCCGTTTCTTTTAGAGTTGCAGTCCAAGATTCATGACTGATATCTGAGATAAGTGCTTTGAAATCTATGATATGCCGTGACGTATTTGTATATATTTTTGATTTTTTTTCAGTTTTCGATCGTATGCCAAGTGTGGTGGTGAAATGGTCGGTAACCGTGGAATGAATAGTGGATGAAATGGTTTTTTTTTGTTTTAACGAAAATATGATCAATACAGGATTTTGAGTCTAGTGTGGTTCTGGTCGAAGAATTTATAGTTGACTGAAGGCCGTAGTGAGCTAGAAGACTTAGATATTCGTTAGTTGTGGGTTTAGAGTTAAGAAGGTTTATATTTATGTCTCCTGCTAAAATGAGTTGTTGAGTAGTTTTATTGTTTTCCATGAGATGATGTAAAGAATTTAGGAAAGGTGATATATTTTTGTAGCATGGGGGCCTATAAATAGCAAAAATAGATAAATCTGGTCCAAGTGATATTTTAACGCAATTGGCTTCTGTTAATTTTATTTCCGAGATAGAAGAGTTCAGCGACTCCTTGATAAAGATGACTATCCCATCATTTTGGTTGAGATTTGTAGTAGTATGGAAAGTAGTATATCCCAATATGTTAATGTCAGTGAAAGTTTCGTCTATCCAACATTCGCTTAAAAGGATAATATCAAAATGAGTGTTAAGGTCTGCGCTAGGTATTCAAATACTAATTTCGGTTGGGCTTCTTTTTTTACATTAGCTGCATAATGGACGCCCTGAGGAAAATAATTTCCTTCAGGGCCTATTTCATTTTAGGAGATGCTGTGTGGAGGGCTTTTTTAAGGGAAGGAAGAAGAGTATGGTCTGAAAAGGAAATGGGTATGCATGTGGGGGTCAGTGTGTCCAGGAGTGACGGGCGTATGAATCCATCCCTTCAACTGCGGTGCAAGGCGATTGGTTGAGGGATTCTGGATGGAGAGTTCAAAAGACCTCCTCAACCAGTCTCTCTCGATCCGGCCCACCACGCAGCAGGTGTTTCAGCAATTTTCCGTATTACATTAATTTGAACAGCTTTCTTTTTACAATTACTTTTGAAGGATATTTACTACCCTTTTTTAATTGTTTCCAATTCAAAAATCCAATAATATGGGCAAAAATTAGTTGATGATAATATTACTTATTCTGAAATTTTAAATATGAAATTGACAAAAATTACTTCAAAATGAGAGGTCTCCATAGCCGAATTGATCAAAGCATTCGTCTCAGTTAGACGAGAGATCCTGGGTTCGAGTCCCAGTTGCCACCATTATCCTTTAATGTTTCTGTTTCTTGGATTTTTTCATATTTCGTTTAGATTTTTAGTATTCTCTTCCTCTTCAATGAAGTTGATTAAATAAGAGGCAGTAGTATTTTATAAAATCAATATTAAAAAAAAAATATATAATTTCGTATAAGTATATTTGCGAAGAAACTATATTACATACACTTTACAAAAATAATATTATGACATTAATTTATAAATCCAATCTGTCAGGACTTAAAATATTATGTAAGTTTTGGAAGATGGTGCACTTCTTTACCCCTATGTTGTTTTTTACCTATTTTATATAAATTGGCAAATTTCGAAATTGTATGAAAATATGATGTTTATAATTACTATTTTTAATTTCTATAATTTCTGTAAGACCTTGAGAAAAGGTCAATTTCAAATAGTTTCAAATAAAAATAATACGCCGAACTTCCTAGATTGGAAAATACTCTCAGTATCGCCCTGGTGAAAGATCACCAATTAATTTTTTTGTTTTTTAAATGGCTTATGCTATTTTCGTTATTTGTTTTTGGGGTGTTATGCCGTGTTGCGCTACCTCCTTCTTTAGCCAACATCAGGGCAGATCCGGCAGATCCGGTAGATGTGATCTACCGGATCTGCCCTGATGATGGACACTGCAACGATTTCCGAAACGTTGGCTAAAGAAGCAGGTGCGCAATACGGCATAACATCCCAAAAACAAATAACGAAAATGCTTTTGGCTGTGAAAATCTTAAAACTTATCCGGCTTAAGCTGTGTTTGGTGACCAGATCTGAATTCCCAGGTACTTCCCCGCCTACCTCTTCCCCCTCTAATTTCCCTTTTCACCGCCGTAAGTCTCACAACATTCATTGAAAAAATTAAAACACACACTTTTTAGTGTCTAGAATAACTTGCTGAAGTTCCCGGCATTGTCCGGGCTTTACGCATTTTTTCCTTTTTACTTTCTTTTTACAATAACTCTTAAAGTTATTTCAAAAAAATATTTTTTTTTGGTTAATCCTCCCTTTTTTAATTGTAACTAATTAAAAAAATTGCGTCCGATAATTTTGAAAAAAATAGTTGTAGATAATATTGTTCATTCTAAAATTTTAAATATGAGATTGAGAAGAATGACTTCCAAAATCATTCGTCTCGTTTGACGAGAGTTCCTGGGTTCGAGTCCCAGTTGTGACCATTATCTTTTTTTTATTTTTCTGGGTCTTGTTCTTTTTCGCGTTTAGGTTAATTTTTTTGTATTCTATTTCTTTTCAATGAAGAAAATATCCTTTTATTTTGAACCACGGCGTGCAAAATTTCATTAATCTCAGAATAAAACGCTAGATTTGTATATAAAATAATGCCACACCTCACTCCCGCCACAGACACTCTCCTTTATATAATGTACCTATAACTATACAGAAACAGTATTTTGTTTCTCCTGTAAAGTATCCAAATGGATTAAAGGAATTTACTACTCTATTTTATTTGTAGTTATTGTTTACATTAAAGAACGACTCTAAAATAGTCAAATATTTTACGGGTTGCAAAATTAGTAGGCCGACAAAGAAAACCGATTTAGATAATATATACACAGTTTCTCGTTTGTACCACGAGTTTCCGAACACCGTGTTTATTTGCGAATAGCATTACAACCAACACACTATATATTATGGTAAAGAAGAATTTAGTTCCTTACAAAGAATCGCTGTTATATATTTCTGAATATAATATGAAGGACTTCGGCGCAAATAGTGTTAACCCTAATATTCTTAGTTTCGATAATTTTTTTTAAACTTTTTTTGTCTTATTCATCAAGAAAAATACAAATAATTTTAATTTTTGGACAAAATTTCGTCTCGGTTAGACGAGAGATCCTGGGTTCGAGTCCCAGTTTCCCCCATTATCTATAATTTTTTCTGTTTCTTGTTCTTTTTCATATTTCGTTAAGATTTTTAGTATTCTCTTCTTCTTCAATGAAGTCAAAATGTTTATTAAATTAGAAGCAGCAGTATTTTTTAAAATCATTTTTAATTTATTAATCTAATCTGCCAGGACTTATAATATTATGTAAGTATTGAAAAATATGAGTAGCTATACTTTTTAGTCCAATTTTTTCCAGTATTTTTTAAATGGGAAAATTTCAAAACTGTAGGAAAAAATGATAATTATTATTGTTAATTTCTTTATTTTCTGTAAAAACGTGTGAAAAAAGTCAATTATAAAAGAAATAAATAATCATAAAGCTCTCAAATAGAAAAACCAAAAGTTGCGGGTTCGAATCCCGGCGTGTGCAAATTAAATAAATAAATTCTGAAACATAGCTTTTCCAGATAATTTATTGATTTATTTTACAGCATGATTATATCATTTGAAATAAGTGTCGTATAATACATTTTTTTTTTAAAATTATTATAAGCATTAATTATCAGCCTGAAACACTCATCCACATTGAAAAATCTTCCGAGAAAAGATACATGACGCCAACGGGACATGAACCCGTGTCCATCTGATTGCCGGTCAGCTGCTCTCCCAATTGAGCTATGGCGGCTTATCTTGTGCCCACCAAATGATTCAATATATACTAGTGTTTCATTCAACAATTACTGCTTATTATATTTTTTCCACCTGAAAACAACCAACTTTATTTTTCCGGGAGAAACATTGTTAGTGTTAAATCCCTCGCTAGGTGGCGTCAAGACAAATTATGTCTTCATTTATGGGGGAAATACTCAAATTTGTCAAATATTAATCATTATTTTTAATTATTAAACTAACGTTTTAAGACAAGATTTTAATTTTTTTTAAATTTTTTCTAATTTTTTTTTTTTTTAATTGTAAGAAACAAACAGCTTATATACATACAATAGACCTAAAATATGCATGTTAACTGCAGTGAAGCCAAAAGAGTTTCTTATGCTAATATTGTTTCAAGATGGAGTTTTAATTTATCTTAAGCTAAATTTTAGACTTAGGAAGGGGTGAGGAAGGGGAGGAGGGGGAGGGGAGGGAGAATATATGATAAGGATATGAGATGCTTTCGATACCTTCCACACCCCGTATCAATCCAATATCGCACGCGTTACTTCTATTCGATACTTCTGAAGGTTTAAATTAAAAATGTCTACGTTGTGAAACAATTCGTTGTATTGCGCACGTATTCGAGGAATCGGGGAATTTTTTCTAAAGTTTGTTCTACAAGTGGGCAAATGAAGTAAATTTGATTGTCGGGTTAATCTTGAAGGAATATGGAGTTTTATTAAATTGGTAAGCTCTGGTAAGTCCAGGCCATTGTTTAAAATTTAAAATAATAAAATTTTATCAAAAATTAATCGTCGTGTATGAAGGGAGTTGAAGTGATGAAATTTAATAGAATCGGTATAATTTAGAAAGTATAGGTTAAGTTTATAATTTAATTAATTTTTTTTTTTTAATTCTTTCGATCCTAACAATGTGGGCTTGGTAGAAAGGAGTCCAGATCGGTGTGCAGTGTTCTAAGTGTGGCGGATATATGCGGTGTAGAGGGAATATAGAGTATTTACGTTTCGAAAAGGTTTCGATATACGAATTATAAATCCCAGCATTTTGTTGGCTTTGTTGATGATATTATTAGTGTGTTGCATAGCACAAAGGGTAACAATTATTATAAGCAATAATTATCAGCCTGAAACACTCATCCACATTGAAAAATCTTCCGACATTGGCGTCATGCTGATAATTATTGCTTATAATAATTGTTACCCTTTGTGCTATGCATAAAAATCTTGTCTTAAAACGTTAGTTTAATAATTAAACATAATAACAAAAAATTTGGTTTGAAAATTGAACAAATCTGCCAACGACCTACGGTATAACCTAATTATTCTAAAAGTAAACTTATTTTCTCATAATTTAAAACAAATTTACCAGATAAAAGAACAATTCATACTTTTATGTGGAAAAGAGTCAACGCGGCTAAAATTTTAATTAAAAATGACATATTTCCGGTTTTGTCTAGTTATTCACTCTTAACGCGTTTTTATTGACATCAGATGTAGACAAGTAATTTTAATATATTGTTTTTAATTGAACAATATTATTATTTCATTTTTGTAATAACTTTTGAAGGTTATTTCCAAAATTATTCATATTTTATTTGATTAAGTTAGGTTTAATTGTTTCCTATTTAAAAAAAAATAGCTTCCAAAAATATGGGAAAAAATTTGAGATTGGTAGATAAAATATTGTTCATTCTGAAATTTTAAATACGAGGTTGACAAAAATATGTCGATAATGAGAGGTCTCAGTAACCGAATTGGTTAGATGAGAGATCGGTAGCCGTATTGTTTAAAGCGTGCGTCTCAGTTAGAAGAGAGATCCTGGGTTCGAGTCCCAGTTGTGACCATTATCTTTTGAGAACTTGGGACTATTGTGTCTTCTTCTTCCATGCGCTATCCCAACTCATTGCCTAGGTAGGCTGTTGGGGTCGGCTCTTCTCGTTCTCAGGTTGTAATTTCTTCTGTTCTGAGTTTAACTCCTTTATATAATGGCCTTCATCCAGGCCGTTTCTTTGCCTGCTTCACTGTGTAGTCTGATGGTCTCTGTTTTATGTGCCCGTACCATCTCAACTGTCGTTCCTCCAGCTAACTGTTTATTGGGACTCTTGTGTGATATTAATATTATTTTATTTATTATTTTTTAAATCACGCTATTTTTGACTGAGCGTAGTAAATTCGAATTTTAACTCAGCCGTTGTGCTTTTGATCTGTCTGTATTTTTTTGTACGTTCCGTTTCCGGTTGGACGTGGTATTCCGAAGAATGTGTGAAAAAAGAATTGTTTCCCAGATAGTGACGTTTCTTTGGATGAATTATATAATTTCTTATTTAAAATGAATTAAAAAGTTACGATAAATAAATGGTGTATATTTAAGTAGGTGGGTATTTAAGTACCCACTTATACAAGGGCGGATCCAGGGGGGGGGTCATGGGGGTCATGACCCCCCCCTGGGCTGGGTCCAGGACCTATGTGGACCTACTTTTTACTTTATCTATTAGTATCAAAATTAAATTATAACTTCTTGTGACTTGACCACGACTATGTGACCCCCCCTGGCGCTATGTGACCCCCCCCTGGCGCCAAAGCTGGATCCGCCCTTGCACTTATAAATATTATGTTTAAGGAGAAGTTTTGGTTTAGATTTCTTAAAAACGAGAAATTTAGAAACACACTTTATTGGACACGAGACATGCTTGCTGAAGTCCCCGGCATTGCCCGGATTTAAAGAATTTTGTGTGGATGTGGGAAATTAATTTTTATTTTATTTTTTTATTTGAAAAACTTTCTTATTATAATAACTTTTGAAGGGTATTCGCATTTTTTGGTTATCTCCTACCTTTTTTAATTGTTTCAAATTCAGAAAGATAGCATTCAATAATATGAAAAAAAGTTACTTGAAGACAATATTATCGTTATTGAAATGTGACATATGAGATTGACGAAAATGACATCAATATAAGAGGTCTCCGTAGCCGTATTGTTCAAGGCGTTTGTCTCAGTTAGACAAGAGATCCTGGGTTCGAGTCCCAGTTGAAACCACTATCTTTTAATTTTTGTATGTCTTGTTCTTTTTGCTCTTAATTTAAGTTTAATTTTAAAAATAGGAACTGATTGTGGAAAAACTCAAAGTGCGATTAAGTAGGTCCCAACCAATGATATAATATATAAAATTGGAATTAGAGAAGTACTAGGTATTAAAAAAGTACAAACTAATTTGAATTGTACCTACCTCTATCTGTAACTGCGGTTCAATGAACTCTGAGACTTTTGCTATGAATTTAAGTATCATTTTAAACAATTGAAACCAAAAGTGGGAAAAATCCAAACATGTGATTAAGTAGGTACTTACTTATCCCGTGATTTTCCACAGGTCTGCGGTAGGTATTCAAATACTAATTCCGGTTGGGCTTCTTTTTCTACATTAGCTCCATACTGGACGCCCTGAGGAAAATAATTTCCCTCAGGGCCTATTTCATTTTAGGAGATGCTGTGTGGAGGGCATTTTTAAGGGAAGGAAGAAGAGTATGGTCTGAGAAGGAAATGGGTATGAATGTGGGGGTCAGTGTGTCCAGGAGTTTCGGGTGTATGAATACATCCCTTCAACTGCGGTGCAAGGTGATTGGTTGAGGGATTCTGGATGGAGAGTTCAAAATACCTCCTCAACCAGTCTCTCTCGATCCGGCCCACCACGCAGCAGGTGTTTCAGCAATTTTCCATTTTATATTAATTTAAACAACTTTCTTTTTATAATAACTTTTGAAGGATATTTTCTACGCTTTTTTAATTGTTTCCAATTCAAAAATCCAATAATATGTGCAAAAATTAGTTAATGTTAATATTGTTCATTCTGAAATTTTAAATGTGAAATTGACAAAAATTACTTCAAAATGAGAGGTCCCCATAGCAGAATTGATCAAAACATTCGTCTCAGTTAGACGAGAGATCCTGGGTTCGAGTCCCAGTTGCCACCATTATATAATATAATATAAGTTTCTTTATTCTTTGAATTGTTCGTTACATGACTTGGGGATTTTTCGACCACCATACTAGGCATTCAGTATGTCAACAGATGCAATATAAAGAAATGTGCGTCACTATAAAAAAATAAAATAAAAGTATAAAAATATTCATATTATATAAAATGATATTAAAGAAATTTAAAAAATACAAATGAATATAAAAGGATGTAAATGATTAAAGAATATGGAAGAATGTAGTAGAATATAAAAATAATATGAAAAGTATAGAACATAGAAAGCAATACATGAAAGAATATAAAAATGATATAATTATAAAATATATAAAGTCGAAGTAATTACTTTATAGAGTATGTAAAAATAAGAAAAGATAACGATTATAATGAAAATCTGTGTGTACGTGGTTATATTTGTAGGTACATTATTTCAAACCAATTTTTGTACAAATAAATTTTGGAATAAATTTATGTTTTGAGTCCGGCTAATTACACTGGTCACTAGCGTAAATTATTATTGTTACAGTGGCTTTCTGGTGGCACTTGGCTCTGAGTACATGTGGAGAGTACTGGGCGCTGAGTACATGTGGCACCGGGCTCTGAGTAGGTACATAAACATGTAGATGAAGGCACTAGTACACAGTGGTGCCAAACAGTTTTAAAGAATTAGTTTTTAAAAGTATTTAAACTTTCGGCTATTTATACTATAGTGATTACAACCAAAAAAAATTATTAGCGGTATAAACCGATATCAATTTTATTTACAAAAAATAACTAAAAGCTTTAAAAAAAGCGCATTTTCGCTTAACTAAAGCGCTGGTGTAATAAAAACAAAAAATACTTTGTAATAAAAACATAAAATAGAGTGGAAAGGGTTAAGCAATGATTTTTTCCTCCCACATTTTATAAAAAAAGTTGAAAGCTTTGTTATATTTTCACAATGAAAATAAAATAAAATGATTCTATACTCCAGATAAATGAAGTAATAATGACATATTATATTTTACAAATATCAATAGTTTGCAGAAGATGTTTCCACAATGGCAAAACACATTTTCACAGAAAAAATAAGTATGTATGCACGAGAAGAGGACAACAAGTTAAATGAAATTAAGAAATATTTTTCCTTAACAAGTGGAAAAAAATATATTTTAGTGTGCTAGTAGTTAGACGTATTTTTTATGATTTGATATATCATTTTATCGAGTCAAATGTAGTTTAGCTGCTAGCGTATTGCAAAAGCGGTTTAGGCAAAAGTTGACCTTCATAACAGGATTAAATATCTATCCCTGTTCTAGCAGAAAATATCAGAAAACGATAATGTAATGCTAAGGCAAAATTAAATTTGTGACACGTGACCTTTGTTTCCCACCAAGCTTGTATTTAAATAAATCAAAGATTGGCAATGACATAATTCTCATCAAACAAATTTTCTAAAGAAATTCTTTAAAAAACTGTCGACACTTTACGGATATCCATATTTGGACACCAGTTGCAAAGTGAGTAAGTGTACTAGGTTTTTTGATATTGTTATTTAGTTCGTTGTATATTTTAGGTGCGATGTATGAGCGTTGCCTTAAAAAGTTGTTTTTCTTGTGGGGATTGTGCATTGTGCATGAGTTGAGTAACGAGTATGTATATCTTTTTGTGTGGATTTTATCAAATCATTTTTCCAGATATGGATGAAAACTATCTTAATGTACAATTGGCGAATGTCTAAGACAGCTAGTTTTTTGAAAAGTGGCTCTGATGGATGAGAAGGAGAACATTTGAAGATGATCCTTAACAAAAGTTTTTGAATGGTCACTAGAGGGTAGAGACTGGATGCTGCACAACCTCCCCATCTTATAATGCCGTAAGTTGCTATTGACTGAAACAGAGCAAAATAAACACTTCTGAGTGTTTTTATGTCAAGGATTGATCGAATAGAATAAAAAATATAGCATAACTTACGGAGTCTCTTAGTTATGGAGTTGATTTGGGCCTCCCAGCGTAAATGGTTATCTATAATGACCCCTAGGTATTTTATTTCATCAGAAGGTTTGAGAATTGGGCATGAACAGCTGTTAAATAAGAGATAGTGAGGGATTGTCTAGATTTTGTGGGCAAGTGTGAATGATTAGTTTAGGAAGGTTTTCTGGGAGAGTGAATTTTCGGATTTTATCCTTTAATGTTTCTGTTTCTTGGACTTTTTCATATTTCGTTTAGATTTTTAGTATGCTCTTCTTCTTCAATGAACTTGATTAAATTAGGGGCAGTAGTATTTTATAAAATCAATTTAAAAAAAATATGTTTATATATAATTTAGTATATTTGTCAAGAAACCATATTACACACTTCACAAAAATAATACAGGTAATTTGGTGAAAAACATTAACACGTTTTTTTTACTGTATTTTTTTAGTGCAGTCTTTTTCCTACTTTTTCCACCCTGAGGAGTAATCTAATGAGTGATAATATGAAAAGTTTATATAAAAATTTTATAGCGGCCTCCGTAGTCAAGGGGTAAGGCTCTCAACCAGCAAACCAAAAGTTGAGGTCCGTATCCCGTGAGGGCTAATAAATTTAATTTAATTATTTAATCTTATTTCACAATCAAATTAAAATATTACGCAGTACGTCCCAGATTGGAAAATACTCTCAGTATCGCCCTGGTGAAAGACCACCATTCAAAATTGTTGTTTTTTTAATGGCTTAAGCTGTGTTTGGTGACCAGACCTGAATTCCCAGGTACTTCCCCACCTACCTCTTCCCCATCTAATTTCCCTTTCCACCACCGTAAGTCTTACAACATTCATTGAAAAATTTAGAAATACACTTTTTTAGTGTCTAGAATTACTTGCTGAAGTCCCCGGCATTGCCCGTGCTTTACGCATTTTTTAAATTTTTTTATTTGGAAAACTTTCTTTTTACAATAACTATCAAAGTTATTTAAAATTTTTTATTTTTTTTGTTTATCCTACCTTTTTTAATTGTAACTTTAAAAAAAATGGCATCCGATAATTTTGAATAAAATGGGTAAAGATGATAATGTTCATTCTAAATTTTTAAATATGAGATTGACAAGAATGACTTCCAAATGAGAGGTCTCAGTTGTTGAATTTGTTAAAGCATTTGTCTCGTTTGACGAGAGTTCTTGGGTTCGAGTCCCAGTTGTGACCATTATCTTTATATTTTTCTGTGTCTTGTTTATTTCCGCGTTTAGGTTATTTTTTTGTATTGTATTTCTTTTCAATGAAGTAAATATTCTTTTATTTTCAACCACGGCGTGCAAAATTTCATAAATCTCGGAATAAAACGCTAGATTTGTAAATGAAATAATGCCACACGGCCCGCCCGCCACAGACACTCTCCATTATATAATGTATAACTATATAGAAACAGTATTTTGTTTCTCCTGTAAAGTCGCCAAATGGACATAAGTCATTTACTACTCTATTTTAATTGTAGTTATTTTTTACACTAAAGAACGACTCCAAAATAGTCAATTATTTTACGGGTTGCAAAATTAGTATGCCGACAAAGAAAACATTATTTTTAATTATTCTTTAAATCACGCTTTTTTTGACTGAGTGTAACAAAGTATTTTAACTCGGGTAATATTGTCTTTTGGTAATATTGTCTTTTTTGTTCTTTAATCCTTTTTTTTTATTTTCTGTCTGAATTTATTTTTTTCCTCTATTTTTGGTCAACTGAACCGTTAAATGCTTTCATAGCATGGTATTTATAGTGTCTTTGTCCAAAGGTAGTATTTACCGTCAGAGTTTTTATGTTTTCTTTGTACGCTTATCTAACTGGTTTTTTAGTGATATTTTGTGTCTGTTGGTGCTTGTTTTTTTGGTCAAAAATGTAGTTTAGTAGTGTTTTAACATGTAATTGACTTATTATTCACTTACGTCCAGTAGAAAATGTAAAACATATTTGCTTGGGTTTTTCGACCAGTATTTTAATGGAAGGTGCTCCGAGGAACTACTGTCATTGGTCCCTCCGTCACCGGTGCACAGTCGGAAAAATCGCCAATCGCGGTCTGAACATTTGTATCATCAGAACGGGTAGTTTATACAATTCGTTCGTGAGTTCACAGCTCAGTTGTGGAACTATTCGTAAACCCCTGAGTTTTCTCCCTTCCTTCTACAACATGTCTTTCTTCAAGATCCAAGATCATTCCTAATTTTCCTCAAGTAAACCCTCTACATAGCATCCAAGAAGATTACATAGGCCCGGAACGAAATTATTTTTGTGAAATTATCTTGTGTGGATTAAATGTAAAAGAAATATCTCGAGAACAAAAAGTTAACATTGAGATGGTCAAATAACAACCTACCTGTAATCGTCACTAATGACTAACTGTGACGGCCTCCGTAGTCGAAGGTTAGAATCCACAACTACAAATCCAGATGTCGCGAGTGCCTCTCCTTTCTCTCACTTGGTTCTGGTATTACGTTACAGGAGATCTATGTGTCATAGCGGGAACCATCCAGCCGGGTGTCTGCAGACACATAATGAGGTGTTCCGTCATCTTGGAAGCAGCATTCCACGGATTGCCATATCAGGTGAAGTCACATAGATATAATATTTGTGCATATCAAGTTAATTCCTATTTTATTTTACCAATCAAAGTTACTTAGTATTATATTATGTATTTTTCTATGGATATTTTACAACCAAATGCACTGCAGTACAAATGAAAATTAACCAACTCGTCATTTAATATACTGACCCAGTTATTTTATTTCAAAGCATTCATGTTGAACTCACTGAATAAATATATAAAAAATATTTCTCGTCACCAATGCATACATTCGTTTTGAATTTCCAAGGATCAACAATGAAGTAAGGTGTTGCTTCTTTCTACTTTAAATATATTCTGGAAAATCAGTAATATTATAATTTCTATTGTTTTGTGTGTCTACGTAGATATTGGTATTATTTTTTTACTTATGTAACTTTGCAAATAATTATCTACATTTGTAAACCTATATAAATTATATATTACTGTAATCGTTTTTTGCTAAAAGCTTATTTTTTATTTATGAATATTAAATTGAAAACATTGAATGTTTCAAAGAAAAACCGTGGTATGAATCTGCTTTTCATAATTGGACAGTTTTTGTAGCTTAACGGATACCATGGTTCAATTCACAATGAAATACAACATTGATGACGAATACTCGTGTAGTTATGCATAAAAATAAAATAAGTTATACCGTCATATATTTTGATTTTATGCAGTTAGTTTTTACCATTGGTATTGAAACATGTCGATTAAATAAAAGGTCATTTAATAAAATAAAATATTTTACATGGCAGGTCTTACGACTTATGACATGTCCTTCACCACTTAACGTTTTCACTTTTACGTTGCAATTCTAATCAGCATGTTTATCAGGGAAGAGAAGATGGCAGTATTTAAGAATAGGTAATAAAACTAGTGTGTTTTCAGGTGTGCGCCTCCCCGGAGAACAGACTGATAGTGTGCTGCCCCTGGGTACCAGGGCAAGAGACAAGACTGCAAACCAGATACCAGGCAAACACAACTACCCCTAGAGAAGGTACTTCACTTTCACTTCACATAGTTTTTTCATCTTCACCTATTGTGTTGTATAACTTAAGTGTTTCTGTTTATTTGAAGGTGATAACTGTACAATGGTGGATACTAGAAAGGGGGGAGTATGCAGTCAATTCAGCAACTGCCCGACAGCGATGGAGGCTGCCTGTAAAGGCAAATTTCCGCAGGTACTGTTCATCCGTTTACGTAAAATAGCAACATGTTTTCACAGTATGACAATGTTACCTACTATTAAAAATATTTACTCCTGCAATGATTGAATTGTTTTAAATCAATCTACTTAACATATTAGTATCAGAAGACAACATTGCGAAATTATTAATTTAATAAAAATGGTGCGTAATAAACAAAGGTGTGATTTTTTCACAATCAGTAATATACACATGTTGTAGTATTTTTATTAATATTTTAAAGTAAGCGTGCAAATTTTTCATGTAATGTAGTTTATTACCTGCATACGATAATGTCAGATGAAAAATGTCAAATTTATGTGCGCCATCCTAAACTGTGCGAAAATCGGTATCAAAATAGAAGACATTTTTTCATCCGAATCCTTAAAACGGTTCCGATATGGTCAAGCGTTTAATTTTATTCTCCATGCTCAAGCAGCTTGATGAACACGTCAGGCCTCTTGTTCTAAAGATAATCATTTAGTATTCATTCGCCTGTGCATTTAGTCATACAAAGTGGATTTCGTGTGACTGTGTACGAATGTACTGTGTACGAATGTACGAAATAGAATCCAACGGAGATGAAACTTTCTAGCTTTGAGTCTGAATAAAAATAAACGAATTTATTGCCAAGAATGGTACAAATCAATAACCATTTTACTCACGCTTCATCAAGCCGATCACAAATACGGTTAACCGCGCATCATAAATATAAGATCTTATTGAGTTGGCAGGGAAATAGCGTAGATGATGGACTCAAGCATCAATCAAACATTGTAAACGATCAAATTGATTGACTTAAGATAAAAACTAGGCAATTGTTTCAAGCCACTTGATCTAATCGCATATTTTCTCTTTCATGTTCTTTAAAACAAAATCACAATGAAGACTGAGTCAATTGTGTTTACAGGTTTGCGCTGTAGAGGGTCCTGATCAGATTGTTTGCTGCCCTCTTGTAACAGTAGCTGAAGGTATTGTATCCAGAACTTAATCATCATTCTCTCAATAATATTTCTTCCTTCTTTTTTAATGATCATGTTACTTTTGTAGGTGATCAATGCATGTTAGCAGCAACAGGGCGGGCCGGCAAGTGCCTTCGTATAACGAAATGCCCCGTCGCCGTGGAGGCAGCCCTGAAGGGAATGACTCCTCAGGTAAAGCCGCTCTTGACACTTTTATAGTAACCATTGCATGTCTCTCTTCTTTCTTTTATCTTAATATATAAAACAAAGTTGGGTTAGTTACACTATTTATAACTCGAGAACAGCTGGACCGATTTTGATGAACTTTGATTTGTTGAATTTGTCTCCGCCCCGGATAACATAATAACTATTAAAACATCGCAAACATTCACGAAAACGAAAGTTATGAAGAAAATTCATTTCCTCATACATTTAGTATGGAACGAATTTTCACATTTTGAAAGAGCTGCAGGAATATTGTGGTAGGTAGGTATAATATTGAGTAGTGAATGAATTCCAAAAATTCAAAAACATCAAATGTCAATGTGCTGATTGTTTTGCTTTTGTTCTTTATCATATAATGCTGCCTCTCTTTCTTACACACCAAATGTCAACAGTCGAAAATGAGACAAATGGTGAACGTATGTCTGCACAACTCCAGGAAAATAGCCACCAAAATATTCAAGGCGCATTGTAACGTGGAGTATTGCAATTCGATAAAGTCAATCAAATAAATCTGCAAATTTGTCACAAAATTCAGCGATATGGCGGTTTTTGGCGTTCAAACTACACAGTTCATCTAAAAAGTGACGAATGCTTCTATTTTCGTTGTTGCTGTTGAATGTTCGTGGGCCGACATTGTTTGAATCACAAGTCAATGGTGTAGTGTGCCCAACATTTCGTGTTGCATGTCAGCAGGTCAATTTGCTTGAAAACGATATTCATTGGGACATGACAATCACTGAAGCAATTGTTTCTGCATCTCTAAGTCTGATACGCACATTATTTGATATCATTATTTGCTATCATTATTTCGACATGTTTCCCATCGAATCTACGTGAATTATGGAAAAGTACAAAGATGACAAGGATGATATTTTACATCGAATTCATTTCAGTTCAGGGAATCCTGATCTCGAGGTAAATGAGGATATACATAACCAGGCTTTGTTTTTGATCGAAGACATGTGTTACCTCATGTGTGGCAGTTTCTTAGTCAAGTTATGAATACCAACGCCAGATCATGAAATGAACGACGCTTTCAATCAAGAATTGGAACTTGAGCGTGAATATAATCAAGATGCATTGAACCAATCAGTTCGAAATGTACGATATGTTAATCAGGCAATTTATGATGGAAATGGTGGCTTATTTTTTCTCGGTGCGCCCGGAGGAACTGGAAAGACATTCATCATGTCATTGATTTTGGTCACCGTTCGTGCGAAATCCGAAATTGCTGTAGCACTCGCTTCTTCAGAAAGAGCGGCCACGTTGCTAGAAGGATATCGAACAGCTCATTCAGCATTGAAATTGCCGTTAAACCTTCAAACGACCGAAATACGAATATGAAACATTACGAAACACTCAGCAATGGCCAAAGTTTTGGTAGCAAGTAAAATCATCATCTGGTATGAATGCACAATGGCGCACAAAAGCGCATTGGAAGCACTCAATCGAACTATGAAAGATCTGCGTTACTCAAGATGTTTTGGAGGTGCAATGATTCTATTTTCTGGCGATTTCCACCAAACACTACCAGTCATTCCAAGATCGACCGCTGCCGATGAAATAAATTTCCTCAAATCATCGACTCTGTGAAGAAACTTCAACTGACGATACATTGCATATGCGAGTTGCATTGCTAAACTATCCAATCCTGTCGAAGATTTCTCCAAGCAATTGCTGATTATCGGTAATGAGTAAGGACAAAACGAAAAATGTCGGATATCACGAGATGCTTCAATGAAGGGAATCGACCCAAGTGCAACCCCTCCAGTAAATAGTTTAACAGAAAGTAGTACAATAATACCACGTGAATCATTTCCACTCGCTTTAATAAAGCAAATGCCTTGCTGCCACGTGAATTACATTTCTTAATTGATTTTGAGTATTCATTTTAACTTTAAAAAAATTAATTAATTCCGCTTATAAGTTAACACAACAGTTATTGATTCTGAGGCGGGATGAAGTTCGCCGGGTCAGCTAGTATTAATTAAATATTACTAATAATGTACCATACATAAACATCACAACGAAGAATACAGCTTAAATTAATTTATATTTATTAAATTTGATTTAGTCCTTGCATACATTATTATTTTTGAATAAAAATATCAACATGCTTCAAAACTAATGGTTTCTTCATCAGAATTTTTTTTTTGAGAAAAATAATTCCTTTCAAAAACCTGTGTTATCTTTGGGGATGCTGTGTGAAGGGTCTTTTTAGAAAAGGAAAGGGAGGAACTTCTGGAAAGAAAAAGGGTACAAAATTCTGTGAAGGAAAGAGGTAGGAGTGTGAAAGTCAATGTATCCGAAAATGGTGGAAGTGTGCATCCAACCCTCCCACTGCAGTTTAAGGCAATGTCCCGAGAGAGTACGGCTAATGGGACCCCTCTAACTATTCTCTCCAGATCCGGCCTCCCGTGCAGCTGGTGGGCAGACGCATCTGCTGCCAAGACCTGGACGAAGCTCATCCCATGAAACCGAGTACCCCTGCTAAGTTCCAAAACATAGCGAACTACTTGGAGTGACCTATAGAAGAGGTGTTGGTTATCCAAAAAGTTATTCCCTGGGCAGCGGTACCCACACCTGCTTCTTAAAATGAGAATTCCCAAAGGATATAAACATAGATTTTCTTTTTTAATAACCTCTATTTTGTTTTCAGATTTGCTCTTTTGATGGCTCTGTCCCAGTTGTCTGCTGCGAGGGGGTGGTTGAAGGTATTGGTATGGCGCTTGGCGTTGTTTGTACTCGTCTACGTTTTGTAATCTGTACAGCGTACTTCGCCGTAATATTTAGGTATTGTGTTTTGAAACAGTAGCGCATTCTATCTCTCTTCAAATTGATTTTGAGAAATATTGTTTATTTCTACGCGCCAATTCAATGCAATAGTTTTAACATGAAATGTCAATCTCAGGAGAAACAGGCTTCGCTTAATTAGAGCAAGGAATCTCATTGAGTCGTGGGGACTAGCTAGTGTCCTGATAGGTTATGTTATTAATTTAAAATACTGTATTAGCTCAAAGAGTTGAAAGTATATATTGAGAATAAAACAACATGACATGTATTAGGATTTAAATACTACAGGTTATTAATTACTTGATAAACTCTACCCTTAACCGATATGGAAAAATGATTGCAAGATAAACTAAACATTACGCGCGCGCGACAATGTGTTGTTCTCTTGCATAGCGCCTTTCACTCAGCATTTGTGGATATCCGCTCCGGATTTCATATCTTTTTTTTTTTAAGTATGTTTATTCAGTGTTTTTAATTTTACAATATTTATCTTAAAAATCTTACAAAACTGATCAATCAGTTTGATTGTAAGAAATCTCTCATTTTTCCTATTTAATTAATACTATTATACTTTTATGTTTTACATTGTAATAACGGTGTAAAATTTAAAATACTAATTATTATAAACTACTAATTATGAATACAGTGGGTGATAGTAATTTCCAGGTATTTGATCAATATTCGATTTGGGTATTTGTATACAATATTATTTGCTTTCATGTTCTACGGAGATAGAATGATTTAACTTTTTTTTTGATATTTGAATAAGATGTCTCATTTTCTTCCCATAGGTGATCCTCCAACACAGCATCCCATAGGTGATCAAGTAATCCCCCGGTGTTCCAGGTGAAAGTTAGGCCAGGTTAAGCTCCTGGTTGTGGCCCAAAAACCGGGACTTAATTCCATTGGAATTAAAATGTTATTGCCGGTGGCAGGCAAACTTCCGGATGCGGCAGCTTAGGTTGAGGCAGGATGAACGAGGTTTTTCGACCTCGGAATCACGTGCTCGATATGGGTAATCTTGTTGTGGCACTTTCGCGAATTCTAGAGGGAAACTACGTGCCTAGCCCGCGATGATCGATCTTAACCAAAATTTTGGCATTACGAAACAATCTCATAGACACCGCCACGTGGTATGTTTGAAAATAATCCGACCTACATCGATTGTGGACGGTATAGCTCCCGATAATATATTAAAATCAACGAATAATGATTACACTGACACGTAAAGCATCATGCTTAACTTCCCGCAAACCGGGTTATTCGTAATCCTGTGGATTATATCGATATTTAGTTATTTTAAAACTCGTCTGTCAAACCAAAGACGTTTTCTCCGGCGTATTTCGTTCAAAAGTGGGCGGAAGAGCGCTCTTGCGACCCAAAACCAAAACTGTCGCCAAACATTGTCAGCATTATGAAAAAAAAAACCTAATGCACATCATATGGTGATTTCTTTTCATAACAGTATATTCACCATTCATTAATTATTAAAAATCCAGTAGGCAATGGTAAGAATAGTTTTGTGGGCTTCCCCATCAAAACAAAATTGTTTTATATTGCAAAAGGCAGCAAGTCGTTGAGGCGGGATACCAACGGCTCAGAATGGAATTCAAACGGGCAAACATCATCACTCAAATATTTCACTGACGCACATTTCTTCTGGATTGCAGGCAGAATCTCCATCGTCATTGTGTGTTATGTAACCCTGGTGTGTCTGTTTGTTTGAAGGTGATAACTGTACGATGGTGGACACAGGAAGAATGGGAGTGTGCAGTCGATTTGCCAACTGCCAGACAGCAATAGAGGCATCCAGTAAAGGCATTTCCCCACAGGTACTGTTATTTTTTACAAAATCTTCACATACACTCCAAATATGTAAAGATTTTGCAAAAAATCATAATATATCAAAAAATCATAATATGTCAATCGATAATCTAAAATCATCCAAATCACTCGATATAGTTTTCAAATGTAAAAATAAACTCATGCGAATACCCTTAGTGTGGCTAGATGGAAGGACAATGGATAGTAGTCGTAGAGTAAAGTACGAATAGCATACTATCACAGATGACATGAAAGACATCGAGGATATTGATGGACAAAGAAGAGCTTCCATTATTCAGATTACAGAGTAGCAACGTAGGGCCACACTGAATTAAATACTGGACGATAAAGCTTTTTGGAATTATTAATAATTAATAAGATTTCTTAATAATTATTTATATGATTTTTTAATAATTATTAAGATTTCTGGATTTCTGCCTCGTATTTACAATGACTGACACTTTGGTGTTTTCTGTTAGTGTGAAAATGTGTGGTTATAAATATGATGATTTTTAGTTAAAAACTCTCTCTAAAATCGTGGATCTCCTGTAAACAGCTAGCATTATCTAGCAAGTGGTCTAGTGACCGAATTAGTGATTTGTCGGGCCTGGAACAAAAGTATTGTAACATGTGCTGTGAATAAACGAGAAGAATTCCGCCATTGAAGGATGATGTTTTCATTTTGAAGTCCTTCTGCCATAATACCAATTCATAACAAATACTCAACCCATTCTGCACATCACCATATACGCCAGAAGTGTGAATAGATTACAGTGATCATCGCCAACTATACTGCCTGCCGAGAAACTGCAGCGCTACGAAAATCCTACCTGGGGGATACACTTTCAGAGCGCTTCTCCGCCATTGCTTGAGAAGTGCAAACAAAGACTACAATCATCACTACAGTAGTTGCCTGGATGGATTTCCACCTTATGGTCCTCTGGAGATGGTCAAATATCCTGAATAAACGACTGCTTATTCATATATTTTTGTATTTATTTTTTTCAGTTTCATTTTTCATGCTTATTCGTTTTTATTTTATTTATGTATTGTTATTTTGCTACCTTTTCTTATTATTTGTCTAATTTTTTAATTTATTTCGAAATAAAGAATCTATTGCACTGCACCACCCCTGCGTACATTCTGGATTTTGGCCGTGATAATCTAAAATCATATCTTTTATTTTAATTGATATTATTAAAAGCACTGTAGCAAAACCGAAATCGCTTAAATGCTGTATAGAATCGAGATCTGTATAACTGTTCAGATTGTACACTGGCTATCTTTAATGTAAATCACATCATTGTGCGCACAAATGATAAATCGATTTAGATATTTAAAAGCAATTACGTTAAAAATCAAATAATAAAAACATTTGACAGTGAAAAAAAAGTATATCAGTTGCACAGAGGATAAAGCAGGAGACGTCCCGAGTTCGATTCTCGGTGGAGATGTGATCTCTTATTTTCTATGTCTTTACTATTTCTTGTTATTTAAATCTTAATAACATTGTCACTTTATTTATTAAAATCACAATGAATACAAAAGCCTAATTTTTTTCAGTTTTGCGCTTTAGAGGACAGAGTTCAGATTGTCTGCTGCCCTCCAGTGACAGTTATTGAAGGTACGGTACCCAGAACTTAATCTCTCCACTTTTGATACCGACATTCCTGGTGGAATTACATTATAACAATATAATAAAACAAATACAAAACTTATTTCCACTTAATTGATTTGTGACCGTCAGCAGTTTCAGCCTGTTAAGGCCATCTTTCGACCAGTACAATGGTTTCTTAAACTGTAGTTTACATACATCACGTTTGGGGGAAAAGGAGGGGTAGTCTAAAAGGATTTTATTCAATCTATACAGGTTTCCCAAATTTATTACCATGTTTTCTTTGACGGTTGATAACTAGAAATCCAATCGTCATCGACGACATTAATTTGATCAAACGGAAGAAATAACAAGACAACTAAATGCATGCATAAAAATAAATTTATTTAAATTCATTGATACCTACTACATTAAATCTAATGGCTTAGCCATGGGCTGTCCGATCTCCCCGGTCTTCTTCATCAATTACGTGGAAGAATCTATCAAAAAATTATAATTATTTAAAATCTTAGATATATATAGACGAGGTTCTAATTATCTGGTCAGGAATGCACTGACAAATAAATATTTTTCGAAAAGAAATTAATAAATATAATAAATCTGACCAGTTTACGATTAAAATGGGGGAAAATAAGATTAATTTTCTTTACCTAGGTATCTAAATCATTAACTAAAAAATTGTATTTTCAATTTTAAAAAAAAAACAATATATAAAGATAGAAAATACACAACATAGAGACCATATGTCACACAAATTATCTGTATTCCAATCACTCATTCACCGACTTTCCATACTGAGAGTGTGCAACTTTATTACGAGGAATTCTTTAAACAGTAGAACGGTAAACGTTAACCCTCAAATATTCCACTGACGTACTTACTTTTGGATTGTGGATTGAATCTTCATCGCCATGTTGTGTTGTGTAACACTGGTGTGTCTGTTTGTTTGCAGGTGATAACTGCACTGTGGTAGACACAGGAAGAGCGGGGGTATGCAGACCATTCGCTACTTGCCAGACAGCAAAGGAAGCCGCCAGTAAAGGCGTTTTGCCACAGGTACCATTTCTTACGTCATGAAAAAGCATATCTGTTTAAACTAACTGCTTAAAATAAATACACTAGCAATGCTACAATTGTTTTAAATCAATAAACCTCCGGTCGTATCTTTCAAAAACGTTTTCATTTTCTGAGGTAGTCTTAATTCGTCGCATACAGATTTAATTTAAACCAGTTTTGTAGTGTAGTTTTAATTCACCGCATAAAGATTTAATTTAATCCAGTTCATAATGTAATACTTCTGTTTTAATATTTCAAAGGCAAACATTCACTTATTCTGAAGTGCAGTCATAAAATTCAAGTTGCAGACCATGTATGTGCTGCCAGAATCAAAGAATAACCATTTTTATGTTCTGAGTATAGTTTTAATTTATTGGAAGAATACTCGTCACATGTGATATAAAAAAAATCGGCATAAAATGAGGTTGCAATAAAAAATAATTTCTTCCCCCCCCCCCCCCCCCCCCCCCCCCCCCCCCCCTTGGCCATACAGCCTGTCAGAGTCGATCGATAGGAGTCTAATAATAATTGTAAAGTCAAATTCAATTCTAAAATGGCCTATATATGGTTTTGGGTATGTCGGCTGTCGGCCTTGAACCCAAATTTAAGTTTTGTAAAAAAGAGGCGGCGCAGCTGTTCCTCGATGCATCCCTCTTGGAGCGAAGAAAGGTCCCGAGTTCGATTTCTATTGAAGTAGATCTAATCTTTTATTATCTGAATTTATCTTTTTCATAATATCTTGATTAAAAAAAATCGTATTGAAAAATTATTTTAACATAAATAAACAAAAATTTTAAAATTGAAACAAAAATCATATTTAGAGTTTGGGGATGCGGCATCATAATGGACCAATATTTGTGTAATAGTTGCTGACTATAAATATCAGTCAGAACCAAAACAAATATATAAATGATCAAATAAATGCATTGCTTAGAAACTTGAATTTTTTAATAAAAGATTTTATAAAACCATGTTTAGTTTATATGAAAGTGCTCTGTGAAAACAGGACACACAGGTTCCCTTCATTTCTTGTTCAAGTTCCTCTCAGTGTATTGGCACATGAGTACCAACTGGCTCAGAGGGAAATAATTTCTTCCTACATATAAAAAATATGTGTTACTGTCAAATATTGCTTAGAAAGGTAAACAATAAATAAAAATCTGTTATAATATAATTTAGTAAATTTTTTTTGTAAGTTGGCCAAGTTATTACATTGCACTTTAAGGTAGTAAGATATTGGTTATTTTTATATCAATGGGGAGGTGTTTTAATTCTATTCAACCACTAAATAGCAATAATTTTCGATCAATCAGTCCCATGAGAGTGGTCTTAGACCTTCATCAGATGGATGATGGCATCATGTGATGCCACATGTATCAAACCTTATATTGTTTAAGTGTTATAAATATTTCTTTAAATAAACACTTAAAATTAAATAAGAAAGTCTCTTTAATGTTTGAAAAAATTCTTATAAGTGTTTTTCAATGAATTTTTAAATTTATTTGTTTGGCAAAACAGCACCCGTCAAAATATTTTGAAATGAGACGTTGCGTTCATTCATGAAGATTTGTGAGGATTGGTCGAGTCTTTTACTATCTTTTTTCGGCGAAAAATAATAAGCGGGGGATAAAATAAAATATAGATGCCTTCATGTGGGAAGAGATTTAGATGTTCATTTAATATAATAAGAAAACGGTTTTTGTTTTCAGACATGCGATGTAGAGGGCTCCGTTCAGATTGTTTGCTGTCCTCCGGTGACAGTTATTGAAGGTACGGTACCCAGAACTTTATCTTTTCACTTTTGATGCCGACAATTCCTAGGGGATTTCCATTATAATTTTATAAAACTTATTTCCACTTAATCATTTTTTTTGGTTTCAGCCCGTTAAGGCCATCTTCAGACAATTGTTTCTTAATCTACAGTTTGCATACATTTGGGGGAGAGGGAGGGGGATAGTCTTCAAGGAGTTTATTCAATCTATGTGTGTTTCGCAAGTTTGTTGCTATGTCGTCTATGATAACTAGAAATACAATCGTCAAAGACGATATTAATTATTTGACAAAACGGAAAGAAATAACTGGACTACTCAATACATGTATAGTACTAAATTTATTTAAATTCAATGATAACTACTACATTCAATTTATTGGCTTAGCCATGGGCTGTCCGATTAGCCCGGTAACAGCTGAATTCTTCTTCGATTATATGGAAGAATCTATCGAAAAATAAAATTATTAAAAAACGTTGACTTCTATCTTAGAAACGTCGATGACGTTCTTATTATCCGGACATTGAAGTACCCACCACTGTCCCGCCCCGGTATAGGCGACTTATGGTCGCCCCTTCGGAGCTCTCGCAAGAATCTAATTTTTTTTTTGAACGACTCTACATTTATTAAAACGAATCTAGACCTTCAATGTCCCTACATACTTTGTTACGTGGCGGAAATGTAGGATCGCCTACAGTCTAAGCTGTAATAGTCAAAAAGAAAAACTAATACTACTGGTGTTAGTAAACATGAAAATATAATATAGAGAAAAAAAACAGAATATATATGAAAAATATACAGCGGATAATAAATATAAAAATATATTTATTATCCGGACAGGAAAACACAGACATTTATTTAGCTTTATAAAAAAAAATTATTATAATTAACAAATCTATCCAGTTAATGATGAAAATGGGGCAAAATAAGATTAATTTTCTTGACATTGATATCGTAATTGTTCACAAAAAAATTTCAATCTACAAAAAAAAACATATGGTGATAAAATCATACACGATCATATCTTTATAGACACCATATTTCACACAATTATCTGTATTCCAATCACTGATTCACCGACTTTCCATACTGAGAGTGTGCAACTTTATTACGAGGAATTCTTGAAACAGTAGAACGGTAAACGTTAACCCTCAAATATTCCACTGACGTACTTACTTTTGGATTGTGGATTGAATCTTCATCGCCATGTTGTGTTGTGTAACACTGGTGTGTCTGTTTGTTTGCAGGTGATAACTGCTCTTTGGCAGACACAGGAAAGGCGGGAGTATGTAAACCTTTCGCTACCTGCCACACAGCAAAGGAGGCCGCCAGTAAAGGCATTTTTCCTCAGGTACCGTTTCTTACTTCATGTAAAATAACATGTATTTACACTCACGGTAATTTAACTAACTGCCAAATATAAATACACTATTAATGCTACAATTGTATGAAATCCATCTAATATTCATATATTAAACAAAGGATTACTTATACAAATGGAAAAAAAAATACTTGGGAAATGATATGGTCATCCGAAGTCATTTGATTCAATAACAAGATTGCCCTCCCACCTTAACTATGCTATGAGGCTATGCAACTTGACAGACACGATTTTATTAGCCACTTCACCAAAACAGCATCGATGCTGTTTAGATTTTAGTTAGGTAATTTTCATTCACCGTACATTATTGGATGTTTATCAGTCGTCTAAAATTTAAAAAAATGCATTAATGGGCGAAGGATATAGTTTAAATCACAGAATCGTAAGCGCTCTTCTTAAATTACACAGATTTCCATCAATGACAGTAAGTTTTTTCAAAGAATTTGAACAGAATTCATCAAATTTGAATGTTAATCTATCTATTTATTTATAATCTATCTATCTGTCTATCCTCTATCTATCTTCTATCTATATAAATAAAAATAAATCACCGAAATGTATATACCCGCATAACTTCCGAACGACTGCACCTAATTGGTAATTCTTTTTTCATGTATTTGTTATTGATAGGACAAGGTTTCTGGTGACTCCTGGTATTATGAAATTTTTATTATAAAATTACAATAGGTGGCACGCGAGCTGTTTGAAATATGAATGTACCGGAACTGATTATATGGAATGCGGGAGTGGGGATGGGGGAGGGAACCTGGGACGGTGATTTGCGGGA
Source organism: Limnephilus marmoratus (assembly GCA_917880885.1). Taxonomy (NCBI): domain Eukaryota; kingdom Metazoa; phylum Arthropoda; class Insecta; order Trichoptera; family Limnephilidae; genus Limnephilus; species Limnephilus marmoratus. The sequence goes on from OU862913.1 coordinate 43,384,759, forward strand.
GGGGGGGAGGAGTTCGAATGGGGAGAGGCAAGGGAGAGAAGGCGGAGTGGGAACGCAAGGGGGAAAGGGATGCGGGAGGAGAAGGGGACGAATGGGAAAAGAGACGTAGAGAGAAACAATTTATTTATTAAATGGCTAAGCAACGCTTGCCGGGAACCAGTTAGTTTTCAAATAAAGGTTTTCTTTTAATTCCAATAATATTAAAGTTTTATTGCAATAATGGTATTTTTATTATCTTTATTGGAATTTTCCCGAGACCTGAAGGGTTAAACGAATAATTTCATAAAAAATGGTATGTATTAAACAAAGGTTGATTACCTCTACAGAACAATTCTTGGCTATTGATGTCGTCATCCGAAACGATTCGAATGAACAACAAGATTGCCCTCCCATCTTGGCAATGAGGCTATGAACATTGTGACCATTGGCAAATTAATCCCGTGGGCCGGAAGATAAACAATATATCAAGAAAACATCCATTAAGATCATAGAAATTAATAAAGCAATGAGTGCAACTTGACACTCCTAATATTATTAGCCACTGCAGGAAAAATCGTAATAACACTCGTAATATTATAAGTACAACAAAAATCGATGCAATGTTGTTTAGATTCTAGTTAGGTCCTTACTAATACATGCGTTTGTAATTTTACATCAATGTATGGTAAATGATTGTTTGTCGATTGTGTAAAATTTAAAACGCATTTATTAGTAAAGGGTTTTGTGAAATGTAAATTAGTGTAGATCACATCATCGTGTGCACTAATGGTAAATCAGACAGATTTTCATCAACAAAACTTAGTTCTCTCTTGTTATTTTAATAATTCTTCAAAGTTAATTTTCAAGCTCTATTATTCTTTTAGTTTGACGAAATAACTGGCACTAGATAATATTGCCTATTTTTAAACTTTATGATTCTTTCATCTTCAATAATAATATGTAATCATTCATTTAAAAAAAAAACACACGGCAAGGATAACACAACATGGAAAATCATAAATGAGAGGTTTAAATCATTTATTTTTGGTGAATTTTCTCTTTCAATCTCGAATTACAAAATCACAATGAAGAATAATTTTAATTCCTAAATTATTTTTAATTAACATCTTAAGTAAAGTAAAAATAATAAAAAACTTAAAGTTTCTTGGGATAGTTTTTTTATACAACCTTAATTAGTATTATGTTTTACCTCAATGATATAAACAATAATAAAACTGTTTTCATTTTCAGATATGCAATGTAGAAGGCACCGTTCAGACAGTCTGCTGCCCTCTGTCGACAGTTGTTGAAGGTATGTCACGCAGATCTTAAACATCATTCATTGAAGACTCAGTAGGCGATGCCATGGATTATTGATTTTCTTGGATTCCTCATCACCATAATACCATCATTGCAAAAGGCAGTCAGTCATTGAGGCGGAATGCCAAACATCAACCCTCAAATATTCTTCTGACGTACATAACTTATTTATGGTTGTAGGTAGAATTTTCATCGTCATGTTGTATTGCGTTATGTAACCCCGGTATGTCTTAATTGTTTGAAGGTTATAACTGTACCGTGGTGGACACTGGAAGGTCGGGAGTATGCAAACCATTCGCCAACTGCCAGACAGCAAAGGAGGCTGCCTATAAAGGCATTTTGCCACAGGTACTGTTCCTTTATTTTTATGTATAATAACATGTTTTTGAACGTAAGACAATTTAAACTCTTAATAGCGATGGTAAAACAATTTGAAATCACTCTACTTCACGGCCGTTCTTCCCTAAATCACTTTCATAAAAATAGGGAGTGTAACGAGACAACAGCAAAAACAATTTTGAACGAATAATTTCAGGAAAATGGTGTATAATAAAAACAGGTTGATACACATAAAAACAATACTTGACAAATGATGTTAACATCCAAAGTAATTTGATTCAATAACAAGATTGCCCTCCCACCTTAAACGACCAAGACCCTTTAATGATAAACAAAAGAACTTCAGATATGCAAAGGATAGCGAAAAATAGAAATCTTAAGAGGAGGCCTATGTCGAAAGACAAGCTGTTTCTAAAAAGAATTACCCGAACTCTGATAATTTAGAATAATATTAAAAAAAAAATTTTTAAATAAATAGATCAGAAAATGTATTGTAAGTTGGCCTGGAGATAAATCAGTCTATGAAGAGGATATCCATCAGTAATACAGAAATGAATGGAACAATTAATGCAACTTGACAAAATACCTTCGTTGGTTCGGAAAACCAAACTATCTTCGATGCTGTTAAATTATAGACCTGTACACTTTAAATAAGTATCGATTACGTTATCGTGTGATTTAGCGTTTTTCTCCTAGGAGACCTTGAGGTAAAAAAAATCCCCCAGGGACAATGTGATCATCAGCTGTATATAGGGATTTTTTAGGGAAAGGAAGAAGATGAAGTTCTGGGAAGGAAAAGAGTATGACTAGTGGGTATTAATCTGGGAGTGAATGTGTTCAGGAGTGATGGACGTGTGAACCTATCCCTTCCATTGCGATGCGAAGCGATGGGTCAAGAGAGTCTGGCTGAAGCAATCTAAATTTCTCAACCATTCTCTCACGATCCGTCCCTCCACGCAATAGGTGGGCATTTGCCACTTAAATCAAGAATAACCTTACCCCCATGAATCTGGGCACCCTGCAAATTCATCAAACATAGTGAACCAGTTGGGGTGACTTATGGCGATCCATGGTAAACCAATAAATAGGGCGGTTTATTATTTAACAAATTGGTAATGGTTATCCAATAAATGCTTCCGGGGCGGCGATACCCATACCCGCCTCCCAAACTGAAAAGAGAGAATATAGAATTAGTGAAAATATGATAATTAAAAAATATAGGATGTTCTGTTACACAGTGGTTTAAAAGGAGCGGGTGTGCGGCTACATTCGTTCAAAATTTAAATCAGGATTTGAGGCCAAAATAACCGGCAAAACTGATTTTTTTTATTTATTTAAAAGGTTTAGTAAGGCTGGGCGCAAATGCACGTTTTCCGTGTTCGATTTCCGAATTCGTTTTCCGTATTCGGACATCCGAATGCATGGAATCAGTAGAAAATACATTAACTGACCGGAACAAATTCCGTACGTACGTTTCGAATGCAAGCCGGTGCGTTCGGAGAAACCTAGTGGAAAAAACCTAATGACGTCATGCGGAACGCAGCGCTTGCGTACATTTTGTTTGTTCCGGCGCACACGTTCGGAAATTTCTATTCAGTATCGCACCAGCACCGCGTGCATCGGACGTATTCTTTGTATTTGTTACGCATAGAATCGCAACACGATAATGTGTGAGGCAGAAACTTTCATTATTAATTCATTATTTTTCATCATTTCATTATTTTTTTCTTCTTCATTATTAACAGAAATGCAATTGCTAATAAATCGTCATCCTCCATCGTCGTGCGTTCACCACGCTTTCACTATCTGTACTGACGTGTATATGTGGCGACACATCATTATCAACTTTGCCATCAAAAGAAGACACGAGAAACATATAATATTCGCGCGATACGGGCAAGCTACTTACCTGAGTACATACCTACCTACTGCTGCTGCCGCCGATGAATAATAATTTCGCCACCGCCTAGAAAGGTCTAGAGTTTATAAGCCGCCTGAATATTCAGCACCGGGTATGTTCGAGTACCTTCTAGTGAACACATTGCTGGCGATTGGAACATTACTCCACCGGTCGCGCTGGTATATATAAAGCGACTAAACTCGGCGCTCGCTCAGTCAGTCTCTATCAGCAGTCAGTCCCAGATCATTAGTCGGTCAACAAATCAACATGTAACAGATCTCCGCACAAGTGCTCCTGCATGGCATCTACACACATCCAGGGCAGCTTCCGCGAGGACTCCTTCACGTCTCAGCTACAAGGCCCATCGTGTCTTCAGCTCCTGAGATCAGCTACGTCCCGCGACCTACAAGGCTTGCGTCACCTTCAGTCCAGGGATCAGCTCACCATTTCATGGCACCCCGAAGCCCCACCGTGATTCGCTGCCATGGGAACACGCTCCGCCTCGCCAGGACTACCTGCTGGTGGCTCAGCTCACCGAGCCACTCACCGTTCATCTCCGCGACTCAAAGCGTCAAGCAACGGCCTGGAAGATAGGTCATCTCCACAGCCAAGGTGTCGAGCAACTCGCTGACCTTCACCACACCATCTCCATCACCTCCGTGAGCCTGTAACATCTCATCCACGGCACTCCGCATACATCTTGTTACTGCTTCACCGACCCTCGCTACGTAGCCCAATAAACGACTGACTCATACATCGACTGACGCCTTTTATTTCTCGCCCCGTCTCTACCGATCTGGCCCGCTCCCTCATATACATTCCGAATGAAGAAAAACGAACGTTTGCGCTAGTCTCACGGAATTCCAAATCGAAATTCCGCATTAGGAAATCGAACACGGAAAACGTGCATATGCGCCCAGCCTATATGTCTAGTATGGATTTGTGTTATTTTATGTAACTGTGTTTTAAATTTTGTTATGTGGGCCATCATACAATTAAATTTTGGGTGATTTTTCGGGGCAAATTTGATTTTTTTTTGTGTGTTAATTATATTTTTTAAAAGAATAGTCTTTCACTACCTACTTTATTTAAAATAATGAAAAATAATTATAAAATTTTAAAACGGTCAAAATGCGTTTTTTTTGTGGAAATTTTTATTTATAAACGAAAAATTTGTGTTCCAACATTAATCATTTATTTATATTTTTGCCCATAAAAGTGTTTCTTAATATATACTTTTTTAATTTATTTTTCATAATATTTTTAAGCAAATAGAGCAAAATCAGTTTTTTAAATAATTATTAATAATTCAGAAATAATTGCCTAGGGTGTTTGTAAAGTCAAATTCTATTCTAAAATGGCCTATATTTTGTAATGTCTAAAATATATAATATTTTGAAAATATTTAATTTCGTGTATGGTTTTGGGTATGTCAGCCTTGAACCCAAATTTAAGTTTTGTAAGAAAGAGGCGGCGCAGCTGTTCCTCGATGCATCCCTCTTGGAGCGAAGAAAGGTCCCGAGTTTGATTTCTATTGAAGTAGATCTAATCTTTTATTATCTGAATTTATCTTTTTCATAATATCTTGATTAAAAAAAATCGCATTGAAAAATTATTTTAACATAAATAAACAAAAATTTTAAAATTAAAAAAAATCTTTTTTAGAGTTTGGGGATGCGGCATCATAATGGACCAATATTTGTGTAATAGTTGCTGACTATAAATATCAGTCAGAACCAAAACAAATATATAAATGATTAAATAAATGCATTGCTTAGAAACTTGAATTTTTTAATTAAAGATATTATAAAACCATGTTTAGTTTGTACGAAAGTGCTCTGTGAAAACAGGACACACAGGTTCCCTTCATTTCTTGTTCAAGTTCCTCTCAGTGTATTGGCATGTGAGTACCAACTGGCTCAGAGGGAAATAATTTCTTCCTACATATAAAAAATATGTGTTACTGTCAAATACTGCTTAGAAAGGTAAACAATAAATAAAAATCTGATATAATATAATTTAGTAAATTTTTTTTTTTGTAAGTTGGCCAAGTTATTACATTGCACTTTGAGGTAGTAACATATTGGTTATTTTTATATCTATGGGGAGGTGTTTTAGTTCTATTGAACCACTAAATAGCAATAATTTTCGATCAATCAGTCCCATGAGAGTGGTCTTAGACCTTCATCAGATGGATGATGGCATCATATGATGCCACATGTATCAAACCTTATATTGTTTAAGTGTTATAAATATTTCTTTGAACAAACACTTAAAATTAAATAAGAAATTCTCTTTAATGTTTGAAAAAAATTTTATAAGTGTTTTTCAATGAATTTTTTAATTTATTTGTTTGGCAAAAAAGCACCCGTCAAAATATTTTGAAATCAGACGTTGCGTTCATTCATGAAGGTTTATGAGGATTGGCCGAGTCTTTTACTATCTTTTTTCGGCGAAAAATAATAAGCGGGGATAAAATAAAATATAGATGCCTTCATGTGGGAAGAGATTGAGATGTTCATTTAAAATAATAAGAAAACGGTTTTTGTTTTCAGACATGCGATGTAGAGGGCTCCGTTCAGATTGTTTGCTGTCCTCCGGTGACAGTTATTGAAGGTACGGTACCCAGAACTTTATCTTTTCACTTTTGATGCCGACAATTCTTAGGGGATTTCAATTATAATTTTATAAAACTTATTTCCACTTTATCATTTTTTTTATTTCAGCCCGTTAAGGTCATCTTCAGACAATTGTTTCTTAATCTACAGTTTGCATACATTTGAGGGAGAGGGAGGGGGATAGTCTTCAAGGAGTTTAATCAATCTATGTGTGTTTCGCAAGTTTGTTGCTATGTCGTCTATGATAACTAGAAATACAATCGTCAAAGACGATTTGACAAAACGGAAAGAAATAACTGGACTACTCAATACATGTATAGTACTAAATTTATTTAAATTCAATGATAACTACTACATTCAATTTATTGGCTTAGCCATGGGCTGTCCGATTAGCCCGGTAACAGCTGAATTCTTCTTCGATTATATGGAAGAATCTGTCGAAAAATAAAATTATTAAAAAACGTTGCCATCTATCGTAGAAAGGTAGATGACGTTCTTATTATCTGGACAGGAAAACACAGACATTTAGCTTTTTTAAAAAAAAATGATTAAAATTAACAAATTTATCCAGTTAATGATGAAAATGGGGCAAAATAAGATTAATTTTCTTGACATTGGTATCGTAATTGTTCACAAAAAAATTTCAATCTACAAAAAAAAACATATGGTGATAAAATCATACACGATCATATCATTATAGACGCCATATTTCACACAATTATCTGTATTCCAATCACTCATTCACCGACTTTCCATACCGAGAGTGTGCAATTTTATTACGAGGAATTCTTGAAACAGTAGAACGGTAAACGTTAACCCTCAAATATTCCACTGACGTACTTACTTTTGGATTGTGGATTGAATCTTCATCGCCATGTTGTGTTGTGTAACACTGGTGTGTCTGTTTGTTTGCAGGTGATAACTGCACTTTGGCAGACACAGGAAAGGCGGGAGTATGTAAACCTTTCGCTACCTGCCACACAGCAAAGGAGGCCGCCAGTAAAGGCATTTTTCCTCAGGTACCGTTCCTTACTTCATGTAAAATAACATGTATTTACACTCTCGGTAATTTAACTAACTGCGAAAAATAAATACACTATTAATGCTACAATTGTATGAAATCCATCTACTTTCCGGTCGTTTCTTCCAAAAACCCCTCAAATCTCTTTTGTGTTAAAGTAGGGAGTGTCAGCAGGCAACGACAAAAATTAATTTTAACCCGTAAAATAACAGGAGAAAAAATTTGGTCCAGCTCATGAAGGTCTCATATAAATCGTTGCATCTCCCTTACGGCATTTGTGAGAAATATTATCTAAACGGTATTAGAAATAGAAAACTACACGCTTTATATGAAAATTTAATAACGAAATTTTAAATTTTATTATAATCAAATTTAATATTTAAATGTCCTCCTCTATAAAACCAGCATTTGAGAAAAATGTATAAAATTACAAAATTTTTTATTCATTCTTTTTTTATGAAGCGACCAAAACTTGAGGTTGTAATAACGTTTATAATGCATTTGGCTTATAATTTTATTTTGTGTTTTTCTTTTATTTTCATTATCAATAATTTAAGATAGATATAACGTAAGGTGAGGCATTTTTAAAACTTTTTATGTTTAACATTAATAATTTAGTATTTATATAGCGCAGTTTTGTGATATTTCACTTCATGTGCATTTAATTATAATAAAACTTAAAAGTAATCCTATAGTGTTCCTTTCGAGTCCTTACTAAAAAAGATTAAATAATATGAAACAAAGAATATACAGTATATACAAAGCAATGCCAAAAGAACAATATTAGCAACAGCCGTGCTGTTTTGGCACAGGATATGACAAACAATCACGGTGCAATTAAACAAGAATCATTAAAACTAAAATATTTTATATAACAGGAAGCAGTTTACGTTTAGAAATAATACAAATTCGTCGTGTAAATAAAAGTATCGTAAGGAGGTAATCGAAAACAAATAATAGCCGGAAACTTGAGGCACATGGCTTATTAGAGTAGGTATATTGAAAAGGAGTTAAAATTCATGAATGGTATGATTTTTAAAATAAGTTTGTTTTTAAAGGCCTTTTTTTGTTTGTATTAAACTATAATCAAAATATTTGAAAGCATATTTTATCACCTTTCAAAAATAGTTTTTAGTAAATGGGATACATTCAGAAATATTCCACTTACTTGGATTTAATTGGAAAACGGAAATTTTCTGACCTTCTCACAGAATGTGCCCAAGACCTGAAGGGTCAAACGATTCATTTCATCGTATTCATTTATTCATTTCATAAATATTCATATATTAAACAAAGGATTACTTATTCAAATGGAAAAAAATACTTGGGAAATGATATGGTCATCCGAAGTGATTTGATTCAATAACAAGATTGCCCTCCCACCTTAACTATGCTATGAGGCTATGCAACTTGACAGACACGATTTTATTTGCCACTTCACCAAAACAGCATCGATGCTGTTTAGATTTTAGTTAGGTAATTGTCATTCACCGTACATTAATGGATGTTTATCAGTCGTCTAAAATTAAAAAAAAATGCATTAATGGGCGAAGGATATAGTTTAAAACGCAGAATCGTAAGCGCTCTTCTTAAATTACACAGATTTTTATCAATGACAGTAAGTTTTTTCAAAGAATTTGAACAGAATTCATCAAATTTGAATGTTAATCTATCTATTTATTTATAATCTACTATCTTTTATCTATATAAATTAAAATGAATCACCGAAATGTATATACGCGCATAACTTCCGAACGACTGCACCTAATTGGTAATTCTTTTTTTCATGTATTTGTTATTGATAGGACAAGGTTTCTGGTGACTCCTGGCATAATGAAATTTGTATTAAAAAATAAAAATAGGTGGCACGCGAGCTGTTTGAAATATGAATGTACCGGAACTGATTATATGGAATGCGGGAGTGGGGATGGGGGAGGGGAATTTGCGGGAGGGGGGGGGGGGGAGGGGTTCGAATGGGGAGAGGCAAGGGAGAGAAGGCGGAGTGGGAACGCGAGGGGGAAAGGGATGCGGGAGGAGAAGGGGACGAATGGGAAAAGAGACGTAGAGAAAAACAATTTATTTATTAAATAGCTAAGCAACGCATGCCGGGAACCAGTTAGTTTTCAAATAAAGGTTTTTTTTAAATTCTAATAATATTAAAGTTTTATTGCAATACTGGTATTTTTATTAATCTTTATTGGAATTTTCTTTTACTACAGTGATATAAATAATAACAAAACTGTTTTTGTTTTCAGACATGCGATGTGGAGGGCGCCGTTCGGATCGTCTGCTGCCCACTGTCGACAGTTATTGAAGGTACGGTACCCAGAACTGAATTATCATTCATTTTAAATCCAGTAGGAGGTGCAAGGTTCGTGGATTTCCTAGGCCCTCTTATCACCATAAAACCATCATTGCGAAAGACGGTGAGTCGTCGAGGTAAAATACCAAGAGGTCTGAGTGTTTGGAACAATATCAATAGTAATTATTGAAGATACCTCATACCGTTGACCGGGAAACATCAACCCTGAAATATTCCACCGACCCACATTAATTCTGCATTGTGGGTAGAATCTTCATAGTCATGATGTGTTGTGTAACTCTGATATATCTGTTTATTTGCAGGAAGCATTTGCTTGGCAAAGGACACAAAAATAGCGGGGGTATACAAACCATTTGCCAACTGCCAGACAGCGATGAAAGCCGCCAGTGAAGGCACTTTACCACAGGTACTGTTATTCCCTTTATCTCTGAAAATAATAAGTATGTACAATCACGGCAATTTTACTTTCTACTTATTAATAATTATATAATGAACTGTCGTTGAAAATATTTCGATCGAATGCGTCAGTTAGTGTTGTAAGCTCCAATCCCATTGTGAGTTCTTCTCTTATTCTTGTCGCTCGGGTAACCTTAAATGATGAGTCAGTAGATTCAGTGCATAGATACCAATTCACTTGGGTAGCTTTTCTATTCACATTGTGCCCCAGTCTATAATTTTATTTTCTCATCACCTCTTTCCATCGTTACGAAAATTCAGTTATTGCATTCAAACCTTTCTGCATATTTAATTTCCCTTTTCTCTTTCACCGTCTTTGAGTCTCAATAATATTGTTGCATTTATTAAAATCACAATGATGACTAAGGTTTAATTTATTTTTCAGATTGGCGCTTTAGAAGACAATGTTCAAATCGTCTGTTGTCCTCTGGTTATTGAAGGTACTGTACCCAGAAATGTATCATAACTCATTACAAATCCAGTAAGCTTTGCGATGGTTCGGTGATTTCGTAGCCTCCCCCACCACCACAATACCGCCACTGAAAAAGTCAATGAGTCGTTGAGGTGGAATACCAACGGCTGCGGAGTGTTTGAAACTTTACCACTAGAAATTCTTGAAGATACCTCAAACCGTAGACGGCAAATATTAACCCTCAAATTTCCCACTGACGCACATTATTTCTGGATTGTGGGTAGAATCTTCGCAGTTTTGTTGTTTAACTCTGGTGTGTCTGTATTTTTTGCAGGAAGTAACTGCACGCTAATAGAGACAAAGGTGGCAGGAGTATGCAGATCATTTGCCAACTGCCAGAGAGCGAAGAAGGCCGCCGGTAGAGGCGTTGTACCACAGGTACTGTTCTTTCCTTTTTGCGTATGTGTCAATAACAACGCGTTTGACTTAAGGGATAAACATTAATTATGTAAGCAGTTTTTATTCTAATTCAGACCCCTCCCCCCTCCCTTGGTCAGATTATTTTGGGCCACTTCCTATATACTTTTCAAGTAACGTGAGATTTTGCTAAACCCCCCCCCCTTTTGATCTCACGTAATAAGTCTCCTTACGTGCCCTCAACGTGACCTTCCTTTGCTTACAGAGATGTGACTTAACTGATAACGAATCGGAGTTGGTGTGCTGCGCGGAGACTGACTGTCCGCCGCTTGGCTTACCAATTGGCTCCAAGGCTGCGGACTGTGAGTTACACAAAACCCAAGCTGAAATGTTCAAAAATTGTTATGATGCATTTCTACGCACTCTGCGTAAAGTACTCTTTTGAAAATCCTTTTTTTTACAGAAGATAATAAAAAATATCATGAATAAACCTAACAGACAGTTTAAAAATTAACAAATGTCGTATTTTCCCAAATTTCAAATTACCTAATATGATGTAATATCCACAAAATGTGAGATCTACTTGCAAAGTTATCTTCTGTAAACTAAAGGTTTTTAGAAACAGTATACAGTACATAGCGCGCGCGTATCGATTTATTCTCTCGAGACTTCAGACTGAATCATTCATCATTAAAAAAATGTATTTGTGTTTTTGTTTTATTGTAAGGGTAAAAAAAAATAACCTTTTTGATTTTAACAAACAAAATGTTAAATTTTCTCTGTTAGAAAACTCGTTTTTTTTTATAACGGAAATCCACAATATTTAAGTTATAAATATCAAAAGGGGAAAATCCTATATATAATTTCAACTGGACTGATAGAACAACTACCTGGCTATACACATTTACATTATATACTAGAAATTATCTTCCACTCTGTGATTTACTTAGTCCCATGAATAACTGTAGGAACTTGAAACTTTTATTAGTAATGTTTTGTTTCCTCTACAGACTGCATAGAGCTGGCAGAGAAGATTCACCCGTGCCAAGAAACACTCTCCGGTTGGACTCGGGGGGATACATTATGTCCTCTACTCACACCAGACTCCAATATAGTATATCACAAGACTCCTATAACAACTACAGCAGAGGCCCCATATTATGTAAGTTACAGACATTAGGTAGCTTTATTTAAAACCAAAAACAATCATTTATTTATCCAAATAATAATATATTTTTTTAATTAATCCACGTAATTGGGGATGCAGTGTGGAGGGCCTTTTTAAGGAAAGGAAGAAGAGGAAGTTTGGGTAAAGAAAAAGATATGAGGAGGGGGTAGGTTTCTAGGGATAAGTGTGTTCAAGAGTGACGGACGAATGAATCCTGTAGTCTCGCGGCGGTGCAAGAAGATGGATCTAGAGAGACCAGCTGGAGAGGTCAGAGGATCTTCCCGAAAACACTTCACCCGATGAACTCGGATACCCCTGCTAAGTTACCAAACGTAGCTAGCCACTTGGGGTGACTTATGGCGGAGGTGTTTGTTATCCAACACTTTGTCTCCCAACCAACTAACCAGCACGCCAATTCATGGCAGCAGTAGGAGGGATGATAGATATACCGCTTCAAAACTCGGTCTCAGCAACTTCTTGCTTCATTCACATTCATATTCCATCTCATGTTCATATACACTCATCTTGTGTTATTCTGACTCAGCTCAAGTAACTTTAATTAACTTCCGCGGCGTATATTCTCCTTACACTATTTTTTCGTTTATCCGCTCTACATGCCCAAACCATCCAAGGGTCCTTTTTTAATCAAGAGATATAACATACTTCCCTTCAACACTTAAAGTTTTTAAGCTCTTAAAAAACATTAATTTTGAAGAAAAAAGTTTTTTTTTTTTTTTTTTACAGTGAATACCGCACAAGAATCTCAACTGCTCCCGTCTGGAGCCAGTGAGACTATGGCATCCCCAATAGGGGTGTGTTGTGAGGCTGAAGGTTGTGGGGAGTGGAAGGAGGTGGGGAAGAGGAAGGTTGGGAAGTACCTGGCTATTCAGATCTGGTCACCAAACACGGCTAAAGCCATTTTCAAGCAACGTTTCAATTCTGAATGGTGGTCTTACACCAGGGCGATACTGATAGTATCTTCTACTCTGGAACATGCCGCAAATATACTATATATTATTTTAAATGAATTAATTGTGAAATAACACAAATTAATCAAATAAAATTTATTTGCGCATGCCGGGTTTGAACCCGCGTCCTCCCGATTGTGAGTCAAGAGTCTTACCCACTGGACTACGGAGGTCGTCCAGTGAATAATTACATAAATTTCCCTTCACAAAAAAATGATTATGTTGTATTTTTTCCCAATTTATTATTTTAAAACCATATATATTACTTTAATTTGGGAGGTGGGATGAGTACCGCCTCCCCGGAAACCATTTTTTTTATTTTTTTTTTATTAGTTTTTTATATACATATACATGTAATATAATCATGAGTAATTTAATTACCTTTTCAGGTTACAACAGATTAAACTCAAATCATTAAATACTAACATGCAACATTGATTAAAAACAGTATAAACATATATATGTATATAATTGATACCCAAAACCCCTGGCAAAGTCACCCTAAGTGGTTCGCTACATTTGGTGACTCAGGGGTGTCCAGGTTCAAGGGGTGAGGTTTATCTAGGTCTTGGCGGCTGATGCTTTTTCCCACCTACTGCGTGGCGGGCCGGATCTGGAGAGACTGGTTGAGGGCGACGTTATGACCTCTCCAGCCGTACTAACTCGACTCATCATCACGCAATGGGAGGGATGGATTCACACGTTCATCACTCCTGAACACATGTACACCCAGATTCCTACCCATCCTTCATCCCAGAGTTTTCTCTCCATCCTTTCCCTAAAAAGACATAGGCTTTTTTTCCTTAAGGTCGCCTGTATCTAGAAAAAGTTTTTTTTTTAAATGTGGATTTATATTATATTTGCGACATGTTCCGAAATGAAATATACTCTCTGGATCGCCCTGGTGAGTAAGACCACCACTCAGAACTGATACGTTGCTTGAAATCGGTTTAGCAGCGTTTTGTAACTAGATCTGAATAGCCAGTACTTCCCAGTCTTCCTCTCGCCCATCTCCTTCCCCTCCCCATTACCTTCAGCCAAAAATTTACCCCAATTTGTGATGCATTAGTCTCACTGACTCCAGATGATTGGGTGCAGTTTGGACTCTTGTGCGGTATTCATATAAGAAAAGAAGATTAAATAACAATTAAAAATATATATATTTTAGACCAATAATCAAACTTCCTTAGAGAATAATATTTGGATGTCGTGTTGTGTTCCCAGGGACGTATTGGATCAGGTCAGAGAGGAGACATTACCTGGCGGGGGGAGCCTGTAAGTCTAGTGAGTGACCAGTGGGTGTTGTGTTCTGCAGTAGCCATTGAATGGATTGGGTGAGTTTATTGTTTCTTTTTTTTTTAATTTAACTCGTCCTTAAAATAATGACTGCAACGAAGAACATAGACAAAACCAACTGAATTGAAGTTTGAATGATCATGTTTTAAAGATTTAAGCACCTTTGAGGTATTATTTCTCCAAACTGGCGCTGTACACGGTGTCTGTGAACTCGTTGTATAAGCGGGTAACTGATGAATCTACCTCAAATTATTATTGACTGAGGTTAGCAAAATTCTTTTTAAACTCTTTTCATTTACGTTTGTTTGTATTTTCCGCTTCCTGTTCAGGATGGTGGCTGTATTAATGGTTTTTAAAGATTATGTTTTCAGACTTTTAATAATCGTGCTTTTTTGGACTTTTTCGAATTTGTTCAATATTATGGTATCTACCTGCCTAAAGAAAGTCTAAATAAAAAGAATTGTCATTGAGACAGCGACGTTTCCTCGAACAAAATGTATAAATATTCTTCGTTTGAAGTTTAAGAATGTTGTATTAAGTGGGAAGGTATTTTAGCACCTACTTATAAATTTCATGATTTGAGAAGAAATAATGGTTTATATTTATTAGAAAGTAAGTAAGAAACTTTTTGTACGCGTCTATTGTTACAGAATTACATATGTACCTAATAGTGTAGTCATGAGAACACAAGATAATCGTAATATCGTGTTTTTTAAAAAATTGTTTCGTTTTTGATCATATTTTGTTGCCTACTTATAATAAATGATTAAATCTTATTATAAATAATAATTCTATACATTAGTTCCATTTGTTAAAAACATAGTGTCACCCGAGTTGTTTTTAATGTCCACTTTGATTGTTGGAAATAATGATTTATGTGTGGTTCAAATATTGTTCCAAAGTTCCCTTCAGGTCACTCGTGCAATTTTTTTTCTCCATTTAATATTTAGTGTCTTTTTTTTTTTTTTTTTTCATATGTTTTTATTCCAGTAAAAAAGAAAATAACATTTTCACTTACTTAACTAGAATATTGAATTATGTACAGTTTTTACATTACATAGTTTTTACATTTCATAACCTTAGATTACATTAGATTGCAATACTAACATTTACATGATATTATATTACCATACGATATTATTCACTATCACTACTTTGTTTTTTGTGAATAAACATGAACAATTTTTTTTTGAATTTGCACACACTTTTTTCGTTTTTGATATCATCTGGAAGGGAATTATATAAATTGCCCCCCTCGTAACTAATTGATTGTTTACCGTAGTTAGTATGAATGGTGTTTAAACGTATGTTATCGTGTTGTCGTGTAAAATGTTTGTGTACTTGGGACGTTTTAATGAATTCTGTGTTTGTATGTATGAGTTTATTATTTATTTTGTATATAAGGACACATATATTGTACTCGTATAGTTTTCTTAATGTTAGCAGTTTTGTTTCCAAATATAATTTTTTTGTGGATGTTTTGGATTCGTAGTGAAATAGTTTTTTGATTATCTTATTTTGAATTACCTGTAATTCATTGATGTATGTTTCATACGCATTTCCCCAGATTTCAATTAGGTAATTTAGGTGTGAGTGTACGAGACTATAGTATAAACTTTTTTTTAATCTAATTGGTAATAGATATGATAACCGGCTAAAAACGCTAATTAAGGGTGTGATTTTATCTTTTACATTTTGAATGTGTTGTTTAAAAGTTTAATGCTTATCGATGCACAGCCCAAGATATTTTTCCTGTCTCAGGATTTGCAAATCGTTATTTTCAATTTTTAATGGTACATGTGGAGGAATTATTTTACGGTTTGAACTTAAAATCATGTATCCTGTTTTCTTTATATTCATTGTTAGGATATTTGATTGGAGCCAACCGCAAATTCTTTCTAGGTCACTTTGTGCATTTTCTAGTAGTATGTTTAGATCTTTACCCCAGTAGAATATTGCAGTATCATCTGCATATAAGTAAATTTCACCGTTTAATTCTAATTGCGAAATATCATTGATATAAATTTGGAACAGTAGTGGCCCTAGTATAGATCCTTGCGGAACTCCATAGTTTATTGGAAGGTGCTTACTATTTTGATTGTTAATGCTTACGAATTGCTTTCTATTGCTAAGATATGATTTGAATAGATTAAGAGCAGGACCAACTACACCAAGTTTCTCGAGTTTCTTGAGAAGTATATCGTGGCTTACCGTATCAAAGGCTTTTTGAAGGTCAACTAGTATAGATAAGATATAATTTCCACCATCAATGCCACCCCTAAGTTTACTGATTAGGTCGTTTATTGCCGCAAGTGTGTTAGATTTTTTCCTAAAGCCATACTGTTTTTTATAAAAGAATGGTTTTTTTAATAGGAAATTGTTTAATCTTTCGTAGATTACACGTTCAAAAATTTTTGATAAGATTGGTAAGATTGAGATGGGCCTGTAGTTTGAGGTATTTGTTTTGGACCCACCTTTGTGAATTGGTATCACCTTGGCAATTTTACAGCTGTCTGGAAAAGTTCCCTCTTTAAAACATTGATTAATCAATTTTGATAATATAGGAACCAATTCCGTTGAGAGACTTAGCACTGTTTTGTATTTGAGTTTATCGTAACCGGCACTCGCATTTGATTTCAATGATTTTAATATTTTGCTTATTTCTAATTCTGTTGTTGGTTGGAGATATAAAGATTCTATACTATCGTATACTAATGTTATTTCATTGGCCGGTTTGTGTACGATATTGTTACGTATATTATTAGCTAAGGAGAAGCCAATGTTGCAAAAGAAATTGTTAAAGTGGTTGCATATCTCTACATTGTTAGTGATTATTTCATCATTAATTATTAATTTAGTACAAAAATTATTCGAAGTATTAGACTGATTTTTAAGAATGTTATTCATTAACTTCCAAGTTTTTTTACTGTTATTTTCGCATTTTTTAAACAGATCACTGTAGTGTCTTTGTTTTAAGTTTCGTTTTTCTGTAGTAATGTTATTTCTTACTTTTAGGAAATCTGCTTTCAATAATGTGTTATTGGGTTGTCTTTTTAATTTCAGATGCAATTTATTTCTTTTGTTGATCAATTTTATAAGGTCTTTGGTTATCCAGTCTGGATTATTTATATTTTTTGTTTTAATTTTAGTGGTGCTGTTAGAATTAATTTTATTTGTGAGGTAGTTTACAAGATTATCATAATTTAATACCGAGTCATTATTCATATTAAGATTAAAAGGATTTTGGATGACATCATTCTTTAGATTATCTAGATTAATATGTGTATATTTTTGGGATGATTTTAAGGATGTACTCTTAATATATGTGTGAATTACATCGAGGAGTAGTATATTATGATCTGATATAGAATTATCACAGTTCGTTAGTGAGTATGATAGTTTTGTATCGGTAAGTATATGATCTATTATTGTGTTCGTATTTTCTGTGATGCGTGTGGCGTGTTTTTTGTTTATTTTATTCAAAATATTGTAATTGTTCAATCTAATTGTATTTGTGTATTTACAAGTTTGTGTATTGGTTGGGTCGAGCAGATTTATGTTGAAGTCTCCAAATACAATACCTCTTTTGTATGATTCTAGATGAGAGGATAGTGTCTCCAGGAAGTCTTTGAACACAGTATTTGGTTTTTTATACACTAGGCCTATTTTGAGATTAAGCTTGTTTGCAAGAAGCCATAGAAAATTATTGTCGGAGTCGCACGTGTTATTAATCACATCGTATTCTAAGGAATCTTTTATGAAAATGGAGACTCCGCCACCAGCTCCCTGCGGCCGGCAGGATGCTTCGTGTTTGTATCCTTCTAGGTTGATGTACTTTAGGTCCGCTTCTTTGAGCCAGGTCTCACACAAGAGGATGATGTTGAAGTTTGAGATTGTAGATTTCAGTAGGCATTTAATATCATCGAGTTTACCTTTCAAGCTTCTCACATTTAGGTACATAAAAGAGAGTGAGGTTTGTCCTTTTGATGTGGTTGGATGTTTGTGGCATGATATTTTTTTTATTCTGATGTGTTTTTTCAGTTTTTCTGAAGAAATATTTTTATTAACAGATGAGGTCTCGATGGAAGGTTGTTTACTTATTGCATTATTCATAAAAAAATTCTTTGATTTTCCGGATATAGTGGGTTCCTGTCTTTTATCTGATTGAGATTAGGACCATTTTCCCAGTATTTTCTTTTTATCATATCGATTATATTTAATCTTACTAATCCCATAGATTTTGAAATGTTATAATTATTCATTCGGTCATAAAATATTGGCCCAATGAATTCACAGTTAGTTTTAAATAGAGCAGTATTTGATTGTATTTCAGTGTTAAGTTTATAAACATTCAAGTGATTATTTTTTGGTACAGAGTGTACAATAACATTTGTATTTTGGAGATTATGTAGAAGATAGTACAGATGGCTAATTATATTCTTTGGTGATTTTTCATTACTGCCGGTAAATATAATAACTACATCTTTTTTAGTAAAGTTTTTACAAGATTGTACTATGGTTGAAGTGTATTTGTCTATTGTGGCACCCGGATATATGTAGCTGTGGCATTCTACATTGTTGGTGCTTCTTTCAATGGTTCTTCGCATTTGCCTCGCTCCTTCCTCCCCGTCTCCAAATATGAGAACTTTTGGTTTTTTTTCCGGTGATGGTGTATTATTCAGAATATTCTCATTGTTTAATGGAAGTGATTTATTTCCAGGATCCGCTGTTTGTTGGAGTAAGTTCATATTTTCAGGTGATGGCTGCCTCGGTTGGTTTAGTACTTCAGCGTACGACTTTGATTCCATTTTAGTTTTAAAATCTTCAATGTTTTGATCAATTTTGGATAACGATTGATAAACCTTTTCTAGTCCATCGCCTTTATTAAATTCTTGGACCATGGCCTCAAGATGTTTTAACATTTCGCCCATTCCCTCAGTAAGGGAGGTCTTTTGTTCTTTGGATAAAATATTTGAGGTGAGTGTTTTGCTGAAATTTTTTACCAGATCTTTTGCGATCTTCAGCCTTTCCTCTGGTAATATTGAAGCCATTTTAATTTTTTTTATGATTAATATTACAATGAAAAATAATTATTTTGTTGTTTATAAAAACTATTTCCAGATAATATGAGATTTTAAGAATATATGGTGGTATTTTCTTTTACAGATTATGTATTCACTATCACCATCTATTGATTAGTAGCGTAACTCGTTATTTATTTTTCATTTAGTGACTGCAGGCATTTATCGCCATCTATGGACAGGTAGCGATAAGTATTTCTTATAATTTTGTTAATTCAATGTAGGTACATATTCACTGCCATCTATGAAGAAGTAGCATAAGTAAACTAAATGTAGGTAGTAACTTCAATTTTGTTAAAACCTTCGTTGTTTGTCTTTTTTAAAATGAGTTTCTTGTTTAAAATATTTTTTTTTTTTTTTTATTTTTTTTTTTTTTATTTATCTATATTAAAATATATTTACAATGGTTTTATTTGTATGCCTGTCTCACTAGGGTATACCTGTGTCGAGACAGGCGTACAGGTATATAAATGAATATAGTAGTTACAAGGAAATTTCAGGTAAAATACATATTATGAATAGAATTAAAACAGAAGGGTGATTGGAAGGGTGGTAAATCTTTTAAAGAGAGTTATTTTATAAATGTTGGAGATGGAGTAATGAAATAAATTCTGCCTAATCTATTTATAGGTTAAATTTGACAGGATTCCATTATTTTCATTTATTTTATATGGGTTAGGTTGTATGTGAATAGTTATTTCTGTCTATGTGTGATTTATTTTACAGATATTTGTGATAGTGTGGCGTCCAATACTTATAATCCATTTTTTAATATCTTGTTTGAATTTTGTAAAGGAGTCACTTTGTCTGATCGTAGTTGGTAGTGTATTGTAAAGTTTGCAAGCTATGTATTTAGAGTGTCTTTGCCCGAAGGTGGTTTTGAAAAAAGGAGTTTGGAGAAGTTCGTTGTTTTTGGCTCGGGTATTGTGTATTGTTTGTGTAGCTTTGTATGGTGTTTTGTTGTTTTTGTGTAAATTAAGTAATATGGATCTTGAGTAGAGCTGTTTTATGTCCATAACGTTGAAGGAATTGAAGATAGTATCAGTGCTGGTAGTAAGCGGCATTTTAAGAATTATTTTTATGATTAGTTTTTGTGCTTTCATGATGGGATCAAGGGCATTGGAATATGCATTACCCCAGGCTAGAATTCCGTATTCGATGTGAGATTGGCACAAAGAGTAATATACTGTTTTTAAGAGTTTTAGGTTAAGGAAATTGCGTGTTTGTTTGAAAAAGTATATAGATTTTCGGATTTTGTTTGTAGTGTTATGTATATGTTGCTTCCAATTCAGGTGTGTATCGAAGGTTACTCCTAAATATTTGATAATGTTTACTTGCTCTAGGCATGGGCAGTCACAGTTCCGGTTTAGAGATGAATTTTTACATTTGTGTATTTTTAATGGCGGGGCTAGGTTTGACTTTGGGATATTGGTGAGACTAGACAGTAAGTATTTGGTTTTCTGTACATTTAGAGTTAAAATGTTCAAGTCAAGCCAATATTTTACCTGTTGAATTCCTTCCTCCGCTTTGGAATATGCGGTAAGCCAATCTTTTGCTTGGAAGAGTAGGACAGTGTCATCGGCGAAACTGACAATAGTGGCATCGATATCTAGGTTGCATAACTCGTTAATATATATTAGGAAGAGTGTTGGACCTATAACACTGCCTTGAGGGACCCCGTAACTAATGGGCAAATTCTGGCTCTTTGTGGTACTGAGTTTAACGCATTGGGATCTGTCAGATAAGAAGCTGGAGAGGAGGCCTAATTCTTTGTTCCTAATACCTATATTAAACATTTTGCGTTTTAATTTGCTGTGTGAGATTGTATCAAATGCTTTACATAGGTCGAGAAATACCGATAGA
The DNA here is from genome assembly GCA_917880885.1 of Limnephilus marmoratus. Classification (NCBI taxonomy): domain Eukaryota; kingdom Metazoa; phylum Arthropoda; class Insecta; order Trichoptera; family Limnephilidae; genus Limnephilus; species Limnephilus marmoratus. The sequence goes on from OU862913.1 coordinate 43,405,920, forward strand.
CATTTCAAGCCCTTATCCAGGTGGCTAGAAATATGGTCAGTGACCGTGGCTATAGCATCATTGGTGCTTTTATGTTTTCTGAATCCAAATTGCCGCGGCGATATTAAGTTATTGGTTTCCAGATATTCCATGAGACTATTATTGACGATCTTTTCGAATACTTTTGAGAGGGAATTTAGCAACGTAATAGGACGATAATTACTTATATCAAGTTTGGAGCCAGTTTTAAAAATAGGGATAATGAGACCTTGTTTTAGAATGGTGGGAAATAGCCCTTGGCGGATGCTAATATTAAGTAGATGCGTTAATGGTTTAAGTATACCAGGGGCAATTTTTTTAAGAACATTGTTAGATATTTCATCAATGCCGGTTGATGAAGAGTTTTTGAGCGAGTTTATTACTATAGAAACTTCTTTCTCTGTAATCGTTTTAAGAACAAAGCGGGTTGGGAAATCATCATTGGTCGCGTGGTCACTTGGACCAAGCGTATCGTTATTTATTTGGATTTTTTTTGCTAGTTCCGGACCTATGTTTGTAAAGTACTGGTTTATGTGATTGACAATTGTGTTGGGGTTCGATGTAAAGTCTACAGTGATATCTTTGATATTGAGAGAGTTTAAGGTGTCGGTGGCTTTATTTGAATTGGTAGCTTCCTTGAGGACTTTCCATATTTTTTTAGGGTCATTGTTGCATTCGGAAATTTTTTTGCTGTAATATAGATTTTTGGCTTTCCTAATGACTTGTGTGCAGATATTACGGTATCTTTTGTAGAAGTTATGGAGTGTGATGTCATATGGGTTTGTGGCACATTTTTTGTGTATGGAATTGCGTTTCCGAATGCAGTTGATTATAGTATGGTTTATCCAAGGTTTGAGAGGTTTGATCGCTTTAGGAATGGTGTTTGTGGTGATTTTGGTGTTTTGGACAATGATGTCTTGTAGGTAGGTAGAGAAGTAGTTCCAGGCCTCCTCTATGTTAGTTTTGTTATAGAGTGTGTCCCACGATTTGGAGTTAATCGTTTTGTTAAGATTGTCATAGTTAATTGTTTTCTTTGTTATTTTAGTTGAAGGTTTGCTTTGTACGTTGTGTTTGGAACTCATTGTGAAAGAGGTGGCGTAGTGATCTGTAACTGATGACATGTGGATTTCGGAGGTGTATTGATTGGTTGATTTAACCATAATATGGTCGATGCAGGAGGAGGAGTTTGGCGTACATCGTTCGGTACATACAGATTTTTTTTGCTCCAGAGTACAGCAGGGTTATGATGCCACTCTTACACACGTTTGTATGGATTAAAATGTACTTTTTTCGCTTTATTACACTTTTTAACACGGAGCAAAAAATAAACTTGACGTCTGCTTTTGACAGTTGTTTTGATTTGATGTAGTGACTTTAAATGTAGTGATTAATATTATGCTATTTCATTCAATTTTTTAAATGTTCAAATGTTTTTTAAACCTCAATACAGGCTATTATTCCTAGTGAAGTTAATGCTTTTTATTTAAAAATAATAATATGATTTATATACGGGTGACAAATAATAAAAACAGAGTGTGCAATTCACACGCGGTAGAAGTGAAATCTTCAGAAAACTAAAGTAGTCAAGAGTGGAGAGGCTACGAAGCACCGCACAAAGAGGAGACCATACCATCTCATTCTCTCGCAGGCTAATACAAACATTACGTGTTTGTCACTCTTTAGTGCAGCTATTTTTCGTTTAATCGAGTTTCAAATCACAACGGTGCTAAAGAAGTTTCCGATTCAATAAATCGGGGTCGAGTCATCGCATCGACGCATTTATAAGATAGTAAACAGCTGAAAGTAATATTAATATGCCAGTTAAAAAATTCTACTTCTCTGACACGATTTACTCCAGAACAAAGCTCACGAGAGGGATGGATTCGTACATCCGTCACTACAGGACATCCGTCACTCCTGAACGTTCTTTACTCATGGACATCCGTTGCTCCTGTTTATTCGAGTTTTTTCTTTAAAAGTGGAAACTTCTTTAGCACCGTTGCGGTTTGAAACTTGATGAAACGGAAATAAGCGACATTAAAAAGAGACAAACACAAACATCTATAGGATTTAGCCTGCGAGTGAAAAAGGTGTCCTCTTTGTGCGGTGCTTAGTAGAATAAGTAGTAAAATAATAAATTGCTAACATTATTATAATAAATAAACTCTGCACTTATCCTACGTCTGTGCATTCGTCTCATTCTCTCCAACTTTAGTTTTCTGAAGGTTTCACTTCTACCGCGTGTGAATTGCATACACTGATTTTTTTAAATAATTTTCAGCTTAATGTGTCACCATGAAATTCTTTCGAGGAATTGATTAAAACCTTTTTTTGCTGCGAAAATGTGGCGGGAAATTTGAAGTAAAGTATCTTTTTGATTTTGTTATGCGATGATTATTAACTTTTCAAATTTAAAACATTTCTTCTGGAAAAATTGGGAATTGAGAAAAAAATTGCTCGTAAAATGGGTCGGGAAATTATGTTAGAGTTTTTAGAAACTGAGAAATTTACAGTTTTGTTAACCCCTCAGACCAATTTGTTTCCTTTTCGGAACAACTCAAAGAGGTCTCATAGAAATCGTAGTTCTCCTCTTACTATCATGTATAGAAATATGATCTAAAAACGGTGTTAGAAAAAGTTTAATTTAAAATTTGAAAATTTATAACAAAATAATCAAAACGTTCGCTTTTCAGAAACCAAAGTTTCCAACCAAAATTTGAAAAAGATTATGAATTTTCGGAAATTTTATAATAATGAACATGAAACGATAAAAAATAGAGTTGACGATAACTTTTATATAACAATTGCTTACAAAAAAATATGTGTGCGTTTTAATTTTTGTTGTCAGTAATTTTAATTGTTATCTATTTGTTTTCATCACTTTTCAAAAACAATTTTTAATTTTCGGATGCGTTCATAAACATTCCATTTATGTAGATTTTATTGAAAATGGAAATATTTTGATCTTCCGATAAAATAGGCCGGAGACCTGAGGGGTTAATTAAATTTTGACAATTTCTTGTCTGAGACGGTTCTTTTTGAAAACAACAGAGAAAGTCACTTCCGTTTACAACAATCAGAAATGTACAGTCCTTCAGATAATAATACTACCAGATAAGGACATATTTAGCATTAAAGAAGCGTCTTTTGTTGCAGTTCCAGTGAAGTTAAGTTTGTTGGATTGGGCGGGACATTAACACCCCGGTACAATCCAGATGAGATATATGGCGTCACTAAACAATTCATTCACCCGCTATACAAGGGAACTTACTCTAAAGCGTACAACAGCATCGCCCTCCTTCAGCTAGACAGAGAGTAAGTATTTCATAATCTTCTTCTTATCTTAATATATAAAACAAAGTCGGGTTAGTTACACTATTTATAACTCGAGAACGGCTGTACCGATTTTGATGGTCTTTGATTTCTTGGATTTGTCTCCGCTCCGGATAACAGAATAACTAATAAAACATCGCAAGAATTCACGAAAAAGAAAGTAATGAAGAAAATTCATTTCTTCATACATTTTGTATAGAACGAATTCTCACATTTCAAAAGAACTGCAGCAATATTATGATAGGTATAATATTGAACTGCGCGTGAATTTCAAAAATTCGAAAACGTCAAATGTCAATGCGCTGATTGTTTTGCATTTGTTTTTAATCATATAATGCTGCCCTTCTTTCTTACTCAATGTCAATAGTCGAAAATGAGACAAATGGTGAACGTATGTCTGCACACCTCCAAAGGAAAAATACAATAATTATAATAAATCTCTGAAATGAAACGCATTTTTTACATAAGCTCCACACAGGAGGCCCTGAGGAAAATAATTTCTCTCAGGACCTACGGCATCTTAGGGGATGCTGTGTGGAGGATCTTTGGAATGGGGAAGTTAGAAAGTTCTGGGAAGGAAAAAGGTATGAGAGGTGGGTAGGAATCTGGGGGTCAGTGTGTCCGGGAGTGACGGACGTAAAAATCCATCTGTGGTACAAGGCAATGGGTCGAGAGAGTCCGGCTGGAAAGTTCAAAAAGCCTCCCTCAACCAGTCTCTCTCGATCCGGCCCGCCACGCAGGTGGGCAGGCGCATCAACTGCCAAGACCCGGACATAAGTCACCTCATGAACCCGGGCGGGCACCCCTGCTAAATCACCAAACGTAGCGAACCACTTGGGGTGATCTATGGCAGAGGTGTTGGTTATTCAATAAATGGTTCCCGGGGTGGCGGCACCCGTATCCGCTTCCCGAATTCCTGTAAGTAATTGTAAAAGTAAGAAAATCACAAAAATATAAATCCGTACACAACGCCATCTCTGATACTGACAAAAACAAAACACGGACAGTTGCGCATTGATAATAATTGCTTCATTGCGTAATTTTTAACTTAATAAAAAAACTGAATTTCATTCAACAGCTATTGATTCTGAGGCGGTACGAAGTTCGTCGGGTCAGCTAGTTAATATATAAAACAAAGTCGGGTTAGTTACACTATTTATAACTCGAGAACGGCTGGACCGATTTTGATGATCTTTGATTTGTTGGATTCGTCTCCGTCCCGGATAACAGAATAACTATTAAAACATTACAAAAATTCACGAAAAAGAAAGTAATGAAGAAAATTCATTTCCTCATACATTTTGTATGGAACGAATTTTCATCTTTTGAAAGAGCTGTAACAATGTTGTGTTAGTTGAAGTTTGCATTCCAAAAATTCGAAAACGTTAAATGTCAATGCGCTGATTGTTTCGCTTTTGTTCTTTAACATTTAATGCTGCCTCTCTTTCTTACACACTAACTGTCAACAGTCGAAAATGAGACAAACGGTTGACGTGTGTCTTCATCCTTCCAAAGGAAAAATTCAATAATTATAATAAATTTCCCTCATACGAACAAAGAAAATGAAACGCAATTCCCGTAAGGGGCCATCCATAAATTACGTCACACATTAAGGGGGGGGGAGTGGGAAGTGTGACTAGGGGTATGGGGTGGTCATCAACTCATGTCGTCACATGTAAAAAAAATTGAACTTCTGTTTCCATTATTTTTAGATGTCACACTAGGGGGGAGGGGTCTCATAAATGTGACGATATGTGACAGGGACAGGGGAGGGGGGTTAAAAATAATGAAATTCGTCTGACGTTATTTATAAATGGCCCCTAAGTAAGTGGAAAAGTAAGAAAATCACAAAAATATAAATCCGTACACAAGGTCATCTCTGAGACTGACAAAAACAAAACACGGACAGTTACGGATCGATAAATGCTTCATTGTGTAATTTTTAACTTAATAAAAAAAACTGAATTTAATTCATCTAATAAATTAACACAACAGTTATTGATTCTGAGGGGGTACGAAGTTCACCGGGCCAGCTAGTTATATAATATATTGAAATAATTTGAAGTAAAAATAACACAACAACAAAAAAAACTTAAAATAAATAAGTCCCCACGTGCAACCGTAATTGGAATTCCAGACCATATACTGTTCGGGAGTTTACTATAGCAACTGAGCTATCTCCCCAACCTTCAGACCTGCTCTATTTCTCCATTCTACTTTTAAACTTTTCAGTATTTGTTTTATCAATATAACAAATCTGACGGCCTTCGTGGTCAAGGGAAATGGCTCTCGACTAGTAATACGGAGGTCGCGGATTCGAATTCGGCATGTGTTAGTAAATTTTATTTAATTAATTTGTGATATTTCTCAACTTATTCATTTAAAACAATATGTGTAGTATATTTACGGCACGTTCCAGAATAAAAGATACTTTCAGTATCGCCCTGGTGTAAGACCGCCATTGAGAAATGAAAGTTTACTTGAAATGACTTTAGCCGTGTTTGATGACCAGATCTGAATAGCCAGGAACTTCCCCACCTTCTTCCTCCCCATCTCCTTCTCCTCCCCACTACCTCCAGCTTCACAACATAGCCCAATTTCCACAGTTTCACTTCAGACGGTTGGGAGCAGTCCCCGGCCTTACTCGAGCTTTATGTTGAGTATTTCGTAATTTAATGTGACCTCCCATTCTTGTGTGCGTGCAAAAATTTCATCAATATCCAAAACAAATAATTATATAAACTAAAGCTATTAACAATAACTATAGATTCCATCATCACAGATAGTCTTCTCTATATAAATAGATATATAGAACTAGCGCAGATTAGTGAAAAATCACGAATTGACTGAATTCTCCATAAACAGTTCCAATTTTGAAAATGGCAATTTATATTTGTAGTTAGTTTATCGCTTGTCTGAATTCTCCAGAAAAAAGTTTATTGAACTGGAGTTACAGACAGACAGAATCACAACCGAAATTAGCACCTTTTTTATTATTATTTAAAATGTTACGGTTAATAATCCGTGGAAAAGTAAAGTAATCATATTTATTAATGAATACTTTTTTATTGCAAAAAAAATTAACAAAATTTTAAAACTGGTGTCGGGGACACGTGCGGGATGTTCACGTGCGTCATGCGTCATGCCGGAATATCGGCATACCGCACCTAAAGGGTTAAGGGATATTATTGCATCGTAATACCACCTCACAGCTTTTTTCTAAAATAAATTATTGTTTTTAACACAAACAAAAATCTATAATTGACCAATTTTTAATTTCAGGGTGAAATTCACGAGCAGAATTCTGCCAGTCTGTCTCCACACGGGCACCCCTCTTCCCGACAGTGGCTTCATATTCACTACCAGTAATAGCGCATCCACTGAATACAAGGTTAGAACACTTTTCTTTGCCTTCATGATGAACAATGATGTGATAACGACAAGATTGACGGCTGTCGCCGGTACTAAGTGTACATTTTTTTAATAGATGTCCAACAAACATGCCGTTTTCCCGCAGGGGTAGGCATAGAGGATGGTCCGCTACACGCCTCTGTTTTAAAAAACACTATTTGCTTCGTTCACGTTTGTACATCGTCTTATGCATAGGTACTCTTCTGTTATTCTGAATTTTGAGATGGCTCAACTCAAGTAGGTACTTGATTCACTCGATCGTGCCATGTCGTCCTTGGGCGTGCCACACCTCTTCTACCATTCACTTATGCATCTTATATTTTCCTAGCACTTCTTTCACCGTCCATCCGCTCTACATATAAAAACCATCTGATTTTCCCATTATAAAACCTTTTCATTATTACATGCTCTCCCGATCTCCACATGTTTATGGTTTTTCTACCACTCTAAAGAGGTGCAAATATACAAACAAAGATATTTTATTAAAATTAAATGTTGATTAAAGGACACTCTTCCAAGATCTCCATGGTCAAGTGGTTAAGATCCTCGGTGACGAATTCAGAGGTAGCGGGTTCAAATCCTGACGTGTAATAACGTGTAATGACGTGTAAACGTCACAATAAATAATTAAATCATTTAAATAACACACCATGTTCGTGGCACGTTCCAGAGTAAATGGTATTGTCAGTATCGCCCTGGTGAATGACTGGAGAAATAGTGGCTCTATCGTGTTTGGTGACCAGATCTAATTAGTCAGCCTTCCCACCTTCCTCCTCCCATCTCCTTCTCCTCCCCACTTCCTTCAGTTTCACAACATGCCTACATTGGGGATGCCATAGTCCCACTGGCTCTAGACGGTTAGGAGCATTTGGGAGACTTGTGCTGTATTCACATTAAAAACATATTTCATTAATACCTCACTTCATATTGTAATAGTATAGGGATAGCGCGGTAGAAATGTTCTTTGGTTGATTTTGCTTTGTTATTCCCACTAAGTTTAATTCATTTAATGGGTCTAACGATGCTAAATAACTAATAAAGCTAAAAACAAAATTAATTATTAATTTGGGAGGCGGGTATGGGTACTGCCGCCTCGGAAACCATTTATTGAATAACCAACACCTCTGACATAGGTCACACCATGTGGTTTGCTACGTTTGGTGACTTAGCAGGGGTACCCATGCTCATGGGGTGAGATTTGTCTAGGTCTTTGCGACGGGTCCATTTACCCACCTACTACTTAACGGGTCGGATCGGGAGGATCTGGTTGAGGGAGAACTTTGAACACTCCAGACGGACTCTCTTGACCTATGGCACCGCAGAGGGAGGGATGGATTAACACGTTGACCCCCAGATTCCTACCCACCCCTGATACCTTTCTTTCTTCCCAGAACTTCCTCTCCTTCTTTTTCCAATAAAAACTCTCCACACAGCATCTACAAAGATGCCACAGGTCCAGAGGTATTTTTTCCCCTCAGGGCCTCCTGTGAGGGGTTAAAAAAACACTGCTAATATTAATTTCCTCTTCGTATATTTGTTGCAAAAAATAATGGCACATTTGTTCTCACTGGATAAAATAATCAGTTGGTTTGTTTTTCAACATTTCAGACGAGCATGCAGAGAGTGTCTCAGGAGGGGTGCTCCAAAGCATTTCCCACTGGCAGCTTTCGTCACCCTGCCGGTATAAAACATGACGTGGAGATTTGCAGCCGCCCAGTCAACACAACTGGGGAATGTCAGGTATGTAACGCTGAGATGTATTGTAAACCAAGCTTATTATACTGAAGATTTTTTTTTTAAATTAATTATTTTTACTATAAACATTAATATTACAAGAAATTACATAATAACAAAAAAGTAGTAACGCAAAGCTGCTGAAGATAGCCGACATGTGCCAATTATTATTGGCGTGCGCCATAGAATAAAGAAGAACAAAACAGTGGGCGTGTTTTGTGATATAGGTAAAACACTTTAAGTTGGAAGCAATAAAAATGCTTAGTATTGATGTATTGGTCTATCTGTGTGAATGTCAAGCGACGCCCACAAATCCGATAAGGCTCTCTGTCTTTCTTACGCCCACTTATTGTAACTAGTTAGAAGAGAGGCAAGTTTAACGACACCCTTTTGAGGCTGTACTTACAAGATGTCCTATTCATTCGGTTCGTAATTTGATTTAAACATACGTGCACCTACATTTCGCAAGTGATAAATAATGACAAATTTATAAATTTGAAATAATAAATAGTGTATGTAAAGTGTGCAAGTTTAATATTTATTACGATATCATGGAGTCCTGTTACGAAACGGAACGTGGCTAATCACTGAATGGACCAAATCGTGAAATTTTATTCCGTATGTTTAATTATTTTATTTATTCATAATGAAAAAAAACAATGGTCAACTTTTAAGCATAAATGACTTGTATGATTTGACGTCTAAGGCAACTGGAGTATCACAGACTAGTACCTATTCAACAGTTAATCTTTTGTACCTTTGTATTAGTAATCTGTTATATTTTAGAAAATATACGTATAGATAGTTGCTGATGATGACTGGTACATAATTAAATAATTAGTGTTGCTGATGATTGCGAACACATAATTATAAAACATAAATAACCCATAAGCAGCCAAATTTGTAAGCCCAGGTTTTGGAAATCACACTTCATTTCAACATTAGGTTCTTAGTTTAGGTAAACCAAGTAATTCATGCGTATTGAGTTTTAAACGAAACTTTACAAATGTCAAATCCGTAAAAAAAATGGCGGCAATGGAGATGTTTTATATGGGAAATTTTTAACTTTGAATGAAAACCGAATTTAAATGCAAGTTTAACAGTAGTTTACTTTTCAAAATCTATACCTATTAAACGTATAGCGGCATGTGGCGGCTTGTCGATTATTTACTTTATAAAATATTAAATAAGTATGAATATTATAATAAATTAATCTTTTTAAGTAATATAATATTTTTTTAACCTTGTTGTTATTTATGAATACCCCTTTGAATTCAATCCTGAAGATTATCGCATTTAGTTAATAAACTTATTTTTCTTCCTAAACCTTCAGTATTTCTATAAAAATGTTGTAAAACAACATTGGTTTTATGTTAAAGATTTAAACACACTTTGGATTCGAATTCTCAATTGTGAAATAATTATTAACTGCTTTTTTGTTAAAAGCCCAAAACGAAACACGCTGTATGAAAGTTTTGCATCTGTGTGAGTACTGTGATGAAGTCAACTTAACTTGTGAGACCTATACAAAAGTCTGACTATTCTTTGCTTAAAATATTATTATACATATCCTGTATAATAATTAAATCCAAATGGGAAAGCAATATTCAACGTGAGACAGAGCACATGCTAAATGGGTTAGAACCAAAATGTATTAAGTCGGTGGCGACGATGGTTCTATTTAAATCTGCACGCAAATAACATAAGTTTTCCACTGAAATTGTGAGATTTGTAAGTAGTTATGTTTATTATTGGTATTAGGTATGATGGTCTTCCACCAAGGTGATACTGAAAGTATCTTCAATTCTTGAACGTGCCGGAAATGTAATAAAATTATTTCAATTAAATTATATGTGATTTTTTTTACATTAGCTCCACACAGGAGGCCCTGAGTAAATTAATTCCCCTCATGGCCTTTTTCATCTTTGGGGATGCTGTGTGGAGGGTTTTTTAATGAAAGAAAGTTTTGGGAAGGAAAAGTTTATTATGGGTGGGTAGGAATCTGAGTGACAAACGTATAAACCCATCCCATATATTCAGAGAGAGAACGGCTGGAGAAGCCAATGGGTCTCCCTGAATCATTCTCTCCCGATCCGGCCTGCCATGCAGATTGTGGGTAGACACATCCGCCGCCAAGTCTCGGACATCCCTTGAATCTGGGCACCCCTGCTAAGTCATTAAACTTAGAGAACCTGGTGGCAGCTACCTAGGTGTTAGTTATCCAGTAAATGGTTCCTGGGGCGGCGGTACCCATACCCCCCTCCCAAATTGGTGTGGGCTTGTTTCATGGTCCAAAAGTCTGAATATTCTTTGCTTAAAATATTGTCGTATATTTCCTGTATAATAATGAAATTCAAAAGGGATAGCGATATTAGGTGTGAGACAGAGCACGTGCTAAATGGACTAGAATCAAAAGGTACTAAGCCAGTGGCGACATTGGTTTCATTTTATATATGCATGGAAGGCATTTCTTGTGTTTGCGCAAGTAACTTTCAAATTATTGTTGTTGTTTTTGCACACATAATTTAAGTAAAATAATTTTTTTTTTCTTTTCGGTACTTTCTAGAGTTGAAGATACTCTCAGTATCACCCTGGTGGAAGACCACCATTCGAATCGAAAACTTGATTCATAATTAAGAAGATAACAATTTAAGTACGTACTTACAAGTCTCACGATTTCAGAAGAAATTTTGTCTTAGAGAAAAATAGAAACGTATTTTTTGAACGCGAGGTCTACTAACTGTTGACAGAACTACTAGTATTAGGTTGGATTAGGTTGACCGCACTGAACTGCAATTAGAACCATTGACCATGAATGTAATCACTGACTATCTACCCGTTTTATGGGCGAAAACAAGAGGGAACTTCCACTAAATGTATTTTGTTTTAAACCGCTAAATATATTTGAAAATAATAAATAAATTTTGTGAATGTTTTTACATAGTACTCACCACACACCAAATATTAATGTATTGTCTGATATTAAAAGATACTTTGTAATACTACTCCATAAACTGAAGTTAAACTCCCAAAGGTCAGTGTTGGGCCCATTTGGTGGTGTTTTATGTGGAAACACAATGTATTATTTTATTACTCGTACATAACAAATAAATTGGTTTTCACTTTGGCACAAATCATTATAAAAAACAAAATTCGCGTATCTCTAGTGCTACAAGTGTAAGGGTTTAAGAGGAACGGATGTGTAGTCCATTTCGGCCCGTTACTTACAAAACTTCATTTTAATTTGAAGCTAAAATACCCAAACAGACTAAATAATATTTTCAATCATTAGTTATACTAAATAATTGGTACGAATATATGCCACTTTATATATTTTTGTTTAAAATGAAGAATATGATGATATACAGGTAATTAAATAATTCAGTTTTTCTTTATTTTGGAGCCACTTTTTAAATTTTGTAGTGGGTTAATTAAAATGAAAAATAAATTTAATTTTGTACTATATACTGCGTTAATATAATAAATAAAATAAGAAATAAATCATCGTGGGGCCGCTCAGGCCCAGCCATAATAATAATATCGAAATACTTCCCTCCCCCGCTCGTGACGTATACTTCGCTTTCAGTTGCTTCGAATTAAGTGACGCCAGAGCCGTAAGTTTAATTTTTTTAATTTTAAATGTTGAATTTCTGTAAAGAAATTCATTTCAATTTTTTTGCGGGCCTCTCTGATCCATCGTCAGTTCTTATGTGACTGTTTAAACTTGATTTTTACTATATAAAAATAAACAAACAATTTTATTAAAGTTTTATATACCAAGTTTATTCGAGACATTATGGAAATATTATAATAAAAGTGAGTTCATTGTTTTTATTTAGTTTAATAGATAATACAGACTTATTTCTGATCTCAAGTGATTTTTGCCAAAAATTATTACATACAATCCACATTGTCAAATACCTATAAGTTACTTAACAATAAATAAAAGTTTTTTGTTTTATTTAAATATATATAAATTGTTCAATAAATTATAATTTTGGACCACAAAATTTGTGGATCACTAATATATAAAAAATTAAAGTAACAGGCCGCACAGGCCTTACGTCAGAGAATTCTTTAAAAAAATCACCTCAGCAGTTAAAGGTTAAAAATGTGTTTTTTTGAGATACCTTAAATTTGCATGCAGCAAATTTGGGTTACGACGTAAATAGGTTTCTTTTTTTAAATTTTCTTGTCAACAGATTTTATTTTTATGGTCTTCAAAGTACAGTCTCTTTAAGCCGCAATAAAGCAGTTTCAAGTCAACAGGTTATTTTAATTTAGATCCATCAAAATGCTTTCTTTTAAAATTTTATACCTGTGTATTTATATTTCACCACATTTTCATAATAAATATTGTAAAATTAATTTTTAATTTATAATCATAAACAATGGTTTAAGTAGCCTCTAAAATCATTAATATTAAAATCTTTCATGGCGTTTATTTTATAGTTAAAAACACAAATAAAATTGCCCATATACGTACTACACATTTGATATACTCGTATAAAACAATTTTTTAGTTTGGTGGTGAATTTTGGCCTAAAATCCATATAATATTCCTCCACACAAAAGATAAGAAGATGAGGAAGACTTGTGCCACATTTACTATACATAGAGATCTGTGTAAACACTTTATATAAAGTGGTCGGACGGCAATGATTTCCCGTTCATTCAAGTAGGACCAGGCGTAAAAGGTAGAACTATCCCTCCCGCCGGAAACGTGTTGAAAATCCGATGAAAAAATGCACTAATTTATAATCTGCCATTTGGAGTGTGTTCACCTTATTGCTTTATTTTTTTTCAGAACTGGTATAGCGGTTCCCCGTTGATTTTACCAAACAGCAACAGGGTGGCCTGTACCCACCTACTGGTGGGGTTGGCATCCTATTGGGAGACTTCATCCTGCGCATACACCAACATCCGCATATCCGCCTTCATACCCTGGATAGAGGGTATCGTGTGGCCTGAAAGCGGTGTTGTTGTCTAGAACCTTGTTTCAGATCATTTTTTTTATAAATTTTTAAAAATTAATTATTTAATTGTTACACACCTTTATGCACAATGATATTCATAGATAAAATAATAAATAGAGAGAAAAAATTTGAACAAATAAATATGTTTATAAAAAAAAAAATTACATTTACTTATAAAGTGTAAACACGATGTCCGGAAATGCGAAGTACAGACGGGAAACTGTTCTACCCAAATAAAATGTGTTTTCGATAAGAGTCAATGCTTTGAATTATTTATTTTTTAAATTATTTTTTTTCCGTTTTTTCGGAAACTAAATGTGTAAAACTTTTGTAACAATAAACAGCTGATGATTAACCCCCGGGCAACCAATTACACAGGTCTACAAAAAAAATAAAAATTGAGAGCTGTTTTGGTTTTTTTGCGTAATTCTTATGCTTTTGGGTGTGCTGAATCCGAAAATGACTTTCATTTTGTCACAGAATGTCACGTTTTCTGACAATGTAGGTATCTATGTTAAACTAGTTATCATCTTAAAATAAAAGATAAAAGACTAAAAAAAAATTATTTATTTATAATTGCATAACAAAACTTATTTTTTTATCTAAAATACATTGATTAGTATGCACTAAACACATTTCTTTTTCCCAGTGAGACTCCTTTTGGAACATTTTCGCTTGTGGGAAGCATCTGGAAAGACTCTCTGAAGCGTCCAACAGTAGTCTGCAATTATTGAGATGCTCCATCTTCCCTGGTATCTTTTATCCATCTACTTAATATCTTGGTGAAATCGTTCACCTTGCTCTTCACTCATATATCCTATATTTTCTGGGAAGTAGTCTATGTGGGAATGAAGAAAATGTACTTTTAAACTCATTAGGTAACCTAAAACTTGAAATGCTTTTAACGATTTTTTGTAGTTAGGGTCTTTGTTATTGCCTAAAAATTCAGGTTACCCTCCCCGATCCCTAGTTCCCCTCCCCACTCCCTGGAACCCCCTAACCGAGTTCCCTTCCCCCATCCCACATTCCATACATTCAGTCCCGGTACATGTAGTCTTCACAGCTCGCGTGCCACCTATTGCAATTTTTTTATACAAATTTCATAATGCCAGAGCGAACCAGTAGTTTTATACAAACCTTGTCTTGACAATAACGAACACAATAAAAAGAATTATCCAATTTGGTGCAGTCGTTCAAAAAGTTATGTGCGTACATACATTTCTGCGATTCATTTTTATTTAATTAATTAATTTTTCGTAATTTCATGATACCATAGCTCACTATTGTATACAGAAACCACCGCGGGCATGCACACATCAAATCCCCAAAGTTTCATCGCAATTGAATGAATGGTTTAGCAATAAAATGTTTATTGCCAGAGCTCACTATTGTATATACTATCTATATCTGTATATATATGTATACCGTTTTGCAAAATAAACTGACGTTCTGGAATTTTTCGAGTATTTTTCTAGTTTTCAGAACACCTAAATACATAGAAATCATTAAACGAAGGCAATATAAGCGAAAGTCAGTCGAAAATCTGAGAACAGAAAAATCAGAAAAAGATATTGACACCGCTGGGACTTGAACCCAGGACCTCTTGCTTTCCGGGCAAACGCGCTAACCACTGCGCCACCGTGCCGATATCCAATTCGGTCATTTTTAACTGTATCATACTTCGACTAAGAACCGCCCACATTATCTTCATTATAAAAAGTCGAAGTATGATACAGTTAAAAATGACCGAATTGGATATCATAGATTCTCCCATCTTAACAGACGGATTCCAATCTTTAGAACACAGGCGTCGGGTGGGAATGCTATCCTTGTTCTACCGGTATTACAATGGCAGATGCTCCGAGGAACTTGCGTCATTGATCCCTTCGGCACCGGTGCATAGTCGGGAAACACGCCAAACGCGTGCCCAACATTTGTACACGGTTGACATTTGTCACATGAGAACGGGTCGTTTCTTCGACTCGTTCTTGTGTTCAACAGCTCGGCTGTTGAATGATTTGCCGGCCTCTGTGTTTCCTCCTTCCTACAACATGGGTCTCTTCAAGACCAATGTTCATTCCTTCCTCTCCTCAAAAAGACTCTCCACACAGCATCCCAGATGACATAGGCCCCGACGGAAATTATTTTCCTCAAAAAAAAATAAAAAAATACTATCTCATTCTCTCGCAGGCTAAAACATACAGATGGATGTGTTTGTCAAATTACAACGGTGCTAAAGAAGTTTCCACTTCAATAAATAAATAAAAGATTGACGGACCGCACATTTAAAACTTGGCTGGCCACAGGGAGCAGTAGGGCTGCATTATACGATCAAGGGAAACAAATACTTGAGTCGGGCCGTGTTAAGGGTACCTTTACATGAAACGACGTATGAATGTGAATGAAGCAAAAGTTTCAATTTAGGAGGCGAGTGTGGGTACCGCCGCGCCGCCACGGGAATTATTTATTGGATAAACAACACCTCTGCTATAAGTCATCCCAAGTGGATCGCTAAGTTTGGTGACTTAGCAGGGATGCCTGAGTTCGTGGGATGTGATTTTTCAAAGTAGCGTAGCGAGCTGGAAAGGACTGGTTGAGGGAGACCATTTAACCTCTCCAGCAGGAATCCCTCGACCCACTTCCTCGCATTGCAGTGGGAGGGAAAGTTTCATCCGTCCATCTCTCCTGGACACACTAACCCAGAGAGTCCTAACCACGTTCATACCTTTTTCCTTCCACTATTTCCTTTCTCTAAAATGACCCTTCACTTAGCATCTACAAAGACATTTTTTTTTAAATAATAAAATAACAATAGGTATATTTTGTAATAGTTACCCAAAAATGACAGTGGATAAGTTTATGTATTCGGAAAGTATATTTACGAGAGACGGGGAGTCTGATAGAGATATTGAAAGAAGGGTAAATGCAGGTAACTCCGCATTTATGGAGGACTGAACGCGCGCCGTTGGCGCTAACAAAAAACTGTCGAAAGAAGCGAAGCTAGCAGTCCACAATTGAGTGTTTTTTTTTACATTAACTCCACACAGGAGGCCCTGAGGAAAATGATTTCCCTCAGGGCCTATGTCATCTGGGATGCTGTGTGGAGGGTCTTTTTGAGGAGAGGAAGGAATGAACATTGGTCTTGAAGAGACCCATGTTGTAGGAAGGAGGAAACACAGAGGCCGGCAAATCATTCCACAGCCGAGCTGTTGAACACAAGAACGAGTCGAAGAAACGACCCGTTTTCATGTGACAAATGTCAACCATGTACAAATATTGGGCACGCGAATTGGCATGTTTCCCGACTACCCACCGGGGTACCAACCCTGATGTATGGCAGTGAAGCATGAAACTGGCAGAGGAAGGACTAAGTGCTATAGAAAGCCGTGTATGCTAGTGTGAGAAAAATATAAAAATAATGCAAGGCAATAAGTAAATTTTTTTTTTTTATTTTTTTATTATATAATCAATAATATTATTATTAAATTAATAAAAACAGTTTATTTTTAAACAAGTTCTGCTGTGTAATTATTGTTACGCGTGACAGCTGTTTCGCCTTCTGAAGGCATTATCAAACTGTTTGATAATGCCTTCAGAAGGCGAAACAGCTGTCACGCGTAACAATAATTACACAGCAGAACTTGTTTAAAAATAAACTGTTTTTATTAATTTAATAATAATATTATTGATTATATAATAAAAAAATAAAAATTAAAATGGAGTTCTACAAATTAAACTTGATAACAATAAATAAGCAATAAGTAAGATTAAGAAAGGGACGCTTAGATGGTTAGACATGTAGAGCGAATGATTGAAGAAATATTTTCTTGTATTTAGGGTGGCTAAGGGGGGGGGGGCGCACCCCCTGCGCCCCCCCCCCTGTTTCCGCCACTGATTGAACGATACCAAAAACGTTGCGTCTCTCAGCCGTCTTTGAAGCAAATTCCCTAAGAATTTCATTTAAATCTAAACTAAATGTTTCCGCCTTATGCACGTGCAGTATGTCTTCATGCAGTAAGCATGTATGTATGCAGTAAGTCTTCTCTGCTTCATTGGTAGTCGGAGGAATGTTAGTCCGAGTCAATATCAAAATCAGTTGCGTGAACGCCTAATTCGGCCTGGATGTCGATTGCTGATAATTCCTTTGAACGGTTAAGTAGACAGATTTGAGCTGGGCGAGGCGATTCATTCCAGGCTGTTCAAACCTTCTTTCCAACTCGTTTTTAGACCAGTCTAACACTGATATAAATTTTTGGCGGAGACTTTCCCTAGGCGACAACTGCACAGTAGGAGCTCTGCCACTGAAGGGTTTTGGAGGGGCTCGAGCACGGGGCATAGTGAGTTCCATATTTTGATCGGTATTAGCCTTTTCCGTATCTGTCCATATGCGATTGAAATCGTGTTCACCCATCGAGTTGTGCACATTCCACAATACAGATAGTAAAATTGGAGGGGGCGCGGCCCCCCCCCCCATTTGATTTTGGGGGGGCATTTGGCCCCCTCTGCCCCCCACTTCCGCGGTCGCTGGTACTGTGTGTGTAAATGTTTTAGAAATATTTTATATTATTTCATGAACACCTTACTAGAAGAACCTTCTATGCTGACTGCTGAGGTGTTCACACACTGTTCATGTATTTTACTTGTTGTAATAAAGTTATTCTGTGTTTTATTATTGTTATTGTTATATTAATAGGTTGAAAATTATTAGGAAATGTTGTACAACTTCCGAATAAAATATGTAATATTTATGTCTTATGTTTGATTTTAATAAATTTTTAAAAAACTTGTGTAGTTTTTTTTAAATCCAGACTGAAACCTATTGTTGGTATATTTTCTCTTACCGATATTGTCGGTAAAAACCTTTGTCTGTGCTTAGAACCCAGACAGTGTGAGCATGCTTATTCATGGATATGCTCAATACAAGTATGCTCATTTATGAGTAGTTCATTTGTGAGCATGTGTGTCAGTACCATAGTTTCACGTGTTGTGTGTTTATCATGGATTTTTTCTCAGGGCCTCCTGTGTGGAGTAGAAACTTTTAAAAAACTAAAAAATGTAATGAAATGTTACACCTTCATTTAGTACCATTTTCAAAAAGAACCGGTTCCAATAAAAAAACTAAGCGAACCGGTGACAACTAGGTCACCGAGACAATATCGACCATCTCTAGCTGTATCACACCGACTGCTGAAAATAAGAAAGTTTCGCCTGAAACAACAATGGTTTGCCAAAATGAGCTATAAAATAACATTACAGAGACTTTGTTAAATTACAGAGACCATTTTTGCATGACATGGTCTCTGTAATTTAAACAAGTATAGGTATGGTTGTGTATTTTTGTAATATGGTTCTAAATTTCAATTTGTCGTTATTTTATTGTTCGATGACATAAATATTCTTATCACTGTCATAAATGAATTTTATAAAGACTGTTTATAACGCTAATAAATAAAATAAACTGACATTTCCGAGTCAGTTGGTAACTTGTCACTTGTGGTTTACGATGTCGCCACTCCATACCCCATGCAATGTTGCCAGATGCATTGATTTACCATGTTTTTATGGATTTTGGATAATTTATACCTCCTTGCTTTTACCGGTTACCAAAATATTTACTTTCGAATGAGATAGTAAACATTTTTTTGGTGTGGGCCGCGTGGGAGAAACCGAATTCCGGAATGTAGTTGTTGTAGAATTTCAGTGCAGGTTCACACTGTCTGTCTATTATCCTTTTCAATAAAATTTCAATGAATATTTAATATTCACCAGTATTTCTGTGAACAGTAGATATCTTGTCCTAAAATAGGGTGTTTCCAATTTTCTCTACTTTAAATTAAAAAAAAAAAGTTATTTAGTGACTATATATTACAAAATCATAACATAATATTAAAATACATTATTCCCAATGAGTTTAATAAAACTCACTTCGGGAAGGACAACATTATTCAATTAGAAAAATTAAGAACACCAATTTAAAGGGGAGTTGAATGAAAAGTACGCAGATTTTAAAACAAACTAAACACACTTGATACAGTTAGTTGAAGAATATTTCATTATTAAATTTAGAAAGAAACACAAGAGTTACAAAGACTGACCTATATTCGTCTCTGGTTAATAAAGCTACTGTTAATACTTAACCTCCACACAGGAGGCCCAGAGGAAAATAATTTCCCTCGGGGCCTACGTAATCCTTAGGGATACTGTGTGGAGGGTCTCTTTAATGAAAGGGAAGAGAGGAAGTTCTGGGAAGAGAAAAGGTGTTAGGGATGGGCTTCAAGGGGTTCAGTGTGTCCAGATCATCCGTTGCCAAGACCTAGACAAACCTCACTCATTTAAATGCCTTCATACCTAACTGTAATACTTATATTTATGTAGGTTTTACTAAATGAAAAAAAATGTAGTTGCCACTTATTTTATCGAAATTATCAACATGTTTCCAAAGCAATGATCTCTTCGTCAAGATAAAATGAATTTAAATAAAATAACGCCACAACGTGAATTTGCAAATATGAAGATTTTTTACAAAAAATAAATTTCACAATTTGTCCAAAGAAACGTCACTATCTCAATGAAAATTATTTTTTAAGTTTTCTTCAGGTAGGTAGATACCATCTAATATATAAAATTCTCGTGTCACGGTGTTTGTGGTCGCACTCCTCTGAAACGGCTGGACCAATTTTGATGAAATTTTTTATGAATCGACCAAAATCTATTTTTCATACCCCTAAAAGTAAAGGGTGTTCACTCCGAATTTTTTTGACAAATTTTTAATTTTTTATTTTTTTTATGGTTAGTTATTAAAAAATACATGCAGCCCTAAAATTTCACCTTCTAACATTAACCCCTATTTTTAAAAAGTGATATTAGTAATTCAAACTGGTGTCACTTCTGACCCGATGAGAACGAAGCCGGCCTCTTTTCTCTAATTATAAAATTTTTACTAATCAATTACTGTTTGATATTATTACTACAAACATGATTCACGGTCCATGCGGTAATTTGAATCGTTCATCGCCTTGCATGGTAGACGGAAATTGTACAAAGGGTTTTGTTAAAGATTTCACCAACGATACGGTCACACATGTTGAAGGATATGCAATATATCGTCGAAGAAATACCGATAATGGCGGACAAATTCATAAAAAAACATTCATTAAAAATATCAGTGACGTAGACATTGGCATTGATATTGACAATCGTTGGGTGGTACCATATGCACCTCTGTTGAGTAAAAAAGTGGGAAGGAAAAAGGCATGAGGGGTGGGTTGGAATCTGGAGGTCATTGTATCCCGGAGTGAATCAAACCCTCCAACTGCGGTGGAAGACAATTGTGTTGAGAGGAATTAATCTTTTATATTGACCTTTCCAGCCGGACTCTTTCGACCCATTGGTCGAGAGAATCCGGCTGGAAAGGTCAAAAGGCCTCCCTCAACCAGTCTCTCTCGATCCGGCCCGAAACGCAGCAGGTGGGCAGACGCATCAGCCGCCAAGACCCGCACAAAAGTCACCCTTGCTAAATCACCAAACGTAGCGAACCGCTTGGGGTGACCTATGGCAGAGGTGTTGGTTATCCAATGAATGGTTCCTGGGGCGGCGGCACCCGTACCCGCTTCCTTTCAAAAATTCCCGTAAGTAAGTGGAAAAGTAAGAAAATCACAAAAAATATAAATTCATACACAACGCCATCTCTGATATTGACAAAAACAAAACACGGACAGTTGGGCATCGATAATTGCTTCATTGTGTAATTTTTAACTTAATAAAAATACTTAATTTAATTCAACAGTTATTGATTCTGAGGCGGTACGAAGTTCGTCGGGTCAGCTAGTAATATTATAAAATGATTAAGAGATTTCTCATTTGAAAAAAAAAAAATCTTCACTAAACCATTAGTGATAGTATACGGATGACAGTACAGTGCATGATAGCTTTTGTTTGACAAGCCTCTAAAGGGCTCACAAACTCCAACAGCTCGGAGGGCTTTGAAGCAAAGAATGGACGGTTACCTTGAGAGTGTTTTTTCCTAGGGTAAAAATAATCTCGTTGAATTTAACGTTTCAAAGACCCAATCATGTCTGATTACATCTAAAAGGGATCGAAATGAAAATCTAGTCTCCTTCAACCACGGGCGTAGCCAGGTTTTAGTTTCGGGAGGGGTTCAAGAAAATCAAAACTCGTGTCGGGGGGGGGGGGGGGGGGGTATTGTCGGACTTTGTATTTGTGTTGAAAACTTTTATTTTCTATGTATGTACTTAATTTCTTTTTTATTAAAATGAAAGTAACAAATGTATATAGAAAATTAAACTTTTCAAAACAAAATACATAATAAACGTTAGTTTTACATGTTATAACATTTTAAGCAGTCAAATTGGTCAAATAATCACATTTACGCAAGTACGTATTCACCTGACTGTAACACTAATCCTGTTATATGTTTATTAAACACTTTTTGCTAAGTAAAACAATAATTTAAAAGTACGTATAGGTACACTTACCACTGATTAGAAACGGAAATTAGAAACGGAATTCCAAATAAAAATCACTTTGCAAAATAAAAATCAACCGTAATCACCGAAAAATGGAACTGGCAAGTTAATTTTTTTTTCTTTCAGAGGTCCCCATTTATCTTTTAAGATACATAATATCATTTTGAGATGTTAGTGTTAAAAATAACATTATCTTAACTCTCCTTATTATAATATTATTGGTGTTGATATCTTAACTTTTCGGGGGGGGTTTGAACCCCCAAACCCCCCCCCCCTGGCTACGCCCATGCCTACGGAAGCAATTTTCCGAACAGGCCCTCCATTGATATGCTTGGTGTAACTCTAAGTGACCAGCTCAGATATGGGGGTCCATCGAAGCCAGAGTTAAGTTAGCCTCTCAAAAATTGGGCGTACTGCACAGCTACTGAATGCTATCCTTGTTCTACTGGTATTTTGATGGAAGATGCTCCGAGGAACTAGCGTCATTGATCCCTTCGGCACCGGTGCATAGTCGGGAAACACGCCAAACGCATGCCCAACATATGTACACAATTGACATTGGTCACATCAGAGTTGGTCGCTTCTTCGTCTCGTTCTTGTGTTCAACAACTCGGCTGTGGAACGATTTGCCGGCCTCTGTGTTTCCTCCTTCCTACAACATGGGCCTCTTTAATACCAATGTTCATTCCTTCCTCTCCTCAAAAAGACCCTCCACATAGCATCTCAGATGACATAGGCCCTGAGAATTATTTTCTTCAGGGGCTCCTCTGTGGAGTTAATGTAAAAAAAAAATAGAGGGTGTAAACCAGAGAAGATCGGAAATATGTCATTTTTAAACCAAATTTTAGACATATTGACTCTTTTCCACAAAAAAATATAAATTGATTTCGAAAGATTGTTCTTTTATCTATTTTTAGTACGAGTATAATACCACAGGTCGTTGGAAGATTTGTTAAATTTTGAAAGAAAAAATCTTATTTTACAAGACATACTTAATACCATGTCATCATACATTATTGTAAATCAATACGTTATCTAGTAAACGCATGTTTTAAAATTTTAATTTTAGTTCAAATAAAATCATTAAAAAAATATATCCGAACACTTATTTATGACGAAAATTTCTCTATTTTGTCTTATATATTTACGGTCTTACAAATTAATATATTAACGTTTTTTTTACATTCTTATTTTGCTTATACTTTATTGAAAAATGACAAATACTTATGATCAAAAAATAATTTCCAAAAAATACATAATTTGAATAGTTTTATCATTACGCCTTTCAGCATTTTTGGATGAAGGTATAAATTAAAGCAAATTTGGGATGAAATAAAATCGATATTGAGTTATAATCTTTCTCATTGAAACCGCCCTGTACGATCGTAAGAACATCTTTCGACGAAATTTGTATTTTCGGCCGCCGGCTGTTTAAAGGCCCTTAAAAGTTGAACGTATGAATAAATTTGCAGACTTTGTGACATTCAGTCAATAAAATGACTTTAATTGACACTGTTACAATTTATTGACATTCAGTCAATTTATATATTAGGATATAATTTTAATTAATTTAAAAAAATATGTATACAATAGGTACTAACCTAACCTATCCTGTATTACTCTACACAGGAGGCCCGGAATTTATTGGATAACCAATACCTCTGCCATAGGTCACCCCAAGTGTTTCGCTACGTTTGGTGACTTAGCAGGGGTGCCCGCGTTCATGGGGTCAGGTTTGTCCGGATATTGGCGGCAGATGTGTCTGCCCACCAACCGCGTGGCAGGCCGGATTTGGTTGGGGGGGGGGATCTTTTATGATCTCTCCATCAGGACTCTCTCGGAACATTGCCTTGCACCATAGTGGAAGGGATGGATTCATTCGTGCGTCACTCCTGGACACACTGACCCCCAGATTCCTACTCATTTCTTATACCCTTTCCTTCACAGAACTTCCTCTCCTTCATTTCTCTAAAAAGACCCTCTGCACAGCATCCTCAAAGATGACATAGGTCCTGTAATGTACGGGAATACGGAGGTAAAAAAATGCACATCTGGTCGCAAGGATATTTATTCCGGACTGGCCGGTTGTAAGTGACGTTTGCCAATACCTAAGCAGTAGGTAGTAAATAACACCACACCTTCACCCCTAAGGGAACGTACCCATACTACGTGACACGTTTAGGGGGGGGGGGGGTCTTCAAAATGTCACGCTCCATACAAATGAGCGGCGGGTTACTTAGGATTTTAGTCACCGTGGGGGGGGGGGGGGGGGTTAAAAATTGCAAAAAGTTGGTCACGTAGTATGGGTACGTTCCCTAAATACTACCATAAGTAACCTATCAGCCTAGAACTAAAAAAAAATAATAATAATAAATGTACATTTTTAACCTTGCTTTGGAAAGCGAACAAAAAAGTATACGTATGTTTATTACGTGTAGATAATAAAAGTACATTAGTCGTTATGAACGTTAAACCTATCAACGGACGCCGAACCCGCTCTGGATAGCGGCGATTCAACGTAGTCTCAGTTGAGGCTTGGGGCGGCTCCTCGGGGCTGACGGGTTGAGGCGGGGGCAGCGTTACTACAGTGGTCTCTGTCTCCGAACTCACCCCCCCCCCTGGTCTCCGTTTCCGGAAACAGACGGGAACCCCAATGAAATCCTCGGTCTTATTTGGTCGATGTGCCTGTTATATGTTGCCCCATCTAGCCCTGATACTCTTAAATTCCTAGTTCCTACCTTATCCAGCACTTGCCCCCCTGCCCATGTCTTGCCTGGACCGAAATCACGGAACCAAACTTTATCACCCGCGCCTACTGCTCGGTTGGCCCCACCTGCCGCCTGGACTTGTCGCGCTTGACCCGCCTCTACTATAGCTGCCCTATCCGGTCTCATTGCATCTAAACGGGTACGTAGTGCTCTGCCCTGTAATACTCGTGCCGGTGTCTCTCCCGTAGTGCAATGTTCTGTGTTTTAATAGATTAACAAAAATCGTTGTAATGCTATATTTACGTCTACTTGACTCTTGACTCACAATCTGGAGGTCGCGGGTTCGAACCCGGCATGCGCAAATAAATTTTATTTGATTAATTTGTGTTATTTCACAATTAATTCTTTTAAAATAATATATAGTATATTTGCGGCATGTTCCAGAGTGGAAGATACTATCAGTATCGCCCTGGTGTAAGACCACCATTCAGAATTGAAACGTTGCTTGAAAATGGCTTTAGCCGTGTTTGGTGACCAGATCTGAATAGCCAGGTACTTCCCAACCTTCCTCTTCCCCACCTCCTTCCCCTCCCCACTACTTTCAGCCTCACAACATGCCCTAATTGGGGATGCCATAGTCTCACTGGCTCCAGACGGGAGCAGTTGAGATTCTCGTGCGGTATTCACTGTAAAAAAAAAAAAAAAACTTTATCCCGTAAAGCTTTTTTAATGACGTTTTTACAGATTTTAACAGCTTTTTCGGCCGCACCGTTAGACCGGATGGTAAGGTGCTAAAAATACGTGGTTTATACCGTTCCCCCGTATAAAGCTTTCAAATTTGTCACTAGTAAAGGGAGGACCATTGTCTGAAACGATTTGACGCGGTAGCCCAAATAGCCCGGTGCTCATATTTCCCGTAATTTATCAATTGTGACTTCTGCCGTAGTCCGTGTCATGTGACAAATTTCTCACTAGTAAAGGGAGGACCATTGTCTGAAACGATTTGACGCGGTAGCCCAAATAGCCCGGTGCTCATATTTCCCGTAATTTATCAATTGTGACTTCTGCCGTAGTCCGTGTCATGTGACAAATTTCTCACTAGTAAAGGGAGGACCATTGTCTGAAACGATTTGACGCGGTAGCCCAAATAGCCCGGTGCTCATATTTCCCGTAATTTATCAATTGTGACTTCTGCCGTAGTCCGTGTCATGTGACAAATTTCTATCCATTTCAAAGTGGCATCAATAGAAACTAAGTACGTGCGTCCCGCAATTTGCAGGAAATCAAGATAAAGTCTCTGCCAAGGGCGTTTCGGCCATCGCCATGGACGCGGAACCGATGCCGGCGGGGCCGCCGCTTCAGCTGCACATACCTCGCACTCCTTGCATCTCGTCTCTATAGCTTCATCCAAACCTGGCCACCAAACATAGCTCCGCGCGAAGCTCTTCGTCTTTACAATGCTCATGTGGCTTTCGTGTAACTCCGTCAAAACCTTTGACCTGCAGACTTCTGGCACGACTAACCTATGCCCCCACATTACACATCCTAGTTCTTCATATAATTCTTTTCTTCTATTGAAAAACGGTTTTAACTGATTTATTTCAACGTATTCCGGCCAACCATACTTAATGTATCCGATAACCCTGCCTAAAATGTTGTCGCGCTGTGTTTCCCTTTTTAATACAGCGTTATCCAATAACAAACTATCCTCGGCAAAATGCAAATATGTTTGCTCGACTTGTTTCTGTTCTTTCACCCCTGTTTTTAACCGGTAATCGTGACAGTCCATCGGCTCCGTTATCCGCCGAATGTACGTATTCAATATCGTAATCATAAGCGGACAATATTATGGCCCATCGTTGTAAACGACTAGCTGCCATTTGTGGAATTCCCATTTTTGGCCCAAAAATTGATACTAAAGGTTTATGATCTGTGCGTAATAAAAAATGACGTCCCTAAAGATGTTGGTGAAATTTTTTAACCGCAAAAATAATTGCTAATGCTTCCTTGTGAATTTGTGAATAATTAATTTCGGCGCTATTCAAGGTTCGTGAGGCGTATGCCACCGGAAGTTCCATTTCCCCCTCTGCCCCACGCTGAGAAATAATCCCCCCCAGTTCCCGCGAAGATGCGTCACATGTTAAAATTAATTGCCGCTCAGGATCGTAATGCGCCAAAACTTCGGTGCTGGTCAATAATGATTTTACTTTTTCAAACGCCTTCCTACACGAATTGTCCCATTGCCATTTACACTCCTTTTTAATCAGTCTATATAAGGGCATTAACAATAAACTTAAATTTTTTACAAATTTTGCGTAAAAATTGACCACGCCTAGAAATGATCTCAATTCTGAGACATTTGTCGGTTCAGCAATGTTTACGATCGCCTCAATTTTTTCTTGGGATAATAAACCCTAAATATGATACCCGGTCTGCAAAAAAAACACATTTATTTTGTTTCACGCGCAACCCTTTTTTCTGTAAAACATCTAGAACCGAATATAATGACTCATTATGCTCCTGAGGAGTTTTTCCAGTTATCAAAATATCATCGTCTATAAAAACGGAAACGTTCGGTATCCCTTTAAACATATTTTCCATATATCTCTGAAAAATCGCTCGGCTAGACGCTAAACCGTACACCAATCTATTATACTTAAACAACCCGAGATGAGTGTTAATTACCGTAATTTTTTTTGATTCTTCATCTAATTCAATCTGATTGTAGGCGGTCGATAAATCAATTTTAGATAAATAAATTCCTCCGTTTAATTGCTAATAACTCGTCAATCTTGGGTAAAGGATGCCTATCGACCAATAAGACCGAGTTCAAAGTAATTTTGAAATCAGCACAAACCCTTAAGAGGAATATAAACGCTAGAAATATGTCGAATCTCATGCCTGCAAAATTTTAAAATCGAGCGTCTTTTTGCACGAGGCTAGTAAGCGAAAAAGTGGTTTTTATTTATTTTGTGCATAATTTTATAAGAATGAAAAAAAGTTACAACATATATAAAGTCAAAAATAGTCTAGCCGTAAAGGGATATTTTTTAAAAATTGTTACTTACATTACTTCATAGTTAAGTCATGAGAAAACATTTTTTTTAGTGGTTTACGCTTATATTTTTTGTTACGTAAGTAATAATTTTATTGTGATTCCAATACATAGATAAAGTAGTTAAAGCTTCAATTTATCCGTAGCATATTTTTTGATGTTCATACTGTAAGCCGATTCGTCGTAAAGATTAATCAAAATAGTATCTAAATAGGATTTCACGTATATATTCATCTTAAAGAGCCATCCTTCCTACAAACGGGTACCAGGGGGGTAGCCCATTCTGATGTCTCCACTGCCTGGTTCAATTACGCCCGCTGCCAGCATCGCCTTAAGTTCTGAGGTAACGCGCTCACGTAGCGCAAATGGGAGCGGTCGTGCGCGGCAGAAGACTGGCTTCGCGCCCGGCTGTACATGTAATTTCGCACGCCTGCCGGTGAAACGCCCCAAGCCTCCTCTGAACACATCTTTATACCTAGAAAAATCGAAAATATTTTTTTGATTATTCTTAATTAAATAATTGTCATATTCTAAAAGTGGAATATTTATTTTTAATTCGGCAAGTCACTGTCTCCCCAATAAATTAGTAATGCCGCCGTCAATTACATAAAGATCTATTTTTTTTATATTCCGTTACATGTAACATTTGGTTGAAAAACACCAATTGGCTGTATTTTAGAACCATTATAAAATCTAAGAGAGAGATTACATTTCTTAATAGGCAAACTCCTGAACAAACGTTCATATGTTACTTTATTAATACACGAAATGGCACTTCCCGTGTCAATCTCCATAATCAGCGGTTTATCCTCTATAGTGATTTCTTTACATACCGAGTGACACGATTGCAGGGACAATTGGAGGATCTCTTCTTCATCTTCTTCGTTTTCTTTGACGAAGTACTGGTTCTTGACTCGAGCATTCCTTCCTTGTTCCACAGCTCCCCTCGAATCTCGCACTCTTAAACGCCTCTCGGTGCGGCCTTCCTCTGATGCCCGCCGCCCATCCTGGTCTTGCTTAGGGTCTCAACACGCCTCAAGTCGCCTTCCTGCTTACACCAGCTGCAGATGTAGGTCTTGAATCTGCATCTGACCTCTTCGTGGTTCTGGCCTCCGCATATCCGACAGCTGCTCCTGCCTGCGGTACCCTGTCTCTTCCCCGCTGAGTTCCTGATCTGCGTCTCCGCTAGCGCATGTACCGCGGCTAGCCCCGCTAGTCCTCCTGCAGCCAGCACCTCTGCGCCCTCCACGTCCGCTGCGTTCTTCTCTGCCGCTTCCAAAGCACTTGCTAATGAAACGGCTTTAGCATAAGTGAGCGTTTCCTCAGTGTAGCCACATATTGTGAAATGGATTCCTCCCGCTGCTGCCTGGTTTGTCGAAACTTGTATCTCTCCGCCATCTTGCTTATTTCCTCAGTGTAGCCACATATTGTGAAATGGATTCCTCCCGCTGCTGCCTGGTTTGTCGAAACTTGTATCTCTCCGCCATCTTGCGTATTTCCTCAGTGTAGCCACATATTGTGAAATGGATTCCTCCCGCTGCTGCCTGGTTTGTCGAAACTTGTATCTCTCCGCCATCTTGCTTATTTCCTCAGTGTAGCCACATATTGTGAAATGGATTCCTCCCGCTGCTGCCTGGTTTGTCGAAACTTGTATCTCTCCGCCATCTTGCGTATTTCCTCAGTGTAGCCACATATTGTGAAATGGATTCCTCCCGCTGCTGCCTGGTTTGTCGAAACTTGTATCTCTCCGCCATCTTGCTTATTTCCTCAGTGTAGCCACATATTGTGAAATGGATTCCTCCCGCTGCTGCCTGGTTTGTCGAAACTTGTATCTCTCCGCCATCACTGACGGTTTTGGCTGAAGATGATTATGCATAATTTTTTTCAGGTCTTCATATTTCATTTCAGTTGGTCTCACCGGGCTACATAAGTTAACCATAATAATGTTCATCAAAATATTAGAACGATGGGAAACTTGGATGATTTTCTTATATTTTTGGAAGAAATAAAATCTGTGGTAAAGTTCCATGTACTAATTCTCACTGAATGCAGGTTAAATGATTCATACATAGCCAAACAAATTTCAGGCTATAACGAATACCATACAACATCGCATATTAACCAAAATAGCGGAGTAGTAGTATATATCGACAACACATTAAATTCCTTAGTACAAGAAATAAACATAAATCAGTGTAATTGTTTAAAAATCAACATTAATGAGAATTTAGGTATCCTAGCTATCTACCGATCACCATCGTTCAATGACATCCAAGATTTCCTGGAAAATCTTATTGGTGAGTTAAAAAAAACTAAGGATTATGCACAATATGTACTGATCGGGGACATGAATATAAATACTATAGGAGAAGTATTGCATAGGCAGTCCGACGACTACTTATGTGCTATGGCTGAAAGTAACTTTATTTCCAATATTAATTCTCCAACTAGGGTACAAGGTAGCTCAAGCTCATGTTTGGATCATATACATACCAGAAATATAACAAATTCAAATGCATTTGTAATACATAATACAATCACTGATCATTACACCACTGCAATCAGTATCCCAAACTCATTACCCAAAAAACATAAAATTAATCACAAACAGATTATCGATTATGAGGCTTTATTAAATGATCTAAATAATAAAAATTGGGAATATGTTTATAAAGAGACTGAAGTTAACAATGCTCTAAACTATTTTATTAATGAAATCAATACATTCATAACAAAACACACAATAACTAAACGCATTCCATATAGTAAAATACATCTCACCCCATGGATTACCAACGGCATTGTTAAATCTATACACAAAAGAAATCACCTTCATAAAATAGCTAAACGAGACCCATTGAACGATACTAAACAGCAAAACTATTACCGATACCGTAATATTTGCAAAACCGTTATTCGCAAATGTAAAGAGCGTTATTATAAATTCTTACTTGATAAGGATAATTCCAGCAAAAACATGTGGAATGTTGTCAGAGACATAACTAAAAGTAAAAGAAATACCAGTACATCTGTAACTGAATTAAATACCGGAAATTTGATTATAACTGACAATCAATCAATTGCATGTCATACTAATCAATATTTTGCATCTGTTGGGTCAAATCTAGCAAAAAAAAATTTATTAGAAACCCAGAAAACGGAAGACTCTTTAGCATCGACAATTGAAACAAAGGAACAATCTTTTTCATTTGATATTAAACCAACTACTGTAGAAGAGGTCTTAAAAATAATCAACAGCCTTAATACTACACATGCAAAGGGTCCAGATAGTCTAAATACACAAATACTAAAAAAAATTAAAAATCAGATTTCTGCTCCGCTATCATATATTTACAACTTAAGTTTTGCATCAGGAATATTTCCTGATCACTTTAAAAAATCAATAATTGTCCCAATTCACAAAAGTGGACCTAAATCTCTTGTAGAAAACTATAGGCCAATATCACTTTTAAGCGCGATATCCAAAGTCATTGAAAAGCTTTTCAAAACTAGGTTAAACGAATATGTGGAGGAACATAACATTCTAAGTCCAAACCAATACGGCTTTCGGTCGGGTAAGGGAACGGATGATGCCATCGCTTGTCTCACTGAAACTATTGCAGGGAATATGAACTGTGGCAAGAAAACTATTGCCCTTTTCCTGGACCTGGCCAAGGCATTTGACACAATATCTCATAAAATTCTTTTACAGAGACTTAGCAATATAGGAATAAAGGGAAAAGCTTTTCAATGGATAGAAAGTTATATATCTAATAGATTTCAACAAACCAGAATTAACGAGGCTATTAGCACTTCACTAAAATACACTTTTGGGGTACCACAAGGAAGTACACTTGGGCCCCTTCTCTTTATTATATACATAAACGAACTTTGTAACCAACACATTGGTGGCAAAATTATCACGTTCGCTGACGATACAGTTATTTTGTTTGAAGGAGATGATTGGAAAGAAACACACCACCTTGCGAACACAGGTATAAACAGAGTAAAACAGTGGCTGGACAGTAATTTGCTTACACTAAACATACAAAAAACAAAATATCTCACATTTAGCGCTACCCTTGCAGGTCAACCCAAAACACCTCACCACCTCACAATACATAATATTAAGTGTAGCCTTGGAAATAATAACCATACTTGTAAATGCGAAACCCTTGAATGTGTTAAATCTATTAAATATTTAGGTATAATAGTGGATAACCACCTTAAATGGAAACAACAAATTGAAAACACAGCTAATAAAGTGCGCAAGCTTATTTATATATTTATAGCATTGCGGGAAATTATAAAAACTCAAGACATTAAAAAAATATACTACGGGCTCTGTAACTCCGTCATAACCTACGGTTGCATTGGATGGGGTGGAACAGGATTAACAATATTATACCCGCTACTGAAGGCACAGAAATCCATTCTACGCGTCATTATGAAGAAACCCTTCAGATACTCGAGCGACGCTCTCTTCAAGGAGTTTAATGTGCTTGATGTTCGACAGTGTTACATAAAAAAAATAACAATCTGCGTCCACAAAAATAAAAACAAAACGATAACAGTCGATCATAATCATCAAACCAGAAGTAAGAGCAGAAACGACCTTTCTATTCCAACAAGCAATACTGCGGCTTACCAAAAAGTTTTCTCATACCTGGGACCAAAAATATACAACAAAATCCCCTCTCAATTTAAACTGTGTGAATTATCATCCTTCGGTACTAAAATTACAAAATGGTTATTAGACTTAGGTAGGACAGATTCCGAAAAATTATTAAAAAACGTAGTCTGAGTTGATTTCTTCGATTTTGTATTTTGTATTTCCTAAAAAATATCTTTTTATTTTTCTTTCTTACATTTATATATTATATTTTACATGTACCTACCTGGATCTTATTGTTTATTACTGCTAATTTTTATTTTCCTAAAAAAATATTTCTTTTATATTTCTTTCTTACATTTATATGTTATATTTTTATTTTATTTTATATTTTACATGTACCTACCTGGATCTTATTGTTTATTACTGCTGTATACCTAGAATAACACAACTTATATCTGATTTTGTACCTAATATTTAAGTAACTCCCCCAATATGTACCATTATTGTTAATTATTATTGAATCCATTAATGTGAAATTATGTACACGCAACCTGCCAATTTGACTGTCCTAAAACGGGAAACCTTCCTATTTGGACAGTCAAAGCTTCCTTTTATATTGTTACTAGCAGACCCGGCCACACGTTGCTGTGGCTACCAAAACACAACGCCATTTACCCAACCTTTATAAAATCCACACCATCCGGTCGCCAGCTGCCCGCTGCCCGCTGCCCGTTGCCTAAATTGAATATTTGAATTTCTCGGCTTTTCTCTACTATAAAAAGCATTTATTATACATATAAACCTTCCTCTTAAATCTCACTACGCAACAGATTTTCATGCGGTTTTCACCAATATATAGAGTATTTTGTGAGAAAGGTTTAAATATGTAATTTGTCAATGATTTGTGTAAATTGGTTGAAACATAACGATAATTGTTAGAAGTGTCGGAAAAAGTCCAGCCGCCTGGTAGCTTTCATCGAAAACGCTGCCTAATCCTTTTAGGATATAACAAAACAATTAATGGTGGGATATTTCTCTTTTATAGATCTACAAAAAAGTCCGCGAAGGCATACATCTATCTTTTACGGATAGCTTACTATACACATTATATCTAATACGCAATTGATAAGAATAATAAGATAAGAAGATAGAATGCGTATAGTAAGCTATCCATAAAAGATAGATATATGCCATCGCGGACTTTTTTGTATATCTATAAAAGAGGAATATCCCATCATGCGTTGTTTTGTTATATCCCAAAAGGATTAGGCAGCGTTTTCAATGAAAGCTAACAGGCGGCTGGAATTTTTCCGACACTTCTAACAATTATCGTTATGTTTCAACCAATTTACGCAAATCCTTGACAAATTACATATGTGAACCTTCCTCACGAAACACTCTAACTATTGGTGAAAACCGCATGAAAATTCGTTCAGTAGTTTTCGAGTTTATCGCGAACAGACAGACAGACAGACAGGCAGACAGACAGAAAGACGGCGCGGGGGACTTTACTTTATAATATGTAGAGATATCTTGTATGTAATAAATGTAATAATAATAATAATAAAAATAATAAGTTCATATGAAAAAAAAATAAAAAAATAACTTATATCATTGATGTAGCTATTCCAAATTCCTGTAATATTCAAAAAACTGTTTCTGAAAAAATTAGAAAATACACAGATTTAGGAAATGAGATTAAAAGAATTTGGCATTCTCGGACTATAAAAATATTACCATTTGTTATTTCGGCCACTGGCATAATACCTAGGAATCTGATTCAAAATTTAAGCATATTAGATTTGTCAAAGAATTTGTATATAAAAATGCAAAAAGCAGTAATTTTAAATACATGTAGGATTACAAAAGATTTTTTAAATATTTATATTGAGGGATCAGTAGGATTTATAGGTTCAATTAGAAATGCCACAGAGCCGAACCCTCTGATATGAAAATATCTGGAGTCGGTGAATTATATTCCCATTTGGTCTCTAGTAGGTTGACATGTTGTTCTTGTATTGTTTTGTATTTATAATACTTATATAGTGCAATTGCATAACGTGGATTCACTAGATGATCATTTGGGGAAGTGTATGAAAGGGTTTAGTTTTTCCTTCTTTTTTTTTTTTTTTTTTTTTTTTGGGGGGAAAATTTAACCCGGACATTTAAATCTGGTGCGTAAAAAATATCGCCCACCACTGAAATTAATGTGGGTACTTTTAAATCTTGGACCGTTTTATTAACCAAAAAACTGCTCTCTAATCTTTCACAGTAAGTGGTCCAATTACCGTTGATCACATCATATTCACTGAACTTAGCCATCGTTGTTCACTATTATCAAAATCGACGCACTTTTTTTAACAAAATTTATCCTCGTCGCCAATGTAATATACGGGAATACGGAGGTAAATAAAATGTACATCTGGTCGCAAGGATATTTATTTCCGGACTGCCGATTGTAAGTAATGTTTGCCAATACCTACGCAGTAGGTAGTAAATAACACCACAAGGGTAAGGAAGTTCTTTACGGTAAGAAAGTTCTTTAGGGTAAGGAAGTTCTTTACGGTAAGAAAGTTCTTTAGGGTAAGGAAGTTCTTTACGGTAAGAAAGTTCTTTAGAGCAAGGAAGTTCTTTAGGGTAAGGAAGTTCTTTAGGGTAAGGAAGTTTTTTAGGGCAAGGAAGTTCTTTAGGGTAAGGAAATCTTAAGGGTAAGGAAGTTCTGGGAAGGAAAAAGGTACGAGGGTCAGTTAGGATTCTCAGGGTCAATGTGTCCAAGAGAGTCGAGAGTCTGGCTGGAGGGGTCTAGGTGAGGTCTATCTCAACCAGCCTATCCCGATCCGGCCCGCCACGCATTGGACAAATGCATTCGCCGCCAAATTCTAGACAATCCTCCATCATGAAACCGGATACGCTGCTAAGTCACCGCCTTGGGGTGATCTTTGAAGACATTCGTGGTCGAGGAGTAAGTCTCTTGACTCGCAATTCCGGCTTGAACAAATAAATTTTATTAGATTAATTTGTGACATTTCACAATTAATTCATTAAAAATAATATATAGTGTACATATACAGGGTGTAACAGGATGTACCCGAGAGATTGCAATCAGCGATTCCTGAGCATATTTGGAGTAAAAAATGTACTTGTTATTTTGGTGTCCGATGATATTTTTTTCTATTAAAATCAATAAATATGTCTTTCAATAACACCGCGCTACTGTTCCCAGCGCTACGGGAGGAGATGATATCTGTTTGATGACGTGTTTTCTTTGTCTGTTCACACTCGCGAAGGTTTCTGTCGGTCTATTATTAAAACCACATGATAATTCATCTGAAAAATTATTTTAATCATTACAAAAACTACTTCAAAATTTGTCAAAAATGTCACAATTTGAGAACGACATTTTGCAAACCATCGATTGTTAAATCAACATTCAGTTTTCAAAACTCTTTAACCAAAATCGATTTTTTTATAGTGATATCTCACAAGAGTCTCAGCTGCTCTCGTCTGGAGCCAGTGAGACTATGGCATCCTCAATTGGGGTAAGCTGTGAGGCTGAAGGTAATGGGGAGGGGAAGGAGGTGGGGAAGTACCGGGCAATTCAGATCTGGTCACCAAACACGGCTAATGCCATTTCAAAGCAACGTTTCAATTCTGAATGGTTGTCTTACACCAGGGCGATACTGAGAGTATCTTCCACTCGAACGTGCCGTAAATATACTATATATTGTTTTAAATGAATAAATTGTGAAATAACACAAACTAATAAAATAAAATCTATTTGCCACTCCGGGATTCGATTCCGCGACCTTCGGAATGCGAATCAAGAGCCTTACCGCTGCACTACTTTGATTCTAATAAAAAATTATATTTATTTTAAATAGATACCTATGTATGTTAGGCACTAAATTTGGTTGATTTTTCTTATAATATACAAAAATGAACGTTTGTAAAAGAAAATTTGTAAAAATAAATTAAATAGGTGGCACGCGAGCTGTTTGAAAATCTGATTGTACCGGGACTGAATATTTTGAACACGGGAGAGGGGAGGGAATGGCGGGAGAGGGGAGAGGAAAGGCGGGGAAGGTGGAGGGGAACGCACGAAGGTAAGGGGACATGCAGAGCGGAAGTGGATGTAACGGGACGAATAGGATATTGCAACGCATGCCGGGAACTTACTTGTATTTAATAAATGATACACTATGCACCAAAAGTACACGTGTAGTGGTGTTAGACCAAACGTCGACCTCTTAGGATATATTTTATAATTTTTAAAAAGAGATAATTTTATGTAAACTCAATAAATATTATTAGGTTTGCGATGAAAGATTTATACTGAAATCTAAATTACTTTGTGGAGTAAAGTAATTCGGATTTTCACAGTTCCTTTTTTAATATATCGTAGTTTACAAAAGCATATCAGTTTCCAAACTTCTGTATCATCATAAGTAGAAACAGTCTGTCTGATTACGTCTAAAAGGGATCGAAATGAAAATCTACTCTTTTTTTTAACATTAACTCCACACAGGAAGCCCTAAGGAAAATGATTTCCCTCAGGGCCTATGTCATATGGGATGCTGTGTGGAGGGTCTTTTTGAGGAAAGGAAGGAATGAACATTGGTCTTGAAGAGACCCATGTTGTAGGAAGGAGGAAACACAGAGGCCGGCAAATCATTCCACAGCCGAGCTGTTGAACACAAGAACGAGTCGAAGAAACGACCCGTTCTCATGTGACAAATGTCAACCGTGTACAAATGTTGGGCACGCGTTTGGTGTGTTTTCCGACTATGCACCGGTGCCGAAGGGATCAATGATGCTACGAGTAGTTCCTCGGAGCATCTTCCATTGCAATACCGGTAGAACAAGGATAGCATTCCCACCCGACGCCTGTGCTCTAAAGATTGCAATCCGTCTGTTAAGATGGGAGAATCTATTAAATGGACCGCCTGTTTCTGCACAGAGTCGAGGGTATTTTTCAGGTATTTTGGAGCTCCAGACCAGAGGTGGCTGCCAAATTCAACCGTGGGGCGCACTTGTGATTTGTACAGGGTTAGCAGTTGTGTACTATTAAAGTATCTACGGGACCTGTACAGTACGCCCAGTTTTTGGGAGGCTTTTTGGGAAACTTTACTCTGGCTTCGATGGAGCCACCATACCTGAGTTGGTCACTTAAGGTTACACCAAGCATATCAATGGAGGGCCTTCTACCGGTATTTCAATGGAAGATGCTCCGAGGAACTAGCGTTATTGATCCTTCGGCACCGATGCATAGTCGGGAAATACGCCAAATGCGTGCCCAACATATGTACACGGTTGACATTGGTCACATGAGAACGGGTCGCTTCTTCGACTCGTTCTTGTATTCAACAGCTCGGCTGTGGAACGATTTGCCGGCCTTTGTGTTTCCTCCTTCTTACAATATGGGTCTCTTCAAGACCAATATTCATTCCTTCCTCTCCTCAAAAAGACCCTCCACACAGCATCCCAGATGACACAGGCCCTGAGGGAAATTATTTTCCTCAGAGCCTCCTGTGTGGAGTTAATATAAAAAAAGTATTTTATATTGAAACTGCTTGATAACTGATATACAGCTGATTTACAAATTACCAAAAACCTCTTATTGCTAGAAGAGGTAGTTAAATACCCGCTGAAATTGAGTATAATTATAATAGAAACATTTCATTATATTGTGTGAATTAATTTTTCACTTTTCAGACAAACGAGTATTATCTCCATCAGCTTGCTCGGATAACCCGACAAAAGGTCAGCTAAAAAATAACGACGCAAAATGCCAAGTGCGACTATTTGCCGATGTAAAGCCGGGACCATTGCACAGTCCCATAACACAGCAATCAAGGTCATAAATGTTTGAAAAATTTTGTAGTGTTTGAGCTTCCCGTGTTCGGCGGAAAACAAAACTTGCATTGTTTGAAAGTCCTTCAATGACCTTCAAACATTGATTGTTTGAAGGGCATTCAATGACCTTCAAACATTTACATTTGTAAGATTAGGGTGAAGTTTGCGCGGTTCACACAATTTGAAAACTGGTCTGGAATACGGACGTCCACGCGTACGCAATACTTGACGTTTGGCGTTTATTGCATGTCCTAAGTTACTATTGAATTTGAGATGCACAGATGTTTTAATAGATATTTATTTATCAGGAAAGATTTCCAACTAATATCGATTACCACTGAATTTAGAGTGCGTGAAAATTACGCAGCATCAAAAATAGAATAAATTTAAATTGGTCAATTTCTTCCGTGTCTCTGAAACCGATTTATAAATTAATAGACTTTATTTACAAGTGAGTTCACGAAAGAAATAATCATCCATTACGACAGTGTGTTTATTTAAAAATCATAAATAATAATTATTAGGTCCGTGCAGTTGATCAAAAAACTTGACGTTTGACGTTTATCGTTTACGTAAATGTTAAAATGCTTTCGATGTGGAAAAGCTGCTACACCAGGAAGAAAACACAGACATTTATTTATCAGGAAAGATTTCCGACAAATATCGATTTTTGCACCAATAACATTATATAATAACGTCATTGTATTGCACGACCTAAAGTTACTGGAATTTAGAGTGCGTAAACATTTTTGTCAAAAACAGAATAATTATAAATATTTGATATTATTTTATAATTTTATTATCAAATATTTTGATTATTATATTATATTTAGGTATAATAATATTTTAAACTCGTGATTATGCCCGCTCATTGCACATAACCACAAAATTCCGTTCAGTTAATTCTACATACACGACCGCATTGCGCGGCATCGCGCATCTTCTGTCAAAAAATGAATTACCCCCCCCCTCCTCCACCGGCCTCCGCCTGCCTTCCCGTTTCACCTGGGATAGGATGTTTAAGTTTTGTTTTTGTTTTGTTTTCCGCCGAACACGGGAAGCTCAAACACTACAAAAATTTTCAAACATTTATGACTTTGAATGTTGTGTTATGGGACTGTCAAAGCAAAAGTCTGGCGTTTGCCCGCGCAATGGACCCGGCTATACATAAACATATATAATTTGAGATAATTGCGCAGAATTTCAAAATAATTTAAATAATGAACTGAAAACGTATTAAAATGACCAAATAGTAAATGCAAAAAAGAAAAAAATGTCTAATAATTGGACATACGAATACAAGAAGTTAAAGAAGAAATGAACATTGATTGTGAAATTATTGAAATATAACAGATATGAAAAAATCCTTAGGTGTGTTGTATTATTAGATTCCTAATCCGAACTAACCTTTAACAAGCGTGAAGCGATTCTCTCTTTTACAAGCGTAAGTATGTAAAAGAGAGAATCGGCAAGAGAATTCCTTTTATTTTTTATTTTATTTTATTTATTAACAGAAACAAACAGTACAAAAGATAATTTGTTTAAAAAATTACAATTTATAAGTATATTACATGGTAGGTACCTATTATGTGTTTCATTGTAGTGTCTTATTTATGGTATGCGTATTAAGTAATTACCGGGTGATGTATGTAGTGGGAAGGTGTGTGTGTGAGTGTGTGAGTATGTGTGTATGTATGTGTGCGCATTGAACAAATTATAATATTCGCAAGATGCTCTTTTTAAATTTGGGCAGTGAATCAGAGAAAATGTCGATGTTGGAATTTAGACCAATAATATTGAACTTATGAAGAGCACGATTGATTGGTGAATTAGATGCTGCATTTGTCTTGTAATTAAGCGTGTGGAATAGTTCTGTATGACGTGTACGTCTTAAGGGTATATTAAAATTAACTAGGGAAAGAAGTTCGGTACAGTCAATGTTATTATTTAAAATTTTGTGTATAAATGTCAAATCAGCTATTGCTCGCCTTTGTTGCAATGTTTGAAATGTGCATTCAAAGTTATTGTTGAATTTAAAGGTAAGATATTTTATAAATTTGTTTTGAATATTTTCTATGCTATCTATGTATACTTTGTATTGCGGGTTCCAAATTGGCGAAGCATATTCCAGTGTACTTCTGACTAATGCAAAATATAACATTATTACGGTACGCGGGTTATTGAACATTTTACTTATGCGAAGAACAAAACCAAGCATTTTATATGACCTGTGAACGATTGAGTCGATGTG
The DNA here is from genome assembly GCA_917880885.1 of Limnephilus marmoratus. Classification (NCBI taxonomy): domain Eukaryota; kingdom Metazoa; phylum Arthropoda; class Insecta; order Trichoptera; family Limnephilidae; genus Limnephilus; species Limnephilus marmoratus. The sequence continues at coordinate 43,446,360 of OU862913.1, forward strand.
CTTATTAAATATAAGTTTGCTATCGAGGTACACACCAAGATCTTTACATTCCGTTTTCGAGATGACAGGTTCATTATTGAGTGAATAAGAGTACTTAATAACATGTTTATTTCTGGTGAATGTCATAGTATGACATTTGGAAACATTGATATCTAAACAGTTAACTTTGCAATACTTGCAAAGCCTATCTAGATCACTTTGTAACGCATCACAGTCAGAAAGAGAATGCACAACTTTGAATATTTTCATGTCGTCAGCGTAAAGCACAAATTCGGAATTTTGAAAGCATGATCCAATGTCGTTTATATAAATGTTGAAGAGAAGCGGACCTAGGTGGGAACCTTGCGGGACACCGGATATTACCTCCATAGACTTAGAGTAGACACCGTTGATTAATATTACCTGATTGCGATTACTAATGTAGGACTTAATCCATCTTAATAGGTCGCCATGTATACCAAGTAGGATAAGTTTTTTCAAAAGAATTGAGTGAATTACGCGGTCAAAGGCCTTAGAGAAGTCTGTATACATAGTATCAACTTGCTCCTTATCGTCCATCTTGCTGTGCAAGAAGTTAATGAAAAGGGCGAGGTTGGATGTTGTAGACCTACCTTTCATAAATCCGTGCTGATTCGGCATAATGTTTGTCGAAATAGTCGAGTACAATTGATCAAAGACGATTTTTTCAAGAACTTTGCTTAAAATAGGGAGTTGGGAAATTGGTCGGTAGTTTTTAACGTCGTGCTTATCACCATTCTTAAAGATTGGTGTAATGACAGCTGATTTCCACATGAGAGGAAACGATCCTTCCGTTAGTGACTTTTTATAGATGGCGCAAACCGGTAGACAGATATATTTACTGCAGTTGCGTATAAAAATTCCAGGCAGCCTGTCTATTCCTGGTCCTTTATTAATGTCTATGTTTGATAGGTACTTTAAGGTGATTTCTTCGTTTATTCTGATTGAGGATATTAATGTGTTATTAAGAGGATCTTCCTTACTATCAGCATCATGAGTTGGAATTTCATTTGTAAAGACCGTTGAGAAGTAATCAGCAAAAAGGTCAGTAACTTGTTTGCTGTCATGTGCTGTTGTGGAATTATACGTTTGTCGAAATTTGTCGAAAAATGACCCAAAACATTACAATTACTATATTATACATATAATAAACTAGCTGACCCGGCGAACCTCGTACCGCCTCAGAATCAATAACTGCGTTAACTTATTATGTTATCTTATAAGCTGAATTATGTTTAGTTTTTTTTATTAAGTTACTTCCCAGAACTTCCTAGCGTCATTGATCCCTTCGGCATAGTTGGGAAACACGCCAAACGCGTGCCTAACATATAGGAGAATGGGTCACTAAAACTTCTTCGACTCGTTCTTGTGTTCAACAGCTCGGCTGCGGAATGATTTGCAGGCCTCTGTGTTTCCTCCTTCCTACAATATGGGTATCTTCAAGACCTACGTTCATTCCTTCCTCTCCTCAAAAAGACTTTCCACACAGCATCTCAGATGACATAGACCCTGAGAGACATAATTTACCTCAGGGCCTCCTGTGTGGAGTTAATAATAAAATATATAAAAAGACATTGACCACCAAGACAAACCTCACCCCATGAACCCAGGCACCATTGCTAAGTCACCAAACGTAGCGACCACTTGGGTTAACCTATGATAGAGGTGTTGGTTATCCAATAAATGGTTCCCCTCCCGATTAGTTTTTTTTTTTTTTTTTTTTTTTTTTTCTTATTTCGAAATATATACATAAAAACAATGGAAATACAGTTACAAATCAATGCCTAGATAATAAAATTAACAATAACATTAACATTAAAATTAACATTAACATTAGCATATAAATAATAATAAATTTCATTGATTTTTTTTTTTTTTTTTCATTATTTTATTTTTTTTTATTTTATGGTATTTCTCTTCTATAGAAGCAGACGCTTGTGATTAGAAGAGGGACGATTTTGTGATTAGAAAATATTTAAAATATATTAACAAAATATATTTTGTATCTTATTAATTATCTATATTAACTAAACAGACTAACAGATGGTTTGGAAACTACCTTTGTGCTCCGTGGTTGAGTGGAAAGCTTTTTGACTCCAGACCCAGAGGGTTCAAATGAAATTCATATTTATTTTTCCTGTCGCTATTTTTATACTCTCAGTATCGCCCTGGTGATAAAAGAATACTATTCAAAATTGAAACTTGCGCAGCTTGAACGGCTTTTCATGTATAAATGAGTATGTACATGGTACATTAGGCTGGAGCGACATTGCTTGGAACTTTTTTAAATTTTTAATTTTATTATTTTATTTTTTTTGAAACACGTACAACAATAAATTTTTACTAGCTGACCCGACGAACGTTGTTCTGCCATATAAATTATTTCTAGTGAATATTTTGGTTGATAAATAAAAATTAACTTAAGTGTGTGGGGATGGGATCTATGACAGAAAGAGGAATGGAGCGCTGTAGACGATGACCGCCGATAAAAACAAAAAAAAAACACCAACTAAAGTAGGAAAATGAAATAAAGAAAATCGATATAAATTTCGAAGAGCAATTGAGTGTATGATATTTTTTGTCAGTCCGTCTTTAGCCAACACAAATAAGCTCGATGGTTTGCCCACGCGAGAACATGATGCCGAATGAAATATCAAAATGACGTAACGGTTCTCGTGAATGTCTTTCGCATGTGTGGATGAAATTTCGATGAGGTGGACGTAGCGCCATCTGTCATTCAACAACATAAATAATGTCGTTCTGTTCGAAATACGAAAGATGGTTAAATTTGTTCATACAAAAATACTAAAATCGCGATTAAAAATAGGAGGGTAGAGGTGGGAAGGTTAAAAATTAAAGTTATAGGTATTTTTAGATGCCAAATAAAAAATATATACACAAAAAAAAGTTTTAAAAAAAATTTCTGTAAAGGGACACCCTAATCATCTAGCGGTATGAAATATACTTTAAAAAATATTATCATATCTACCTAATATATGTAAAAAATGTCGTAAAAATAGGTCAAGCCGTTTCGGAGGAGTGCGACCACAAACACCGTGACACGAGATTTTTATATAATATGAGATAAAAATGTCAAAATGAAATGCAAAATAAATGTGCTAAGAATGTGTTCACAATAAAACTTATGAATTATTTAGTTATAAACAAAAATGTAAATTCTTCTGTTGAACGTCTGTGCATGCAAACAAACGGAGATCAAATACAAATACATGTATTTTTTTTACAGTGAATACCGCACAAGAATCTCAACTGCTCCCTTCTGGAGCCAGTGATACTGTGGCATCCCCAACTGGGGTATGTTGTGAGGCTGAAGGTAGTGGGGAGGGGAAGGAGGTGGGGAAGAGGAAGGTTGGGAAGTACCTGGCTATTCAGATCTGGTCACCAAACACGGCTAAAGCCATTTTCAAGCAACGTTTCAATTCTGAATGGTGGTCATACACCAGAACGATACTGATAGTATCTTCCACTCTGGAACATGCCGCAAATATACTATATATTATTTTTAATTGAATTAATTGTGAAATAACACAAATTAATCAAATAAAATTTATTTGCGCATGCCGGGTTCGAACCCGCGACCTCTGGATTGTGAGTCATGAGTCTTACCCACTGGACTACGGAGGTCGTCATATAATTGCCCTTATCTAGAATGTGTTACTAAAATCAAATAGATGAGTATTATTTTTGACAGTAATTTAAAGTGGAAAGAACATATTATCACCACATCAAAAAAACTTAGAAAATCTATATACTTCTTTAGATAAACTCGCAACTTTCTTAACTTGAACCAACTCAAAACAATTTACTATGCATTTTGTCGATTTCTAATCAAGTACGGTATCATAGCCTGGGGAGGAGCAAACGCAGCCACCATTGATCCGATCTCTAAAGCCCAGAAACTAATTATAAAGATTATTCTAAAACTACCGATCACAAGCAGTTCTGATGAAATCTTTAGGAGAATCGGTGTTCTGAACATTTGGCAACTTTATGCCAATACTAACTTAACTATTCAAATATAGAACTGTTTTTGACAATATCCAAACTGTTCGTGATACTAACCCCTTGGAATAACAAGGTTCCAACTGACACCGACCCTATTCTGAGAAAACGGGCTTCAAAGATTTTGAATCAGTATATTTCGATACCAATTAAACTTTATAGTTTTTTGAGTATGCCAATGCGGTTAGTTGTAAGTCCTTAACTGATTTTAGGTACTATGAAGGGTCTTTTTAAGTTAGAAATATGAAATATGGAAAAGTAATTTTGTTACTTGGAACTTTGTTCACCAACATTTTTTCAGTCAGTGAAGCTTTTTGTACGTCATCTCTCTTATAAAATTGGGTTAATATTCCACTTTTAGGAAATTTTGGAATAAAATCTAACGAAAAATGAAATAGATTATATTAAATAATAATTGATTAATAAATAGTAAAAACAATAACACAAGACCCTTAAATTAAAGTTATTATAGAAGTTTTATGTGATTTGAGATTTGTAGGGTGAAGTATTTTGTTTTCATCTATTTTTCTTAAATTTGAAATGAAATTTATTTTTTAGGATATTATTTAATCTGCCATAGGTCTCCCTAAATGGTAGCCTAAATTTGGTGACTTGGCAGGCGTGCCCGAGTACATGAGGGTGAGGTTTGTACAGGTCTTGGCGCAGCGAAAGCATCTGTCCCCCAAACGTGTGGCGGGCCGGATCGGAAGAAACCGGTTGACCAAGACCTTTTAACTTCTCCAGTCAGAGTCTCTCGACCCATCACCTTGCACCGCAGTGGGAGGGATGATTCATACGTCCGTCACTCCTGGACACATTGACCTCCAGATTTGTACCACCCTTTTTACCCTTTTCCTTTCCAGAACTCCTCTCCATCCTTTCCTTTAAAATACCCTCCAAATAGCATCCCTAAAGATGACATAGCCCTTGAGGGAAAATTTTTTTGCAAGAGAAATACCTATTCTCCCGGGTGGACTTAATATAAAAATAAAAAAAATTAGGGGTATCATGCCATGTTGCGCCTCCTCCTTCTATAACCTATCGGACAGCGTTACAGTGTCCATCATCGGGGCAGGTTTGTAGATTGTAGTGAAGTGAGTACATAGGTAGTGTGTATGTGGAAGTGATATGTATGTAGAAGTGGTGTCGTGTTCTATTCACTGATAGTTTTGTACCCTCAAGAAGGGACGTGACCACGGAGGAAGTACACCCTCAGTAGCACTTGAGCACTGTCAACGTCTTGTTTGCAGGAATGGCAAGGAATCGAGTATTTCATCTTAACTGAATTTATTTGGGAATTATTTAATTAAGGAAATATAGAACTGCGTTACTTATTAAAAGAATACTATTTTGCGGAATGCACGAACACTAGGTACGTGTTATTAATTCTGTCAAATTATTCTCAAAAACCAAGCATCTATCTAAATGTTTTTAAAACACTCGCTAAGTGATTTTCTAACACACTTTTGTTCCATTTCGCACAATATTCTATGGTTTTGGTTACCAGTAGTGCGCCATTAAAGTGTACACATTCCCCTTTCTTCTAAAATATATGGAACTTCCGCTCTCAGACGTGCAAATCAAAAGGACTGGTATGTCATATTTGGTATTGGCACCCCTTTCCTCTCCCGTTGCCATTTCATTATGGTTTTCATACTTTAATGACAAATGTGTTCAGTCAAGAGATTGTTATCTTTCGCCAAAATCACATATGTATGTATCAGATTTTTTCATGTGAACATTATTTAAATTTGGTCATAAAAATATGCCTCTACCCCTACATGTTCAATTTCCCCGCCGTTGTATTCTTCTCTTTATTAGTAACAAATATCTAAGTAATACTTTTAGTAACTACCTAAAACTTTTGAACAACTCGTACATTTACACTACATCCAGATTTTTAAGATCAACAGCTCGGATATGGAACGATTTGCCAGCCTCCGGTCTCTTCAAGACCCATGTTCACTCCTTCCTCTCTTCAAAAAGACCTTCCACACAACATCCCCAGATGTGTCACAGGCCCCGATAGAAATTATCTTCCTGAGGGCCTCCTACGTGGAGCTAATGTTTTTTTTTTAAATTCGACTCCAAATATTGCCAGATATTTCAGAATCACTGTAATCTTCGTGTTCAAATATGTTAATCAAGAATTATGTTCAATCAATCTATTTAAAACTTCAAATAACAACACGCGGAAATTTGACAGCTCGTCAGATGGAATACTCTGTATAGATAAGCGCGAAGTGATGTTTCAAAATTGGTTTTAAAGTTGGAGTTGAAACCAATTTTGAAACATAAAACAGAAGTTGAAACCTTGTTCACCAAATTAGAGTAAATAACTGATGCAGTTGGAACTTTAAACACATTCTATTTTGTTTAATATGCATTATTTGATGTTGGTGTCTATAGAAGAAATAAAGATTAGGGCAGCAGAAACAATATCCCATCACTAACTCACATCAGCCCAAATTATTAGTTGGAACCTTGTTATTCCATAGGGTCGATACTAGAATCAAAAAATGGCAAAATCTCTTACTTATCCCTTTGCAACAAAACTTTATAATACACTTTCACTGACCATTAGACAGCACACTAGGTAATATTCAAATCAGAGTCCAAGTCGTGGATCACTAAAAAAGACAGATCATAATATATTAACAATATTTTTAAAACCTTCTTATGTATGCTTTAATTGCTTTCCCATTGATACCATGTTGATTGTCCTTGTACTTTTAATTGTAAATAACATTGTTGTTTTTATCCTTATTTTTGTGAAACAGATAATGTTAAACTGCGCCTGCTCCTAACACATGAATTCCTAGGAAGACAGGTACAGCACATTCGCCTATATAAATTAATAAATAAAGATTGTAATAAAAATATGTTAAAAGCAGAACAAAGTCACGTCAAAACAGATCGAAGATGTTACTTGGTATATTGTTCATCATTTCATAAAGGTTATAATTAAGTTATATGAATTATATTTTATTTATTAACTATGACGAATCTTTGGCTTTATTTAACGAGTTTTTTAATGTATTAATTGAATTGGAAAATATGCGAAATTTGTAGAGTTTGTTAAATTCTTTGTTCAATCTTGTTATGCTCTTGGTGTAAAATAACGATACCACGTCTTATTTTTGTGCATATCTATGTGTAATGAATATCTTATATGTATGTTTAAGTCTAATGTATAGAACCTACGATCTTACTTTCTAAGTTACTTTAAGCACCAGATTTGAATTTCCGGGTTAAATTTTCCCCACAGGAAAAACTAAACCCTTTCACACACTTCCCCAAATGATCATCTAGTCAATCCACGCTATGCAAATGCACTACATAAGTATTATAAATACAAAACAATACAAGAACAACATGTCAACCTACCAGAGACCAAATGGGAAAATAATTCACCGATTCCAGATATTTTTATATCAGAGGGTTTGGCTCTGTGGAATTCCTAATTGAACCTATAAATCCTACTGATCCCTCAATTTACTTAAATATTTAAAAAATCTTTTGTAGTCCTACATGTATTTAAAATGACTGATTTTTGCATTTTTTTTTAATATTAAAAATAACTATATAAATTATTATTATTCTGTCAACTATATTATGAGCGATTCTCAGACCACGAATTTTGGCATCCCGCAGGGAACTATACTGGGGCCAATTCTTTTTATCATTTATGTCAACGATATGTTTAAACTTAACATCAAATCTAAACTCATTTCTTATGCAGACGACACAGCAATTCTAACTGAGGGTTTAACTTGGAATGAAACCCAGAAAACAGCAGAATTAGACTTAAACATCCTAAAAAAATGGTTCGATTCAAACTTGCTGTCACTTAATACGGAAAAAACCTTTGTAATACCGTTCACCATTAATAAACATGCATTCCCTGAAAATTTAAAGATAAGTATACATTCATACAATTGCAATAGAAACACAAATTTATGTAAACCTGACTGCTCTGTACTTACTGTTAAAACTAACATAAAATACCTCGGTGTAATTATAGATAGCAATTTAAAGTGGAAAATACAAATCAATGCAACAGTAGAAAGATTAAGAAAATTAATGTACATTTTTCTTAGAATACGAAACATATTAAATTTTAAACTATTAAGAACTATCTATTTCTCACTGATCCAATCTATATTACAATATGGAATTCTTGGTTGGGGTGGTGCATTCAAAACTTCTCTCATGCCTTTAGAAATCATCCAAAAAATATTAATAAAAATAATTCTAAAAAAACCACATGATTTCCCCACCATAAGATTATTTCAAGAATTTAAAGTCCTTTCACTACACAATATTTATAAAAAAATTACACTTTTACAAATCCACAAAGATTGTTTCAACAATGATAATTCATTATCTATTTCAAACAGCAAAAGACCAAGTATTCTTGGCTCTATAACTATCCCGCGTTGTAATACCACTACAGCCCAACATTTTTATAAATATTTTGGAGTCAAGTGGTCTAACCAGTTACCCCCTTAACTTAAGATTGGAAATTAATTATAAAAAATTCAAAAGTTCTATAAAAACACTAAATCATTAGCATATTACATTAATTCAATTTAATAATACAATTGAATGTCTCTCGACAATTGATTTTGGAAATCCATTAACTTTTATATTCTTTTCTCTTTTCTCTCTTCCTCTTCCTCTTCTTCTTCTTTTTTATACTGTTTTCTTTTTTTCTATTCTTTTTCATATATCTTGTTTTGAATATGTATATGTATATATATATGTGTATATATATGCACATATATGTATATATATATATACATCCCGCTATCATTGCTGCGTCTTCTAATGGTCCACTTTCATTCAATCCTGCGTCCGACCGTCATTCTGCGTCTGGTATACGGACGCAGGATTGAACACATGTAATTTCAAGTTTTCCCCACTCCTGTACCCTCATACAGTCCAAAAACGAAAATAAGCCAGACGCGGTATTGGTACCTAAATCAACTGAAATATGCTATTTTAGTTCAGTGTTTTGTCACCGAGGTGGCGAGCCGCGGCGCTGCAGTAGACGAGCGTATATTTTTAGCAAAATATACGTTTCATTGACTAGCGTATTGCAACTCCTACATTTGGCAACATCGCTTTTTGATTGCGTTTCTTCTGTTTCCTAGAACGACGAGAACAGATCAGTCACAATAAAATATCGCACATTGCAAAATATGATTTTATTAAAATTCACAGAGAAGAACTTTAAATCATAGTTTTGTCTAGAAAATGTGCAAATCGTCGAAATTATTGGTACACATAAATTAATTTTAAACATTAAACCCAACCATTTTTGATTTATTCGTTGATTTTAATCAAAATTGGCGCCAAATACGACTTCAATAAATATGCATCTTGTCAAACATACATATAATAAAAAATTTAATATCGCTAAAAGACGCCGTTGTTAACCAAGAGTTTTTTTTTATTAATATTGAATTTGCCGAGCGTTTTATTTGAAAAGTGAATTGAAATTTATGGTTTAATTTCGAGTAATATTCAATCACGGCTTATTTCTAAAAAAAAGGACAAAGTTGCCTTAACTAATTTACTAGAAATGATACTTTTCAAGTTCTTCTAAAGGTCTTCAGAGACTACCGTTGCATATTTTTGAAAATTTCTGAGTTAAAAAATGAAAATAAAACTATCAGAATTTGGTAGTTTATTATAATAATATTGAACCTAAATTTTTATCGTCATAGTAAGTAGTAAGTAGGAAAGGAATGCCGCTTTCTGCGTGTTTTAGTTAGTTAAGACGTACAAGAAAATCGAAAATTACTTTAATCAGGAACTGACGGCCTCCATGGTTGAGAGGTAGCGGATTCAAATCTCGGAGTGCGCAAGTAATATTTTATTTGAATAATTTGTGTTTTTTTTTCAGAATATAAATATTCATCTTAAAATATATAAAACAAAGTCGGGTTAGTTACACTATTTATAACTCGAGAACGGCTGGACCGATTTTGATGATCTTTGATTTGTTGGATTTGTCTCCGCCCCGGATAACACAATAACTATTAAAACATCGCAAAAATTCACGAAAACGAAAGTTATGAAGAAAATTCATTTCCTCATACATTTTATATGGAACGATTTTTCACATTTTGAAAGAGCTGCATGAATATTGTGGTAGGTAGGTATAATATTGAGTAGTGAATGAATTCCAAAAATTCAAAAACGTCAAATGTCAATGTGCTGATTGTTTTGCTTTTGTTCTTAAATATATAATGCTGCCTCTCTTTCTTACACACTAAACGTCAACAGTCGAAAATTAGACAAATGGTGAACGTATGTCTGCACAACTCCAGGAAAACAGCCATCAAAACATTCAAGGCGCACTGTAACGTGGATTATTGCAATTCGATTAAGTCAATCAAATACATCTGCAAATTTGTCACAAAATTCAGCGATATGGCAGTTTTTGGCGTTCAAACTACACAGTTCATCTAAAAAGTGACGAATGCATCTACTTTGGGTTGTTGCTGTTGAATGTTCGTGGGCCGACATTGTTTGAATCACAAGTCAATGGTGTAGTGTGCCCAACATTTCGTGTTGCATGTCAGCAGGTCAATTTGCTTGAAAACGATATTCATTGGGACATGACAATCACTGAAGCAATTGTTTCTGCATCTCCAAGTCTGATATGCACATTATTTGATATCATTATTTGCTATCATTATTTCGACATATTTCCCATCGAATCTACGGGGATTATGGAACAAGTACAAAGATGACAAGGATGATATTTTACATCGAATTTGTTTCAGTTCAGGGAATCCTGATCTCGAGGTAAATGAGGATATACATAACCAGGCTTTGTTTTTGATCGAAGACATGTGTTACCTCATGTGCGGCAGTTTCTTAGTCAAGTTATAAATACCAACGCCAGATCATGGAATGAACGACGCTTTCAATCAAGAATTGGAACTTGAGCGTGAATATAATCAAGATGCATTGAACCAATCAGTTCAAAATGTACGATATGTTAATCAGCCAATTTATGATGGAAATGGTGGCTTATTTTTTCTCGGTGCGCCCGGAGGAACCGGAAAGACATTCCTCATGTCATTGATTTTGGTCACTGTTCGTGCGAGATCCGAAATTGCTGTAGCACTCGCTTCTTCAGGAATAGCGGCCACGTTGCTAGAAGGATATCGAACAGCTCATTCAGCATTGAAATTGCCGTTAAACCTTGAAACGACCGAAATACGAATATGAAACATTACGAAACACTCAGCAATGGCCAAAGTTTTGGTAGCAAGTAAAATCATCATCTGGTTTGAATGCACAATGGCGCACAAAAGCGCATTGGAAGCACTCAATCGAACTATGAAAGATCTGCGCAATGACTCAAGATGTTTTGGAGGTGCAATGATTCTATTTTCTGGCGATTTCCACCAAACACTACCAGTCATTCCAAGATCGACCGCTGCCGATGAAATAAATTTCCTCAAATCATCGACTCTGTGAAGAAACTTCAACTGACGATACATATGCGAGTTGCATTGCTAAACAATCCAATCCATCTGTCGAAGATTTCTCCAAGCAATTGCTGATTATCGGTAATGAGTAACAAGGGCGAATCCAGGATTTTTTTCTGGGGGGGGCACAAGGGGCGGATGGACAAAATAATGTTTGACAGAGACAGTTTTCTGTACTGTGATGGAATCTCCACAGTACAAAAAAATACTTTCTAAACACTTTCTAATACCCCCTAAATCCGCCCTTGATGAGTAATGACAAAACGAAAAATGTCGTATATCACGAGGTGCTTCAATGAAGGGAATCGACCCAAGTGCAAAATCCTCCAGTAAATAGTTTAACAGAAAGTAGTACAATAATGCCACGTGAATCATTTCCATTCGCTTTAATAAAGCAAATACCTTGCTGCCACGTGAATTACATTTCTTAATTCATTTTGAGTATTCATTTTAACTTTAAAAAAATTAAATTAATTCCGCTAATAAGTTAACACAACAGTTATTGATTCTGAGGCGGGACGAAGTTCGCCGGGTCAGCTAGTTATTAATAATTTGCACTTAACTTTTTCGGCTCGTACCAAAGTAGAAAACATTCCGAGTTTGACCCCGGTGTAAGACCACCATTCAGAATTGAAATGTAGATTGAAATGGCTTTAGCCGTGTTTGGTGACAAGTGAGAGGATTACTGAAGATGCTTTAAAAGGGAGATATCATGAAACAATTACAATTAATACACGTAAGCGATTGTTCTGAAAAATTTTATAAAACACGACTCACTTAAAAAAAATCTCTAGGTATTTGAGTTAAGTATCATTTAAAGAAACAATGTGATTTTTTTTTCATATTAATAGCATGTTAAATGACCGAACTGTGGGAGCTTTTTATAATTTTCTTAACATATGTACCTACTGTGAATTTTTTTTTCTACAAAGGGATTATTTATTGCGTTGCTTCGTGAAATTAGTAAAATTATTTTATACATTAGCTCCACACAGGAGGCCCTAAAGAAAATATTTCCCCATCAAGGCCAATGTCATCTTTGGGGATGCTGTGTGGAGGGTATTTTAAGGAAAGGAAGGAGAGGAATTTCTGCGAAAGAATAAGGTGTGAGGGGTGGGTAGAAATCTGGGGGTCAGTGTGTCCAGGAATGACGGACGTATGGATCTATCCCTCCTACTGCGGTACAAGATGATGTTCCGAGAGAGTCCAACTGGAGAGGTAGAAAGGTCTCCCTCCACCAGTCTCTCCCAAGACAAAAGATAAACCTCACCCCAAGAACCCGGGAACCCTTGTTAATTCAACAAACGTAGCAAGCCACTTGGGGTGACCTGTGGCAGAGGTGTCGGTTATGTATAGTAAATGGCTCCCGGGGCGACGGTACCCAAACCCGCCTCCTAAATGGAAAATTATTAAAATGCGAATTATACCTACGAGATGAAACATGAATGTGATCAAAGACAAATAGCGTAAAAATGTATGCGTTATTTTACCTCCACGCAGCACACTTTTTCATCTCATCTCGCCGACTAGTAATATTTTTTGAACTGCAAATTACGCATCCTTATCTTAACTAATCATCCATAGCTCAAAATAATTGTTTTGAGGCGATGTTTATGAAAGCATAATTAAATATTTCCGGGCAGATAAAACTTTTATTGACTGTCAACGTCGGCCGGGCCTCTTTACGTTTGATTTTTTTATATCCCATTATTTTAAATCGACGCGCTGATATTATGAGCGATATTATAACCATTTGTATTCCAGAAATAAGTCATCATTCTTGAATTGAAATGAAAAAATGCTCTAATTTATATTTAATTAATTTATATGTAAACATATTCACTCTTTCCTCTCCTGAGGAAAATTATTTTCCTCTGTGCAGTCAGTATAAATAGATACACTAATAAGAAACGAATGCGCGGTCGTTTTAATACGTAGGAACATATATACCTAATTTATTTAATTTATTTTTTTCATAATTTAGAGTACCAAATGTCTAAATAGTATTTTTATTAAACCAGTTTTTCAAACTTATCAATTTCTTTTCACAATGCATTTCATATTTAACAAAAAAAACTTTTTTGGGTACCTGCAATGGACAAACTCTTAAATAAACGTTTTTTTTATAATAACTTTTTTTTCATTAATTTGGAAGGCGGGTATGGGTACCTCCGCCCAGGGAAGCATTTACTGGATAATCAAAACCTCTGCCATAGGCCACCCCAAGTGGTTCGATACGTTTTGTGACTTAGCAGGGGTGCCCGGGTTCAATGGGAGAAGTTTATCTGGATCTTAGCGGCGGATGCGTTTTTCCACCAACTGCGTAGCAGATGGGAAAGGGAGAGACTGGTTTAGGAAGACCTTTTGACTTCTCTAGCTGGACTCTATCGGAACATAACCTTGCACCGCAATGGGAGGGATATATTCATACGTCCCGTAAGATAAGATAATATTCAATTACGATTATTGTAAGACCCTCCACCATCCACATCCACTCCAGCATCCCCAAAGATGACAGGCCCCGAGGTAAATTATTTTCCTCAAGGCCTCATGCGGGGAGCTAATTTAATACAATGTTTTTATGTATTTAAAATGAGTCTCCTGTTTTTTCATTATCATTTTAATTTTACTTCTCCGTTTTATTTTACTTCGAATCATTTGTATTTTACTTCTTCAAACAAAGATTTTTTTATTTTACTTCGTTAAGCCGCCGCTACCCGAATTTCTACCGATTTGTTACATATCTACATTAAAGATTTAAAGTTCTTAAAAAAAATATGTTATTTTTTAAGATAATATCTAGACGTTCCCTACAACGAAGTGCAAATCATATGAAATTCCCTCGAAAGAAAAAAATCGAAAAGTATGCTCCGCAAATTAATATAAACACGTTCACTTATTTTAGAAGTTATATGTACGAAAAAATTCACAGCGTACCTTTAAATGCTACTTAGATGTTCTCCGTGAGATTTTTGCTCTATTTTAAACGAGTTGTGTTTTATTAAACGTTTTCACCCTTTTCACTTCAATTTTTTCGTTTTAAATATTAACGCGCTCTCTCCAACATTTGTAACTACATCCATCTGCTTCTTTTTGAGCGGGTATGTGGCGCCTTAAACAATCGTTATACATTCATATTTGACAGTGTTAAGAATTTTTATTTCGATGATCAATAAAATTACGACACAAAAAATTATATGAAAGTATTGGCCAGAAAAAATTAGATAAAATCACTGTGTCCAGTCTTCTTGCCACAAAAACATGCCTGTTTCGCATGTCATGGGTCGGGTTTCATGGGACATTCTTTACGCTCCAGATTTTTTTTAACATTAGCTCCACACAAGGGGCCCCGAGGAAAATAATTTCCCTCAGGGCCTATGTCATTTTAGGGGGATGCTGTGTGCGAACCACTTGGAGTGATCTTTGGCAGAGTTGTTGATTATCCAATAAATGATTCCCGGGGCGGCGCGTGGTACCCATACCCGCCTTCCAAAATGTCTGTACTAGGCTGCATTTTCATGCGTGTAACACGATTGACACGAACCACAAATTGTGGGAAAGGAATGAAACAACAGCAAACGGCGCGAAACGCCACTTGCAGATACTCCATTCCTTTCCCAAAATTCGTGGTTCGTTTCGCGTTGTTACACACATGTATGCTTTCATACTTGTAGGTGCTAGGTATCTAATATATTAAATAATGTGTTAAAAGTATTTTTGAAGTGAAAACTTCTATAGCATTGTTTTAATTTGAAACTCGATGAAACGAAAAGTAACGACAGTAAAAAGAGACCATCTATAATCTATAGGATTTGTCCTGTAAGAGAATGAGATAGTGTAATCGGTTTCTTCTTTGTGTATTGCGTGCGCCGTAGCCTCCTCAATCTTGTCTTCTGAAGGTTTCACTTCTACCGCATGTGAATTGCATACTCTGACTTTGTTTTTAATTTTTAGATAATATTTTTTATTTTGTTGGTATCAGTAAAACAAACGCGAAAAAAGACTATGTAGGTACGCTAAATTGACGTTTACGCTTCAATTATTTTTGTGTTTTCTTCAAACCATTAGATATTAAATGGCAAAAAAATATTAGAAATGAGTGACTTATTGTTCCGAAGTTTCTTTATAATTAATAGGTTACATAATATTTCTACTGATAATCGTGTTGTTTTAATAATTACCCACTTATATTCAGAGTTAATTCTTTAAAACTACATAACATTAACAGATTTTATTTAATTTTATACTAGCAGACCCGGCCACACGATGTTGTGGCTAACGAAACACAACGCCACTACCCAACCTTTATAAAATCCACACTACCCGCTTGCCAACTGCCCGCTGCCCGCTGTCTAAATTGAATATTTGAATTTCTCGGCTTTTCTCTACTATAATAAGCATGTTTTATACATGTTAATCTTCCTCTTGAATCACTCTATTTATTGGTGAAAACCGCATAAAAATCCGTTGCGTAGTTTAAAAGATCTATTCGCACATACATTTTGAGCGACTTCATTTTGTACGTATTGATAATATATTTAATTTATTTTTGTTCTTGCTTATTCATCATTGTTCTTGCTTGTTCTTGCTTATTCAGATTGTACGTGCGCATTGCCGCCGAGTTGGTTAGATTCCGCAACGTATGGGCCAGTCGTATTGGCGCCTTCATATTCTATTAATACCTTTAAAGTCGTTTAACCAAAAACTAAAATGAATAAATGGCAACGTTGCAAGACGTCCGTTTGTCGTCAACATGAAAATAAATATATAATTGGACCCTACATTGTTTACAAAATGAAAGAAAGAATATGCAGGACGCCTCACTACATTAAATATGAAAGGAGTTCAGATTGGTGAGACGTTAAAGGGCGTTTTTTTCGTTTTGTATATTTTTAAATTAATGTTTTTCAAAAATTTAAATACCTAGCAACAATCAAACACTTAAAATATACTATATACATTAGTTAAAACTATGAAAAATCGAGTCCTTCAGATAGACGCAGTAATGTCGATCCGATGAAAGGACGCAGAAATGATAGCGGGATGTATATATATATATATATATATATATATAAATATATACTTATTATAATTCTAAAAAAATATGTTAAATAGTTTTTCACACACGCTGCTCCACTTTTTTACACGAGCATGCTCTAAAAAAAGGTGAATCACGTTATATAAAAAATGTATCTGAAAAATGTAATGTCATTATTGCATGTACAAAAAAAAAAAAAATAAAAAAAAAAAAAAAAAAAAAAAAAACTGTAACTTACACCGTTTGGAGAGAGTACAAAGAAAATTTCTTCGATACGTTCAATTCAAATTGAGACAGCCTGTAATTGAAATCCGCTACAATGCATTAATGTCTGATCTAAACCTACCACTACTTTCTACCCGGCGTACTATTAATGACATTCTTATACTTTTTAAATTACTGAACAATCTCATAGACTGCCCTCAAATGTTAAGTGTTATAAATATTCGTGTCCCTGTTAAACCAACTCTACTCCACCACCTTTTCCACAGTGACAATCATAGCACTAACTATTCCTATCATTCACCGCTAGTGCGTTTTCACCGAACTGCCAATACGTATACAGACCTTTTCGATATTTTCAAAACCTCACCGTCTTGCATCAAAGCAAAAATAATTAGTTATTTATGTAACTGATATGTTTGTAAAATGATAAATATTTGTTGTACCTACTAATATGCATCGTATGTATGTACTGAATGTAATTCTATATATATAATGTTTGTAAATGTTCGATACACTTGTATTATGTATGTAATAGCCCTATGTACGGGCGTTTAAATAATAAATAAATAAATTATCATTAACCAGTCATATTATTGTAAAAGTATTAAAATGTTTCCCGTACATTATTCTATTTCAAATTTTCTTTTCAAAACTTCAAGTTTTGGTTTCGTTTTCAAGGGTCTTGATATATTTTCCATAATTCAGAAGTTACTTTTCATCAGTAAACTAATTTTGAGGTTTTTTATATTTTTCCTTTCATGTTGGAAAAAAATAATGTTTATAAACAATTAAGATAATCGACAACGCATCAGAAATAGCCCCGAAAATTGTGCAAGTCATAGGTACATGGTAGAAGTGAAACTTTCAGATAACTAAAGTAAACTAGAGTGGGGAGGCAACGAAGCAACGCACAAAGAGGAGACCGATGGGCTACGAAACATCGATTTTACTATCTCATTCCCTCGCAGGTTAAATCCTATAGATGCATGTATTTGTCTATTTTTAGTGTTGTAATTTTTCGTTTCATCTAGTTACAAATCACAACGGTGCTAAAGAAGATTTCATTTCACAAGTAAATTATTAAACATTAAGTTGTAAAATAAACAATTCACGAAGTGGATGCACGAAGTTTGCCGGTTTAGAAATTCTCGTTTAATCCAATTATGTAAGCAAATTGATGAAAATTTTCCCTAGACGTATTTATGTTCCGAGAACCCGAAACCAAGAAATAAAGTTTTGAGAACGACATATTTTTTATCTGATTTCGCGAAAATCGCTGCAATTTATGATTTTCGCATTAGTTAATCGACGCGCGACGCGCGACGGGCAGCCGGGAAAAGACAAGCTTATATTGTTTCAGTATTTTACGATAATCTGGATAACATAAGGCAACTTTTTTAGCAATTACAATACATATTGACTTAGCAGAGGTTGCCGGTTTCATGGGGTGAGGTTTGTGCGGGTCTTGGCGGCCACCAGCTATATGGCAGGCTGGATCGGGAGAGAATGGTTGAGTGGGTTCCTTTGACTTCTCCAGCCGTATTCCCTCGGAACATCGCCTTGCACCGCAGTGAGAGGGATGGATTCGTTCGTCACTCCTGGACACACTGACCCCCAGATTTCTACCCATCCCTTATACCCATTTCCGTTCCAGAGCTTATTCTCCTTCCCTACCCTAAAAACACCCTCCACTCAGCATCCCCAAAGATGACATCTGAGAGGAATGTTTTACTCAGGGCTGTGTGAAGCTAATGTAAAAAAAGTAACTAACTAACTAACCATCATGCCGTTTCTCGCAGGGTAGGCAGAGAGGACGGACCGCCAAACAACTCGGTCTTTGCACACACGCCCGTCTCAAGTATCTGATTCACTTTATCGTGCCATATCTTCCTCGGGCGTCCCCGACTTTTTCTACCATACACATTTGCGTCATATATTCCACTTTCACACCTTTCTTCGTAAATTCGCCCTACATGCCCAAACCATCTGAGGGTCCCTTTCTTAATCTTACTCATTTCGCTTACATCAGCCTTGCATTCTTTACGGATCTCCACATTTCTCACACGATCATATACGTGGTTTCATTTTAACAGCATTCTGTCTGCTTTCATTGACGGACGGCGTAGTCCAGCGGTAAGGCTCTTGACTAGCACTCCGAAGGTCACGGGATCGAATCCCGGCGTGGCAAATAAATTTTATTTGATTAATTTGTGTTATTTCACAATTTATTCATATTAAATAATATATAGTACCTATATTTGCAGCACGTTTCAGAGTCGAAGATACTCTCAGTATCGTCCTGGTGTAAGACCACCATTCAGAATTGAAACGTCGCTTGAAATGGCGTTAGTCGTGTTTGGTGACCAGATCTGAATAGCCAGGTACTTCCCCACCTCCCTCTTCCCCATCTACTTCCCTTCCCCATTACCTTCAGCCTTACAACATACCCCAATTGGGGATGCCATAGCCCCACTGGCTCAAGATGGGAGCAGTTGGGACTCTTTTGCGGTATACATGTAAAAAAAATACTTCCTCTGCCAGTTCCATGCCTCACTGCCATACATCAGGGTAGGTACCAGGACTCTTTTGTGGACTGCTCTTAACTCTTCATTTCTTTGAACAGTTTTTTTTATTAGCGCTAACGGCATTCAGTCCACCATTAATGGAGTTACCTGTATTTACCCTTCTTTCAGTATCTCCATCAGCCTTCCCATCTCTCGTGAACACATGGCGGAATCAATTGAAGCAAATTCTAGAGTTAGAGCATATTGTCCCGAGTCGGTACTCAGGTCCAGGAAACCTCGGCAGCTGCCTGTGCAGTGACGTGCACAGGGCACCAATGTTTAGGGGGAAACTCTAAAGAGATGTGTTTTCAATATTTTGCACAAACTTATACAAATTAAAAATTTATCGTATACTTACTTATATAATATAATATAAAAATCTAAAAAAAATTGTAGGTATGTTTGTATGCATATCCGCTATGCGTTGCTAAACCATTCATCCGATTGCGATGAAACTTTGGGGATTGGATGTGCGCATGCCCGCGATGGTTTCTATACACAATAGTGATATATGGCATCATGAAATTACGCATTGCTTAACCGTTCATCCGATTGCAATGAAACTTTGGTGAGTTGTGCGCACATGAACGAAGGTTTCTATATATATACTGGTGAGCTCTGATGTTATGTAATTTGTATAAAAAAATTGCAATAGGTGGCACTCGAGCTGTTTGAAAACTGAATGTACAGGAACTGAATGTGTGGAATGCGGGAGGCGGGAGGGGAAATCAGGATGGGTGTTCGTGGGATTGGGGAAGCGGGAGAGGGAAAGCGGAGAAGGCAGAGTGGGAAGGCGTGATGGGAAGGGGATGCGGAAGAGGAATAGGAGGCGGAAGAAGAATGGGGATAAGGGAAAGGGCACGCAGAGAAAAACAATAATTTTATTAAGTGGCATAGCAACGCATGCCGGGAACTACAAACCGAGAAGCTAGCATATTTTGATTTTTATATATATAGATTTCCCCCTAAAACCATGCGAGCGAAGCCGCGGGTAAAAGCTTGTATTTGAATAAAATAGTAGGCAATTTGTTCCTAGTATTTGAAATCTCCATGGTGCCAGCGCATACTAACACTTGCAGAAGGTTAATATACTTGTCATCAATTGTCAGAAGACGTAAAGAAAAAATGAATATTTATTTGTTCGGTTTCTGGAACAACTCATATAGGTCTCATATAAATCGTTGTATCTCCCTTACTATCATAGTGAGAAATATGATATAAACGGTGTTAGAAAGAAAAAAAACATCACGTTTTATATTCATCATCATCATCTTCTTCCCTTTATCCTATTTCGGGTCGGGGACCCATTGCATCGACAAGGCTCCTCAATACGTCCCTGTCTTGTGCTGATTGTTCGGCCTCTGTCCATGGTAGCCCCATCCTCTCCTCACACAGTTTCTAGAGTTGCCTCGCCCAACTGTGTCTGGGGCGGCCCACTGGACGACTACCCTCTGGAATCGCACACAGTATCTTCCTCAGAATTCTGTCTTCAGACATTCTTAGTACATGTCCAAGCCACCTCAGTTGCGATTTTTCTATGAAGAGTAGCAGTGGTTCAATGTTTAGATCATCTCGGATCGTCGAGTTTCTTATATGATCCCATTTCGTAACCCCTGCCACTCCTCTCAAGTACCTCATTTCGGCAGCTTGGACTCTAGAGCGTGTTCGTTCATTTAGAATCCATGTCTGGTGGCGTGGCCGTAAGTGAGCGTCGGGCGGTATACCGTTTTAAACACTGCCATCTTTGTCTTTTTATATTCAAATATAAAAACTAACCACAAAAGAAGTGGAAATGTACACCTTTATGAAACAAAAGTTTCGAATCGCATATTGAAATAAATTTATAAAACTTTGAGAATATTTTATTAATTATTTTTATATTGAACGATAAAAAAGTGAGTTGACGATAATGTTTATAATATACTAGCGAGTTTCCGGCGTGCGTTGCTACGCCATTTTATAAACATTTTTTCTCTCTGCGTGTCCTTTCCCATTCGTCCTGTTCCCCTTCCACCTCTCCTTCCGCTCTTATGTACCCTTCCCTCGCGCGTTCGCACTCATGAGGTGATAAATCAGACGAACATACGAATATTTATTAATGTTTATTGTGTTTAGTTGGTGGAACTTATAAATTTATTCAAATTTTATGTAAAAAAAATATTGATTAAAAATTTTAAATTCTTAAAATATTTTATTTTATTTTATATTATTATTGTACAACAGAATAATTCCAATTACAGTGCAATTTAGTTACCCTATCAGCATTTAGGCAAGTGACTCTTCAATAATGTTTTTAAGGCATATAAAGAACAGACACTTACATCCAAATGGTTTGCAATTTCATTTAACAGCACCACTCCTCTCGTCATGCTATGCTTTGCCAAGACGTCTGTTCTGCCGTTCGGTAATTTAAATAAGTCATGATGTCGACTTCGGCTGTAGTGGTCTGATACATATAAAGCATAGCATCCAAAGAGAAATTGGCTATCGATGAAATTGTTCCAAATTTTGAAAGACAGAATAGCAAGACTTGCTTTCCGTCTAGTTTCTAGATTCACAGAATCAGTTTCCTCGAGTAAGTCAATATGGTGCATAAACCTTGGATAGGTTCCATGCTTCATATAAAACAAATTCGGGTTAATTACAGCATTTATAACTCGAGAACAGCTGGACCGATTTTTATGATCTTTAATTTGTGGATTTGTCTCCGCCCCGAATAGAAGAATAGCTATTAAAACATCGGAAAAATTCACGAAAAAAATAATTATGAAGAAAAATCTTTTCCTCATACATTTTGTATGGAACGAATTCTCATATTTTGAACGAGCTGCAGCAATATTGTGATAAGTATAATATTGAGTAATGAGTGAATTCCAAAAATTCAAAATCGTCGAATGTCAATGCGCTGATTGTTTTGCTTTTGTTCTTAAACACATAATGCTGCCTCTCTTTCTTACACACTAAATGTCAACAGTCGAAAATGAGACAAACGGTGAACGTATGTCTGCACCCATCAAAAGGAAAAATACAATCTTCTATCTATAATCTTCTTCTTCTTCCTTGCGCTATCCCAACTCATTGCCTAGGTAGGCTGTTGGGGTCAGCTCTTCTCGTTCTCAGGTTGTAATTTCTCCTGTTCTGGGTATCGCCTTCATCCAGGCCGTTTTTCTGAAGAATTTTGGCGCATTGAGTCATCCAGGAGTTCTTCGGTCTTCCTCTGGATGACTGTCGATGAAGCTCCATAGACATTGCCTGCCTCACTGTGTGGTCCGATGGTCTCCGTCTTATGTGTCCATACCATCTCAACTGTCGTTCCTCCAGCTTACTATTTATGTCTGTGACACCCAGGCTACCACGAATGCGTGAACTTTTGATCTTATCTCTTAGTGATACTCCTGCCGACCATCTAAGCATTCGCATCTCTGCTGTTTCAAGTTGCCTAGTGTAGAAGTTGTACATAGTCCAGCATTCGGAGCCATACATTATTGCGGGTCTTACAATAGTCTGGTATATCTTTCCTTTCAGTTTTACAGGCATTTTGGAGTCACACAATATTCCTGTTACGGATCTAAATTTGATCCATCCCACACCTATTCTATGGATGACATCCGCTGCACATCCTCCGTCTCTGTGGATTAGTGAGCCCAGATACTTAAATGAATCACAGTTGGCCAATGTTACTCCATCCAGTTGCATCGAAGGAGTTACAGCATTTGGGTCTTCAAATGGTAAATACAAATATTCAGTCTTTTTCCTGCTAATTTTTAGGCCATTATCCTCCAGAATCTTTCTCCACCTTTCCAGGCTATTCTGTAAGTCACAATGATTATCTGCTATCAGTACTACATCATCTGCAAAAAGCATAGTCTTGAGAATACTGTTCATTTCTTGACTTGTTAGATAATTCATGACCATTATCAATAGCAGTGGGCTGAGGACAGATCCTTGGTGTACCCCCACTTTAATTGGAAATTTTGGTGATGTCCCTGATGTGCATCTTACTTGAGTTTCAACGTTTGTGTACATATCTTGTATGGAGAGCACATATCCTTCTGGTACATTGTGGGCTCTCAATGCCGCCCATATGAGGCTTCGGGGAACCCTGTCAAATGCTTTTTCCAAGTCTATAAATACCATGTGCAAATCTTTGTTTGCATCTCGATGTTTTTCAACTATTATTCTGACTGTTTGAATAGCATCTATTGTTGATTTTCCCGACACAAATCCGCATTGATCTTCGTGTATTTTTACAATATTCCTTATTCGTGTGTTGATAATTCTCTCATATATTTTCATGGTGTGAGACATAAGCTTTATCCCTCTATAATTGTCGCACTTCCTAGAGTCTCCTTTATTTTTGTAAAATGGAAGAAGGTAACTCTGCCTAAAGCTTTCTGGCATTGGTTCTCCATTCAGTACTTTATTGAACAGAGTGCACAGCCATTTATGTCCTATTTCACCACATTCTTTCCATAATTCAACTGGAATATTGTCTGGCCCAGCTGCTTTCCCCATCTTCTATCTATAATCATAATCTATAATCTTATATATAAAAATGAATCGCTAAATGTGTTGCTAAGCGCAAATCTCGAGAGCAGCTGAACCGATTTCGCTAATTATTTTTTTAGAATATTCCTTGAAGTACGAGGATGGTTCTTACGGAGAGAAAAATTAAGAAAATTGGATAATTTCAGAAAACCTATTACTAACCTAAACGACTATCGCACGTTTGACAGTACGCGTGTTTGAGAATGACATTTTGCAAAACAATGATTGTAAAATAAAATTCTATTTTTTGATATCTTTAAGTTGATAAATTTATTTAAAGTAGGTACTCCCCTAATAGTTTGAATCGAATCAAGAATTTCAGATATTTTAAATAGGTACCTATGATAGGTACCAAATTTAATATACATGAAAAATGGAAATTTGAATAAAAATTGTAAAAAGTGGCACGCGGGCTGTTTAAAAACTGAATGTACTGGGATTGAATATATGGAACGCGGGAGGAGGGTTGGCGGGACGAGGGAGCGGTAAAGGGAAGGCGAGAGGGGAAGGGGACGTGTGAGGGGGGGGGGGGAACTCGGGAGGGGGGTTCACGGGACCGGGGAAGGAGGGGAAGTGGAGTGGGAAGAGGGAAGGTGGAGGTGACGGAGTGGGAACGCGAGTGGGGAAGAGGTCGCAGGAGAAGAAGGTGAGGCGGAAGGGGAACGGGACGAATGGGAAAGGACATTCAGGGAGAAACAATTTCTTTATTAAATGGCATAGCAACGCATGCCGGGACCAGCTAGTGTCTAAATAAAAATGAATCGCCTAAACGTTTCTTCGCGCATAACTTCCGAACGAGTTTACCTATTTCATTCAAACTTTGGGGGCATGCCCACGAAGGTTTCTATATATATTGTTGAGCTCTGGCATTATGAAATTTGTATAAATAATTTCAATATGTGGCATACGAGCCCCTTTGAAAACTGAATGTACCGGGAATGAATGAATGGAATGCGGGAGGGGGGAGGGGAACCCGGGAGCGGGGAGCGGCTGAGGGAAGTGGGGAGAGGGAAGGCGGAGTGGGTACGCGAGAGGGGAAGTGTACGCGGGAGAGGAAGGGGAGATGGAAGGGGAATGGGACGAATGGGAAAGGACACGCAGATAGAAATGGTTTCTTTATTGAATGGCATAGCAACGCTATGATAATATAAATGGAGCGATCGATCGACGTGATTTTTTAAAACAATGACATAGGCTACTTTTTTTTCCGGATAAAACATTTCATTCCCGTGGGAAAATTCTTTATACAGCATTTTCCCCTAATACCATGCGAGAGAAGCTTCAGGTAAAAAATAATAATTATAATAAATCTCCCTCACATATAAAGAAAACGAAACGCAACTCCCGTAAGTAAGTGGAAAAGTAAGAAAATCACAAAAAATAAAAATCCGTATTCAACACCATCTCTGATACTGATAAAAATAAAACACGGACAGTTGCGCATCGATAATTGCTTCATTGTGTAATTTCTTACCTAAAAAAAACTGAATTTAATTCAGCTAATTAGTTAAAACAACAATTTTTTATTCTGAGGCGGTACGAATTTCGCCGGGTCAGCTAGTACTTTTAATAAATCGGTATAATAGAATTCCACCACGAATTGTCAGTATCGAAATTATAAATATTAATTAAATCAAATTTAGTAGTGTTATTTTTTTAGTTATGTAAGTTTTTAGTTTTCGTAATTGTGACAGCTGTTTCGGCGTTTATTTTATACTTTAAATAATTGTTCAATATTTAGTTAGGTAAGTATTTAGTTTTCATAATTGTGACAGCTTTAAATTATTTTTCAATATTTAGTTATGTTAGTCTTTCAGTTTTCATAATTGTGACAGCTGTTTCGGCGTTTATTTTGTACTTTAAATAATTGTTAACGCAGTTGTCTAGAGGGGGGGAGAGGCGGATTTTCTTATCCCTCATGGCGGCTCGATACCCAAACGCGGCCCTGAGAACAACATGTACGAGATAACGCACGAATGTGAATGAAGCAAAGAGTGGGTTCAAACCCAAAGTTGTGGGGCGGACGATCATATCTGCCTACCCCCGCGGGGAAATGGCGTGATGATTATTAGTAGGTTAAATAATACAGACAGTTTATCGCATGTTTGAAAATATAACTCATACAAACTAATATCGGCTGTCGGTGAAAGGTAAATGGTGCGTTAGTATGTAGTGTGAAGTATTAGTTGGATATGACAAATTTTTTAAATCTTTTCCAACATAACTTTATATACAATGCAAATAATCGCTTACTAGATCTAGCAATATCAAATTATCCTAAATTGGTCATTGACAAATGTAATGATCCTCTCTTACCTGTTGATAACCACCACCCCCCTCTTTATATTAAGCTAAATGTGTGTAGCGTCAAACCAAAACACGTTGAAGAGTCTCTCAACTACAAACGTGCAGATTTTGAATCTATAAATAATCATCTTTCCCGTATCGACTGGTCTTTTTTATCGGACGTGAATACTGACAAATCCTTAGATAATTTATATTCAATATTGTCTAGCACCATAAAATCATATGTACCACTATATACTCCTAAAAAACATACATATCCAACTTATTTCTCACCAGAACTAAAAGCCTCACTTCAACAAAAAAAAAACTTCATAAAAAATTCAAAGAAACTCGATCGATGATCGACTATTCAATTTTCAGTGAAACTAGAAAACAATGCAAAGATCTTTCTAAAATCTGTTATAAAACATATATAAACTCTATCGAAAACACAGCTTTGCACTCAAGTAATCTCTGGAAATTTATCAAAACACTAAACAACGACAGCACAGACTATCCACCACAAATGCATATGGACGACAAATGTGCTAACAGCACACAAGATATTGTAAATCTTTTCTCAGATTTCTTTAAAAATGTTTATGATGAGGAAACACCAGAAGAAAAAATTCCTTCATACACATTTAACAAAACCATACATTTAACAGACTGCTACATAACAGAAGAATCTTGCAAAAAGAAACTATGTTCCTTAGACATTAACAAATCTGCAGGCCCAGACTCCATCCCGCCAATTTTCCTTAAACATTGCTCCTCTGTATTGTCTAAACCACTAACCATTCTCTTTAACCAGCTACTATCTTCTGGACATTTTCCTGTCTACTGGAAATCCAGCTATATTATCCCAATACTTAAAAAAGGCGATGAGACTGACATTTCAAACTATCGACCTATATGCATACAATCTGTATTACCCAAAATCTTTGAATCTCTAGTTCTTGATGAAACATATCCCACGTTAACAGAGATAATAAATGACAAACAACATGGCTTCATTAGAGGCAGATCAACTTCAACAAACTTATTACTCTTTCAAAACTATATATTGGAGTCTTTTTCTAAAAACAAACAAGTTGACTGTATATATACTGATTTCTCGAAGGCTTTTGATAAAGTGTCCCACAAAATACTGATCCAAAAACTTCATGCTCTGGGAATCAGAGCAAACATGTTGAGCTGGCTAAGTAGTTACGTATCAGGTAGAACTTTATTTGTAAAAATAAAATCTTTTATATCCAAACCATTTTTCGCCACTAGTGGAGTACCGCAAGGTAGTCATCTTGGCCCAATTCTATTTCTTGTTTTTATAAACGACATAGTCAACTGCTTTAAGGACGTCAAAGTATTGCTTTTCGCTGATGACATTAAACTATATAAAGAGATAACTCTCCTTAATCACTGTGAAATTCTTCAATCCAATATAGACCAGCTAAAAATTTGGTGCTCACAAAACAATCTATATTTAAATGTAGAAAAATGCAAAACTTTGACCTTTTCCAGAAAAAAAACATCACTGTTTTTCGACTATTCAATAAATAAAATAAAATTAGAAAGAGTATCGGAAATGCGGGATCTTGGCATAATAATGGATGAGAAACTAGACTTCACGGTTCACATTCAACAAACTGCAAATAAGGGTATGAAAACATTAGGATTTGTATTAAGAACTGTAATACCAATTAATGTAGGTTACCCACCTTTGTCATCCGACAGCCTCCCAGAGCATAAAGAACATCCATCTCAGGATGGTGGAAATAGGGATCAGAGATCATGCATATAAATAAATGAAAGTATTTTCTAGTGAAATGTAAAAAAACGGCTTTATTGCACTTTGCAAATAACATCAAAGAAATGTAAAAAAAAGAAACACAAATACCTTTGGCATCTATCAGATTTGGAGAGAGAGAGTTATGTCAAAATTACGGCTGGTTATTAGAAGCGCGTACGTCCCGTCGTCGTGATTCTCTTCCCGTCGTGTAGAGCAATCCTCAACAGCGATCGTCAACAGCAAACCCCAAAACGCCGTTCCGCACGTCATGGGGCGTTTGGTTAAAGGGAGTCCTCCCAACACAAAAAGCTCGGTTGAGCCTCCATCCATCAGGCGGCATGGGGAATCTCACCGGCCCAAAGGTACAACAAAGGATATTTGGCGGGTCCAACAGAGTCTAGGAGCCGCTTCATCAGTAAAGGGAATTCACCCAACAAAACGAGCACGGAAGGTCCTCACCCATCAAGCGGCATGAGGGAACCTCATCGGCCAAAGGATTCACCAGCAAAGAATACTTGCGGGCAGTTCATCACCCGATGAATTTGGTGTAAAAAACATCAGCACGCGGACAACATTATCTCGCGGCATCCGGCGGGGGATTCAACAAAATAAATCGGCTACAGTGCCATTAGAGTTGTCACACACTCACGTGACGTGTAAAAACAAACTTTTTAGGCTACATCGCCTTAGTAATTCACAACCTAATCCCCATCGCCCGAAAAACTGCTCCCCGCACACAAAACTACGTTATGTCTGCCGCCATCTTTCCCGAACGCCCGTTTCCGGTGTCGTTGCAGTTTCGCCAACCAACAAAGTTAAATAAAAAAAAAAAAAAATAATAGACAATAAACAGTACCTGCTTTAAGCGGTACCTACTCGCGAAATAGATATGTTACAGAACAATTAAAAACTTTGAATCGTTACAAATCATTAAACTACTGTACACATCCCTTGTTAGAAGCCTAATAGAATATAATTCCATAGTCTGGTCGCCCTTCTACAAAATTCATATTCATACTATTGAAAGAATTCAAAGAAAATTTCTACGTTTTGTAAATTTTAAACTTAACATCTCTTTAGAGCACATAAATTACCCGTCGTTAATGAATACTTTAAATATTCCAACATTAGAAAACAGACGAAAAATAAACGACCTAACCTTTTTATTAAAATTATTAAACTCTAAATTCAACAGTTGTGAACTTCTGCAATTAATAAATTTACATGTACCTACACGAACAACTAGACAAACATTGACATTTTATATACGTACATCTCATTCGAACTATGATTTTCATTCTCCAATACAACGTTTGCATAGTCTTGGTAACAAATACTTAAACAATCAGGATGTATTTGACAGTAATTTGAACTTGGCAAATTTCAAACGCCATATGTTCCAACTATTTATTTCTACCTATCCCATAAACCAATGTGAACAACAATTTTAAGCATTATCTACTTTATGTCAACTCCTATATTTTATGAACTATATTTTGTTTCTTATATTTTATGTTACCTGTATTTGGTTAATGCTTATATTTTATGTAACCTAAATTTTTATTTTTTTAACCCTTATATTTTATGTAATCTATATTTTGTTTTTAACAAATATTATGTTACTTGTATTGTATTTTGTAAACCCATTCTTTTCACTGTAATTAAAAAAAATGTACTGCATTCACATTATGTAAAAGCCCTATGGGCGTTTAAATAAAAATAAATAAATAAAATAAATAAATAAATTAGTGCGTAATGCGTTACATCATCATATCAGACAAGCGATAAAACGATACAAAAAATTATTACTTCATAATTCTCTATTGGGAAGCGTATTTGTTTAATCGGGATTTATTTTTGGGGTGTTGCAAAGTTTCGGACAGCGTTGTAGCACCCAACTTGTGTAATGTGTGCGCAACACGGCAGAATACCTCAAAAGTAAAATTGCATAATACTTTGGGGTACTTGAGTCCAAACTTGTTTTGTTTTCATTGTTGACACACTGATTTGATTTTTTTTGACTCGCAATGCGCAGGTCGCGGGATCGAATCCCGGCGTGCGCATATAATTATATTTCATTTATTTGTGTCAATTCATTAAAAATAATTGATTGAACATTGGCAACATGTTCCAGTGTGGAAGATACTGTCAGTATCGACCTGGTGTAAGACCTCCATTCAGAATTGAAGCATTGCTTGAAATGGCTTTAGTTTGGTGGCCAAATCTGAATAGTGAGGTACTTCCCCACCTACCTCTTCCCCATCTCTTTTCCCTCCCCACTACCTTCAGCCCACAACATACCCAACTGGGGATGCCATAGTCTCACTGGCTCCAGACGGAAGCAATTGGAAGTCTTATGAAGAATTCACAAATAAAATAAATAAAATGACTGCATCTCTAAGAAAGTCAAGTGTCAGAGATTTATTGAGAATTCATAGTATCCCCATTGACGTATTATACGTATGTATTTAGAATGTGTTTCGAAAAGAATTGTTCATATTTTTTTCCTCCAATTAGTTAAATAATATCTCCAACGCTACCAAAGCTCTAACGCCGAACGATCGTGTGATTATATTGGAAAACGTTTCGACGAGATATATTATAAGCAACTATGAGTAACCCGTGAAGCGATTCACACCGATTAGTAATGTCACCAATTTACTGTAAAAGTGTGAATCGAACCGATTGTTTATGTCACCAAATAAGCCTGAAAATGAAAATGATTCACACCAATTGGTGATATCACCAATTTAAACTGAAAATGTGATTCAGCCTGAAAATAATGTGGTTCATATAAATTGCTGATATCACCAATTTACTCTGAAAGTTGATTCGTACCGTTTACCGATATCACCAATTTACTCTGAAAGTGTAATTCGTACCGTGTACTAATATCACAAATTTACTCTGAAAAAGTGGTTCGTACCGTTTACTGATATCACCAATTTACTCCGAAAGTGTGGTTCGTACCGTTTACTGATATCACCAATTTTCTCCGAAAGTGTGGTTCGTACCGTTTACTGATATCACCAATTTACTCTAAAAGTGTGATTCGTACCGTTTACTGGTATCACCAATATATTCTAAAAAAGTGATTCTTACCCAGAGTGTGATTTAAGCCGATTTCTGAATTCTGACGACACTAATTTACCCTGGAAGAACAATTAATACCTATTAGTGATGTCAGAAATTAACTCTGAAATTGTGATTCGTAGCGTCTACTCATATCACAAATTTACTGTGAAAGTGTGATTTGTACCGTTTACTCATATCGCCAATTCACTAAGAAAGTGTGATTCGTACCGTTTACTGATATCGCCAATTTACTCTAAAAGTGTGATTCATACCGATTTCTGAAATCACTGAAGTGATTTTAATTGATTACCAATGTCACCAAGTTACCCAGAATGTGTGATTTAAGCCCATTACTGAATTCTTGTGTCACCAATTTACCCTGGAAATGTGACTCATACCGATTAAAGATGCCACCAATTTACTCTGAAAATGTGATTCGTATTGTTTACAGATATGACCATTTTTCTCTTAAAGTGTTATTTGTACCGTTTACTCCTATCACCAAATTGCCGATTGCTGATGTCACTAAAGTGATTTCTATCAATTCCTAATGACACCAATTTACCCAGAAAGTGTGAATTAAGCCGATTACTGAATTCTGATGTCAACAATTTACCCTGGAAATGCGTTTCACACCGATTAGTGATGTCATCAATTTACTCTTAAATTTGAATCAAACAATTGTTGACGTCACCAATTTTCTCTGAAAGTGTGATTCATACCGATTTTTGATGTCGTTATAGTGAGTTTTACCGATTGCTGATGTCACCAATCAACTGTGAAAGTGTGATTTTTACCGATTGCCAATGTCACCAATTTACACAGAAAGTGTGATTCGTACCCGTGGGTTATTAAAGTGAACCTGAGAAATTCAAATGTGGAATTTTCTACATTTTATGTAATTTATAATAACTAACGGAATACTTAATAAAAAAATAGCAGATTACGAACTAACAATTCGTAATCTGCTCTTTCATAGTTGGCGCACTTTCATAGAAAACACTCTGTGCAATTTATGCATTAAAACATTAAGATGAACCATTGGAGGGGACCCACCACTTTCCCACGGCTGTGTGAGGAAACTGATTGTTTAACCTCCTTAGCCGCAGACGTCAGGACCCTAATTTGTTGTAAAAAGGAAGCCACATTTATTTTTGAAACGAATCTAGACCCTCCAATGTCCCTGCCTGCATGATTAAGATGAACCATTATTAGTTTACGCCTGTACGAAAGAAAGATGTATCTGAATAAATAGTTTTGTCTGTATAAAGATTCAATTCTTTCAAGAAAGGCCATACATATAGATACAATATAGAGTTGTTGATTCAATCCAATGTTGGATGTTATTATTCTTGATAAAATGGTTTACTCGTATCTAGTATGTAGTTAGAAGTAAGATAGCGTTGTAGAAATATGTTGTTAATTTGTATAGAATCCTTTTGGTGATTTTTCACCGAAACGGCGCTTACAGCCGCCGTGGTCGAGGGGCAAGGCTCTTGACTCGTAATCCGAAGGTATCGAATCCCGGCGTGGGGAAAGAAATTTTATTTGATTAACTTGTGTTATTTCACAATTAATTACATAAAATGACTATTTAGTATATTTGCGGCACGTTTCAAAGTGGAAGATATTCTCATTATCGCCCTGGTGAAAGACCTTTATTCAGAATTGAAACGTTGCGTGAATTGGCTTTAGCCGTGTTTGGTGACCAGATCTGAATAGTCAGATACTTCCCCACTTTCACCCTCTCCATCTCCTTCCCCTCCTTTCTACCTTCAGCCTCACAACATACCCCAATTGGGAGACGGGAGCAGTTGGGACTTGTATGGCATTCGTAAAAAAAAAAATTAAATAACAAATACAAAACATATAAACATTATTATTATTTACGTTATGTTTATATAGGACTAGCAGACCTGGCCACACGTTGCTGTGGATAACGATAAACAACGCCATTATCCAACCTTTATAAAATCCACACCACCCACTTGCCAGCTGCCCGCTGCCCGCTGCCTGAATTGAATATTTGAATTTCTCGGCTTTTCTCTACTATAATAAGCATGTATTATACATATGAACTAATTAACTCGCCACTAATTATACAATGCTTGCAATGCAACACTGGATATTTGAAAAGGGAAAATCAAATACCTACTTACTCTAGGACATCCATTTTCCAATTTCTTCCGTAGAACGAATTTCAAAAGTGACGTTTCAGAAGTACGGCCCGCCAGCCGTTTTAAATCGCACAAAAATATGTTTTCTTTGAATTTCTCGGCTTTTCTCTAATATTATTTACATGTATTATACATATAAACATTCCTCTTTAATCACTATATCTTTTGGAGAAAACCGTATGAAAATCCGTTGCGTAGTTTAAAAGATTAACGCGCACATACATTTTGAGCGACTTCATTTTATACTATGTAATGAATGATGAGAATAATATTCTAGTGTTTTAGTGTTATTCTCAAGTAATTGACTGAGTGTTGTGAAGTCCTGTTATAACACAACCGTTTGGCACTTCGTCTGTCTGTAAATTTGTTTGTATGTCCCGTTTCCGTTTCAAGAAGCTGGCCCTGGTTCAGTAAAGATTTTTTTTCAAATATAATAAAGGCGTGTTTATATTTATGGACTTTATAATTTGCATTTTTCTGTTTTATGATAGCTATCAATATAAAAAATAATCCTCCCCCCTTTTCCCCCCCAACCGCCCTCCCTTTTCCCTCCTCCCACTATCCCCAACCCACCTCCCTCCCCCCTCCTCCCACTCCCCCCAAACCCCCTCTCCCCACCCTACCCCCTACTCCCCCCCAACCGACCTCCTTTCCCCCCCCCTCCCACTCCCCCCAACCACCTTCTTTCCACCCTCCCCTCTACTCTCCCCCAACCACCCTATCTCCCCCCTCCTCCCAGTCCCCCCAACCGCCCTCCCTCCCCCCTCCTGCACTCCAACCAACCCCCCTCCCTCCCCCCTCCTCTCACTCCCCCCAACCCCCCCTTTCCCCACCCTCCCCCCTACTCCCCTTAACCGCCCTTCCTCCCCCCCTCCACCCACTCCCCCCAACCCTCCTCCCTCCCCACTCCTCGCACTCACCCCAACCACCCCCTACTCCCCCCCAACCGCCCTCCCTCCCCCCCTCTTCACAATCGCCGCAACCCCAATAACAACTATTAATCCATTAATAGGATGGGATAAGTAAGACGATGTGTTCGGAAACTAGCGGGAAATTAGTAACACAAGCGGACCTGGAGAGTATTATTATATTATTATACACGGTGTCCGGAAACTAGTGACCAATGCGGGTTTTGGAGAGTATCATGACATTATTATAAATGGTGTCCGGAAACTAGTGGCCATTGCGAGATCCGGAGAGTGGCATCATATTATTATACACGGTGTCCGGAAACTAGTGGCCAAAGCAGGATCTGGAAAGTGCCATCATATTATTATTCATGGTGCCCGGAAATTAGTGGCTAACGCAGGATCTGGAGAGTGCCATCATATTATTATACATGCTGTCCAGAAATAAGTGGCCAAAGCGGGATCTGGAGAGTGTCATCATATTATTATACACAGTGTCCGGAAACTAGTGGCACAACAGGGAGCTGGAGAGTCTTATCATCATATCTCCAGTTCCCACTTATGCATAGTTTCCAGACACCCTGTATACTTTCATTGGGACGAAAATGGTCCATGTTTTTTATTATTATTATTATTTTTTTTTAAATAATAATAAAAATGTTTTTCAGTGAATTTTTTAAAACTGACTTCCGTGGTGAGCTCTAGCGCTGCCAATTTGTGAAAAAAATATCATCTTAGTCCGGCGGCGTACGTACAATTCGTGTGGTTTTAAATGTTATATTATAGACGGCCTCCGTGGTCGAGAGGTTTGGCTCTAGACTAGCTGTTCGAAAGTCACGGGATCAAATCCCGGCGCAAGTAAATTCCATATGATTAATTTGTGATATTTCAAAATTGACTCATTAAAAATATATCTTGTACCAGGGCATTTACCAAAAAAATTGACCACTCGAAAATGACGTGTCCTACGACTTTCAACAAGATATTCTATAGGTTAATAATTTTAGAACATGTTTCTTAAAGTAAGTCATATAAAATAATTTATAAAACTATTTATTTACATAGCAAAAACCATAAAATACATATAATTAACATAAATATTCGTCAAATAAGTTAGAAGATAGGCGATTTTTTGAGTGTCCTACCCTACTTTTGCAAAATTCTGAACGCATAATATTAATGTTTACCCAGTCCCTGTTTTACATTTTGTGTTAATTTAAATGGTCATATGTTCCATATTCATTAACATATATTACTTTTAGCAGAGTAGAGTTCAAAATAATAAAAAAAATCTGTTTTATTCTGTGCCTAAAAATGATGTAGGTGGAAAATTCCTCAACGCTACAACAATAAATCGATTTTAAACGAAAAATTACCTTTAAAATCATTGTGGGAATCGGTTTATTTTGATAAATGGCAACATTTGCACTATAAACAATCGCCATCTTAGTTTTGAACCGCAGTGTATGTCTCCTGTGACACGCTGAGTATTTGGGCGTCACGTTGTGCTGTTTTAATTTTCCACTACGAACTTGGTTTTTGTTGGTAAGTAATAAAGATTTTACTTACAGCATTTGAAGGTTAATTACTTAATTCATGTAGAATATGATTAAATATGCCAATTAGTGAAATCGGTCTTAAAAATAAGTGCTTTTTGAGTTTGTTTCTATTCCGGCATCATACGTCACATCCAAAACGCGACGTGATGTACTAGTGGAACGCAAAATGTGACGTAATGGCATAATTATTAAGCATGGTTTACATTGTGCCAAATGATTTATTTAATTATATATATATATATAGTAACTACTGCTGGTTTTTATGTTTTGTCATATTATTTTATTTTTATTTTTAAGTATATTAAAATTAGGATTTAAGTTTTTATTTACAGTTTATTTCTGAAAATAATCCCTGGTGAGAGGTGTCTCGGTAAAGTTTTCGTTATTCAGTTATTAGTTACGTCAGTATGGCGTTAAAAAAATTGGCAAAAAAACTACGAAATCAATTTGAAATAAAGGTTTCTAATTCATAAGCTTATAACTCACTTGAACCATCAGAGACTTCGTTGGCTAGAAGTGATGTTATGAAAAATGAAAAATATTTAATTAAATTGGTTATCTTAAAACTTATGGTTGAATTTATGTGGTTAACTTACTAACTAATTAAATTATAAATTTATAATGCAAATTGTTCTTAAAATTGTGCAGGATGTAAACCTGCCTTTATAGTTCCTAAACCGTGACGTCTTTTCCATTAACGTCACTTGTCCTATTGTGATGTGTTAAAAGATTCAACTTTTTTTATATTAATTTGTTTAGAATAGTGCTCAAAGATTAGATTTATAAAAAACATGATAATTTTATTATCTATATACATTTCAAATTATATTACTTTAAAACAAAAATTCCAAGGTAAAGACTAAATTGTGCGACTGAATTTACCATATAGTAGCGTTGTGGAATAGTTTTATTAAGAAAAGATATATTTTCATTTAATTACCTATCTTAAGTTCAGTGTTTTTTGAAGACTGTTTAATTTAAATGATAGTTTAATAAATATTTGTTCATATGAAGCGGATACTTTGTGATGTGACATTATTAATTTAAAATAAAACAATAACTTTGTAAACACCACTTTTAAAGTGGTGTTTACAAAGTTATTGTTTTATTTTAAATTAAAAAGTTTAATAAATAATTCATTAAAATTTCCACAGAATTTTACATAAATCTTACCTAAAGTTTGTGACGTAATGGAACTTTGCATCACCTGTGCTTCATTAAAACATTGATTTCCCGCTAAATAGTAGACTTTTCTTATTTATATTTACTATTTTTACGAAGTTAGATATATTATCAACTCAATAAAAAATCGTTTGTTACTAAAAAAAAATTTTTTTTTGGTGGAATTCCATTACGTAACGGACATTTTTTTTGGTAAACGCCCACCAACATTTGCGGCACTTTATTAATTAAAAGATACTCTCAGTATCGCCCTGGCAAAAGACCATCATTCAGAATTGAAGCGTTGCTTGAAATGGCTTTAGCCGTGTTTGTTGACGAGATCTAAATAGCCAGGTACTTCGCAATACCTATATCCTTTTCCCATCGCCTTCCTCTCCCATCTACCTTCAGCCTCACAACATACCCCAATTGGGGATGCCGTAGTCTCACTGGCTCCAGACTGTTGGGAGCAGTTGGGACTGTTGTGCAGTATTCATATAAAAAAGCTGGCAGTCCACAGGGGAGTGCTGATACCAATTCTGATGAATGGCAGTGAGGCATGAAACTGAAAGAGGAATATATGAGATCCCTGAGGCGTATGTCTGGTAAAACCTTGCGCTTTTGACCATGTTAAATATCCGTGGATTCGTAAAGAATGAAAGGCTCTTGTAAGCGTAATTAATAAAATAAAGAAATGCCGAGATGTAGAGCGGATAAACCAAGAAAGTAGTGTAAGTGACCCGAACACCCGTTCACTGCAATGACTAAACAAAATACCTGAGAATTGATTGGCATACCGATCCAAATACGCACCGACCAACCTGTACAAACGGTTATAAACCACTTCCTACAGCCCCTCCCTCAACCCGCCTCACAACGCTGCCCAACCGAGTTGCGAAATAGTTCTGCTTTCTTTACACTGTACAGAAAGGAGCGCTCTTGTGAGGTGTCATATGAAAATAAAGATAAAATAAAACCGAAAAGTAGGTACAATTTGCAATTTGGAAGGCGGGTATGGGCACAGCCGCCCCGGAAACTATTCATACTTCATCCCAAGTTATTCTATACGTTTTGTGACTTAGCAAGGGTGTCCTGGTTCATGGGATGAGGTGTGTCTAGGTCTTGACGACGGATGCGTTTGCCCACCTACTGCGTGGCGGTCAATAGAGTTTTATTTATGTAGCCGGTTTCTTTCGACCCATCGCCTCGCACCTCAGTGGGAGGAATGGATACATACGTCCATCACTTCTGGACACACTGACCTCTGTATTCTTACCCCTCATACCATTTTCCTTCCCAGAATTTCTGCTCCTTTCTTTCTCTAAGAAGACTCTCCTCTCAGGATCCCCAAAGATGATAGGCCAAAAGGGAAATCCTTAGGGCCTCCTGTGTGGAGCTATTGTAAAAAAATATGCCTCTGCTTTCCCCTGCGGAAAACGGCATGATGGTTAATTGATATTATTCGTAAGATTTTTAATTGAAAATTAAAAAAGAGTGTATTCATTTATTCGTCTGTTCGGCATACCGCGATACCGTCCATGAAATATGTTATCGCAAAAAAGGACCTTATCTTCATTAGCTGTCATAAGGTTATTTAAAAATAGCTTCGATGTCACTAACAGAAAAACTATTATGGATTCCAGTGAAAAATATTATGACTTTAAAAAACATGTTCATACAGACCAATATCCGACTACCATAATACGGGCATGTGCCTAGCGTGGTAGTCGAATCACCTGTGTTAGGAAACTTTCTTAGAAGGCAGGGAAAAAGGAAACGTAAAAACTCGCTGTAGTTCTTTTGGCAGGCTGGATCCGTTGGTAACCATAATATATAAGAAGTTCCTATTACACTTTTCGAATCTGTGTACACAATGTTCACCAAGATTTAGAATTTTACTTTTAACTAGTTTGTAATTCAGCATTTAAATTCAAATACTACACTTAAGACACTTAACCGTGGCTTGCTTCTTTGAAAGTTGTCACAGCACTAATTTGCAGGGCCATTCGTAGGTAGGGACTCAGTGTAGGAAGTAAAAGGTGGGTAGGAATTTTGGGAAAGGAACAGATATATTCCAAACATACCGCCCACCAATTTTACGAAGGAAAATTTAACTAATGAAATAGAAGTAATTAAAAACGAAAAAGTAGTTTGCTTAAAATTAAAACGATTAACGTACATATGTAGAAAACTTAATTTTTAACTAAGGCTTTTTGTGCCCTTTTATCATTTTAACTTTAAATTATGTAATTGTCTAGATATGAAGTTATAGTCATAGAAACCATGCTTATGTGTTTCGGATTTCACGGTAAAAGGCACTACATAACGACTGTTACTGTGTTGATGATGTTTACGTTTGAAGTTTTCTTCACATTTGACGTGGTCAGGTTGTAACAATTCTGTAGCAGGTGTTTCTTTAGAAGCCCAAAATCTTTTTAAAGACTGATCAAGCGAAACAAGATGAGAAGTTGATGTAGTTATTTTATTCGAAATATTTCCTATCAATACCAAACCGAAAATTGTAGATAATCCAGTGAAATTGCTATTGCTAAAAGAAGTCCGCCCACCGTCAAGAACTGGAGGTAAGAGATTAGCTCCGAGCAGGAAGTCTATGTTTGAAGGAGTATCGAAGTTGTCGTCCGCTAATTCTTTTCTTGAGATATTCATTGAAGGTAAATCTAAATTAATTCTTGATGATGGCATATCACTAGTAATATTTGAAATAACAATTGCACTCGTTTTGATTTTTGGACCGTTCTGGTTTCTTGGTTTGATAGTGCAATTAACTTCGCCAATTATATTTACTGAATGTTGGGCTATTCCTTTGAGTTTTTCTTTGTAAGTCGTAATTTTCAGTCCCATACGTCTTGCGCAAGGTTCGCTCATGATAGATACCTGGGAACCGCTATCCAGTAACATTCGAATTGAATTGTAAGATCCAGTAGCTGTTTTACATTCTGCTGAAATTGTACCTAGAAGAGCTACGTTACTGTGTGATGATGAAGACATTAAGACTTCACTTGAATTTGACGTCACTAAAGGCCTATTATTTGTATGAAGTAGAGAATGATGACGCCTTTTACATTTCAAACATGTAAATTTAGATAAACAATTTTTAATCTTGTGCGCCTTTAAGCAATTGAAACAAAGTTTCAATGTCTTGATGATTTCATATCTTTTTTCTATTGAAGTATTTAAGAACTGCGGACATTGCATTATATTGTGTTCTTCACTTTGACAGAGTTTGCATAACTTGATTGAAGCGAAATTATTATTTGTAGCAGTAAGTACACGTTTAACATTTGAATGTGTATTCTTGTTAGAAGTAGTAGATGGAAAAGAAGAAGAAGACATATGTAAAACTCGTTGATGATTGTGAAGAAATTCTAAAACTTTTCCTGAAGTAGGTATTTCATCTTTTTTTAATTGTAGTTCAAATTGTCGCTTTGTATTATGATCCAAGTTTCTAATGATGATATGAGCAATAAACATTTCAAAGATTTCCGTTTTATCGAAAGTCTGTAGTGCACAAAGATTGTCTTGAAACTTCGCAATATAATTAGACAACCCTTCTGCAGATTCTTTAATCATTGGTTTGACATTTAGAAGTTGTTCAGAATAATGGTTAAATAAAATTCTCGAGTTTTGGTAGTGTTGCCGTAATGTGTCCCATACAATTATATAATTTTCATCGATTATTGGAACACCCTTTATCAAACTTAATGCCGAATCACTCAAACATGACATGAGATAGTGGTGTTTCTCTATGTTCGTATAATCCTCTTTGTCGTGGACCAAACTTGTATATAAAGCGTGAAATTCAGACCATTCTTCGATTTTACCACTAAATTTGGGCAAATTGATTGTAGGAGGCCTGACACACGTAGGACGAATTTCTTGTTTAAGTAACTTCTGAGTAGATTCGACTTTATTTATGTTATTTTCTGTTGCTCTGATTGAAAAATATAATTCCTCGAAATTAGAATCGAAAATTCCTACGTCATCATAGGTTTTATCATCTTTCAAATCTGGAAGTAATTCTTGAATATCCACTTGTAATTTCTGAAATTCGATGTAATATTCATTTAACTTTTCTAGTCTAGCCCTAAACAATTGAATGTTCACTTCATTATCAAGTTGTGAAATTAATTTTGACGTAACAGTCAAATTTGAAATTATTCTACTACGTTTCTTCTTTAATATAGTAATTTTCTTAATAATGGTATCCATGATGGTTTGAAATAACTCTTGAGGTGTAGAAATAATAAAATATGTAATGAATTACTAACAGGCCCGGACTGGGACTATTTGGGGCCCTCCGTTAAAACCTGTAAAGGGGCCCCCTAACGTGGGATGGGAGGGGGGGGGGGGGGGGGGGGGCTTCAGAAAACGGGGGGTCCGGAGGCCTCCCCAGGATAATTTTTTAAAATTAGGTGCTTGAAAACAATGAAAACGCGTTTCTACGCTATATTGGCACCTATAAAGAATAAGAAATTCAGATAGGTTTTTATACGAATATTATGATTTTCGACTTTTGTTGACGATATTATTTATTGAAATAAGAAATTCACAGTATTTTTAGGATACCACAACACTACTAAACACATGCTGTAGAACTGCCAATAATTACAACGGAGTTCAAAATAAAGGGCAGGATTTTATTCACACCAAAGCTTTAATGAATTATGTCATAATTATTTGTGTAGTAAAAATAATGACAAGCGGATTTTAGGGATTAGAAAAATAATACTAACCTTTTAAAAAATCCTGTGTGTTTAACAGTTTACAATGTTGTATACTAGAATAGAAGGGGCTTAACTTAACTGATTTTTTTTATATTTGTTAACATTTAAACCTGCTAAACTACTTATGTAGTTTGTCAGCAGGTACATAATGACAATTTTTTTGCAATAACTTGGTACATTAGTAAACAGTATCTAGGTGATGATTCGACATTTTGCTCCCCTAGCCCTAAAGTAACAGTTTCTTTGTAAGCAACTCACTTGTTAAAGCTACTTCATCTATTATTTTATTTTTGTCCAAATTATAAAATAAATCCCTCTCAACATTAATAAAAAGCTGACTGGATATAAGGGTCTTGGCCTAAGGACGACCGATATCGATTTTTGACGATTTTAAGTTTAGAAAAAACTCGTTCACATGTGACTTGGGTACAAGGTACAAGGTATGGTAAGAACAAATTTATATACAATATACATGTTGGTAAACAGTCCAGATTGAGTAAGTTCAAACAGAACAGAAAAAGCACATGTCCAAACACTGGAAACATTGTCTATTTTCAGAGCAGTAAATGTCAGCATTTGTTTCCGCTGCCGTTGGGTCCAAATCGTCTTCTTCGTCACTGCATCTATCTCCGTAGTTCTCAGTGGACTCTGCCGCTATGAAGTTGCTGTATCGTTGTACAAACTGTCGCAGCTCTATCAACAGCCGACTTCTTTCAATTTTACACAGTTTAGAAACACTGTGCAGAGCTTCTGTGGGAAATGTTTGGAGTTTCAAGATAAAGTCAAACTTTTTGGGGTCCAACCAAGAGCAATCCTGTAAAACGTCGTTGTTTGCGCAAAATCTTTCTTCGATACTCATCCTCGCAAAGTCTAAAATATCAAAATATACAATTTTGTACTTAAAGTTGAACTGTTGAAATAGAGTCAGTTTCATCTTTTGATTTTTCACCGGGCATTAATTTTTTCTTTGACGTTCTTTTTCTCTTAAAGTCTTGAATCCAACTTGAATAGGATGTTTTTCTATGAAAGCTTTTTTAATCGTGATTGGATCACTTTCGTATGGACAAATGAAACACCCAAGTTGTTTAGCTGCACCACAGGTCTCTTGATTTTCTTCGTCAACTTCTGAATCAGAATTGGAGCTTGATTCGCCGACAAGAGACGATGGATGATGGTCTATATATGTGGCTGATTGCAAGCAGGCGCCTCACCCCTCTCAAATGTACAAGAAGAAGTTGATGCTGTTCACCAGGGAATCCCCTTTACTGTAACTAGAATTAATTATGATTTTCAAAATCATAACTAATTGTAGTTACAATATAATTAATTTAAAACATTGCTCACAATAATTATATTTTGACCATTGATGAACAAACCGACAAACTACTATCCATGTTTTGCATAAAGTACCTCCTAATGACGTAGGCCTTAACACATTTCTATTGTGAATTTATCCCCAATGTGAGAAAGTTTTTTATACAGTTTATTTTGTTTAAATTATAACAATTAATTAGCCCTATTAGTAAAAACCTTTAAAGTAAAAAAAGCAACAACTAATATTGTTAAGTTCTTAGTACGTGACGTAAAAATGTAGAATAAATAGAACAAAATATCAAAAAATTACAACCCATAATAAAAAGAATAATCTAAAATTTTGTGTCATCGTTTATCTCTGAGGTTGATGGTTTTAACCACGTAAACATTGAACTGGCACACTGGAAATCTTCTTGTTTCTTCATTGTTTTTGTTCCGTTCGTAATATTAATTAATCAAATAATGTACCACAACTCAACTCTAAACAAAAAAATTAATTTAACAATTTAACAAAAAAAAACTGCGCTGTAAATTTAGCAAACCGCATCGCATAAAATCGACTTGCAGTGGTTTGAAAACAATAGTGTAGGGTGGATGTTATTATAAATGTAGGAAAGGGGGGAGGGGAAGGACGATATGCGCATGCGCGGCCCTACTGAGTGATCAGCTGATCTGATAGGACATCGCGGTGCAGTTGTCGCTAGTTCATTTATGACTTTTATTAGTTGTCTGCTGGACAGTGGACATACGACGCACGTCACCGCGCAGACGATGCGGATGACAGTGGATCGTATAAGCTTTAATATACACGGCGAGAGATAAACAGTTGTTGGACATGTTCTACTTTTTGAAAATGAAAACAAACATTACCAAGAACACAAAATAACTACTAACAAGACAAAAACTTTTTTTTGTACGTTTTGTGGGGCCCCTTCGGGGCCCCCTCGCGCCGGGGGCCCTCCGCGATCGCGGACCTGCGGACCTGGCCAGTCCGGGCCTGATTACTAATTAAAATTGAAAAGATCTTTGTAGGTTATCGAATTATTATTATGAGTGCAGTGACACTGTAAACTGTAACTTAAATCCATGCGTTGAAGAAGGAAGACTGTATTTAAAATATATTTCAACGCAAAGTATTTGCAAACACATGTAATAGAAGGAGATAGTTGTATGTTATGAAACTACGCTAGGATTAGTATTATTTGATTGCAATGCAAGCCATAGGTACTCGATACGTGTAAAGGAATGAGACAGCTATTATGAGGTTCCGTCTTGAAATTGTATTTGAAATGCTCATTAATTCTGAATTCTAGGTAATTGAAATGCAATAAAGGTAACAACACTATTAATGATTGAATTTGGTACTCTGTAGTATGTAGGTATCAAAGATATTCAAATACAGAAGAGATATGCTATGGTGTCCGCGCAACTGTCGCCGGACTACGCGCTAATTAGCGTAGTTTTCATACAAAAAGAATTTGTTCATTTCGTTGATTTTTTGAAAATGTGCATTAATATTGGTTAACAATATATTTTGAATAAGGAAAGAATTCGTTCATTTAGTTTAACGTTCGTTTGGTTTATTCCTTAATTATTTGTTCTTTTAGTTTATTTGTTAATTGGTAAACAATATCGGCGACACCCGGAAGCGCAGACCCACATAGTAAAAACAGCAGATAGCACATCTACTTATATTTCAATATCTTTGGTAGGTATTCTAAGCAGCAAACCAGCAACTATTAAGATTAATCGGTATTTACGCGTCCTAATTCCAAGCAAACTATTTTCTTTAAATGGTTCATTATATCCGGCTAGAAGTGATCAAAAAATGGGGTATGTTAGGAAACTTTCTTAGAAGGCAGGGAAAAAGGAAACGTAAAAACTCGCTGTAGTTCTTTTGGCAGGCTGGATCCGTTGGTAACCATAATATAAGAAGTTCCTATTAC
Source organism: Limnephilus marmoratus (assembly GCA_917880885.1). Lineage (NCBI taxonomy): Eukaryota > Metazoa > Arthropoda > Insecta > Trichoptera > Limnephilidae > Limnephilus > Limnephilus marmoratus. The sequence continues at coordinate 43,491,247 of OU862913.1, forward strand.
ACTTTTCGAATCTGTGTACACAATGTTCACCAAGATTTAGAATTTTACTTTTAACTAGTTTGTAATTCAGCATTTAAATTCAAATACTACACTTAAGACACTTAACCGTGGCTTGCTTCTTTGAAAGTTGTCACAGCACTAATTTGCAGGGCCATTCGTAGGTAGGGACTCAGTGTAGGAAGTAAAAGGTGGGTAGGAATTTTGGGAAAGGAACAGATATATTCCAAACAACCTGTAAAAACTGTATAAAAAGTTATATGATGAATAAAGAAAGAAAAAAAGAAAAAAAAATGAACGCTGATTCTGAATATATATGTTTTATTTCATAATATATTTTTTTGTTTTTTTTTTTTTGTTTTATCTTTGTCATCTCTATATTTTATCATAACTATTTTTGTTATCTCTTTTTATACCTCTGTTTAAATTTTGCTATTTCTTATTTCCGTTAACTTCTATGTATACATAGCGAAAAACAATTAATAAACTGTGCATTCTGTGAACATTTTTAAGTGGACTATTAACATCTTTGCTTTTTACAATGCTAATCTAATGGTTTTTTTTTATGTTAATACTCTGTAAATGTTCCAAAACAATAAATAAATAAATAAATAAAATATTAAACGTACACTAAAAAAATATTCAAAAGTGAATTTTTAAACCTCTCGTCAAAACACACTATAAAGTTGGCATTACTGAATGGTTAGTGCCGATGTCACGCGTCACCAGTCATTGTATTGAAACATTGATTATGTGGGTATGACAAAAGCCATCAGTATTAAGGCCCCGCAACTCGGATTTGTACCGATTTATTACATATTTCCCTTAAACACGGTAAGTTTTAAAGCTCTTAAAAAAATGTATGTTATTCTTGAAGATAATATCTAGACTTTGCCCGCGCCGAAACGCAAATTATATAAAATTCCCTCGATAGAAAAAAATCGCAAAGTATGCTCCAAAAATTATTATTAGCACGTTTGTTTCAGTTATTTTACAAGTTATATGTATGAAAAAATTCACAGTGATTCTTTAAATCCTGCTTAAGATAATACAAGCGAGATTTTTGCTCTATTTTAAACGAGTCGTGTTTTATTAAACATTTTCGCAATTTTCGCGTCGATTTTGTCGCTGCAAATGTTAGCGCTCTCCTCTAACATTCGTAATTTCGTATTTCTTTATCTTCTTCTTTTCGGGCCGGGTTGCAGAGCCTTAACAACATGTCATGTTATTCGTTATTTCATACTGTTTATAGAGATTTAGTTGTTGTGTTTATTGAAACAATATTTAAGCCTAAACAATTTAGTAACAAAAATAGAGGTATGTATGTCTATTAGTTTATCTCTATTATTTAAAATATTGAAAAACTTTAAACTGTACGAAAAAATCGTATAAATATACTATATCATAATGCTACATAGGCCCAAATTTGGCCGTGGAGTAGAAACAAAATGGCCGCAATCGATCAGTTGTTATCGTTTGCCTACACTTTTGTGGGTGATTCTTCGTTTCTGATAATATTGATTTTAAAAGCTAAAATAATAATAATTTCAAACAATTTTATACCACTCTCCCGTAGTAATATTCAACAATGAAATAATATAATAAATATAATATAATGAATAAATACTTCCACCTTAATAATGTTTTAACTTATCGAATAGTATCATCTTTCTCCGTAGAATTATCATTCAAAATGACAACACCTGTTGAAAGTAAATAAAACTATCGATGGGTGATGACGTCACACAATCCACCATAGATACGGTGATTTTCAGGGGGTCTTGAAAAATTAAAACTTTGACAATTATTTTAACTATTAAAACTAACTAAACATAAAAATAAATATGCAATTATTTAAGTTTGAAGGTCTTTATTCGTTTAAAAAAATTTAAAAAAATTGACTGGAGTGCTCTTTTATGAATGCGCAGTAGGTACCTAAAATAATACAAAGTTGATGTAAGTATTGCACAGGGCCGTATTTAGAATCTGTACACTCCGAGGCTGAAACTGGGGGCGGCCTGTAGCAAGTGGGTTCCGAGACCTGTATGTACTAAATACTATCAATGATTTAGGATATATAAAATAAAACACAACTTTTAGAAACAAACTTAGTTGCATTGAAAGGAAAATTTCTTTGTCTCGTGAACAATATTATTTAGACACGCAATTTTTCAATAAAAAGTGAACAATAAAATATTTATTTATTTATTTATTTATTGTTTCTTTACACTGTAGGTAAAAATGTTTACAATACAATTTGTTACCTCACTAGGACAAGCCTGTGTTGAGGTTAACAATAATTATACAAGTTAACAAAATAACACAAAATTATACAGATTTTGAAAGAACAATATTGTTGTATTTCTTACATATTGAGATTATGGGTACCCACTAAACTGATGGCGCTAGGTAGTACATTAATGTAGACTTTTAGGGTGACCATAGTTTTGAGATCTGATTCAAAATAAAATAAAGTATTTTTTTGTTTTGTTTTTAAGGATTAAGTTGTAAATAATATTAAACATGAACCTCAACCAATAGCGCCACATGATTAATTTTACCACATTAAGGTAAAAAAAAAATATCCTTTTGTTTTTATCATCCTGGACATATAATTCTGGACCAATTACAGAGGTGGTGTTTTATGTGTTTAAAGGTATAAAGGGTGTGGTGAAGTAAATAAGCAAGATGTCGGTACACTACTTACAAGTTTATTAACAAATTACAACTGACACATAATTCCTCTATAGTTAAATATTAACAATAATAATTAATGTGAAGGGCGAACAAACACGACATATAATTCTGGACATATGAATTATAACTTTTATGAATATGAACCCATAAAATGCGCCGCAGGCGAAAATTTTACGATTTCTGTTTTTCTTCTCCGCGGTCAAACTAATAAATATTGCCGATTTTCATCATTCGGAAGGTCAGTTTTCATAAAATATTTAGTAGCCAAATCTGCTGGTAATTTTTAAAACGGGTATTTACCATCCTTTGGCAAAAACATGACCAAATGGCTTATTGACCTGAGGAAGAAAGGAGCCCGAGAAGCTCCTAAAAATGTTACTTTATTTACATTGTTCTATTTTTATAATTTTACACTAATACTAACACTAATTTTTACTAGCTGACCCGTCCACCCGTTGCTGTGGCTAACGAAACACAGCGCCATCTACTTGATTGCTACCTAACCTAGATAATCAAGTGTTATGTCGATAAATTAACTTAAAACCTCCATCTTTTAGAAATTTATAGAATTTTGAAATACTTACAAAGCATTGTCCTGTATCAAACATTTAATTCATAATATATAATGCAATAATAAATATTTAGGTCAATAATCGAGATAAAAACTATCCTATCTTTTAAGAGGGTAAAACCAGAGAAAACCGGCAATAGTAGGTATAAATTAAAGCAAATTTGGAACGAAATAAAATCAATATTGAGTTATAATTTTAATAAAGAATCTTTTTCTTTGGAACCGCCCTATACGATCTTGGCAAACACAATGGTAACTAAATATCTGGCGACCAGGCAAACATAATGATAATTAAATAAGTGGCGACCAGGCAAACATAATGGTAACAAAATATCTGGCGACCAGGCAAACATAATGATAATTAAATAAGTTGCGACCAGGCAAACAATGGTAACTAAATATCTGGCGACCAGGCAAACATAATGATAATTAAATAAGTGGCGACCAGGCAAACATAATGGTAACTAAATATCTGGCGACCAGGCAAACATAATGATAATTAAATAAGTGACGACCAGGCAAACATAATGGTAACTAAATATCTGGCGACCGGCCACCGCGCACTGGATAATATATTATTATGTTAAGTTATATAATTATTATACAGACAACCAGTACTAGTGAAATTCTAATAAATAAATGAATAATATTTTAAATTTAAGTAGCTGAGGCAAGTTTTATTACATTTTGGAAGTATTTTTCCTTCTTTTCTTTTCTATTTCCATCTCATTGCACGAACCGCCACTGGAAGGATAAAAAATAAATAAATAAAAACACTGCTAGCATTACGCACGCATAAAATGCCACCCTCATTCTTCTTGGAAAACTTCTAAATACTAAAAGACACTTTATTTTTATTTTGGAAGGGTGGGCCCCGTCCCCTGGGTACGCCACTGCTGCCGAGTTATGTTTGTCATATTTATGTATTTAGCATTTTTTATGGTTGACAATATTATTATCACCAACATTTTTTTATCGACTTCCTCCAGACTTCGATAACAGAAAAATATCCACATATTAAAAAATAATATTTTAGCTCTCGGCAATATTTTAACAAATTTAAACATAATAAATTATATTATTCTTTCAGAATGAGATACTCTCAGTGTCCTTTAGCCGCGTTTGATAACAAGAACTATATCTCCCCTCTTTAGTCTTTAGTAACACAAGATACCCTAATCGAAGATAACATGGTCAAAATGGTTCGGGTATCGAGGCTTTTAAATAATAATATATTATTATCTTGTAAATATTTAAACCACGTCATTTCATTACTTGAAAATGTTCCACGATACTGGCTTTTTAATTTATTATTTTATATATAAAAATGATTCGCTAAATGTGGTGCTAAGCGCAAATCTCGAGAGCAGCTGAACCGATTTCGCTAATTCTTTTTTTAGAATATTCTCTGAAGTACGAGGATGGTTCTTACGGAGAGAAAAATTAAGAAAATTGCGCAGAAAATTGGATAATTTCAGAAAACCCGCACATTTGACAGTTCGCGTGTTTGAGAATGACATTTTGCAAAAAAATAATTGTTAAATCAGGATTCTATTTTTGAAATAAGTTGATAAATTTATTTAAAGTAGGTACTCCCCTAATAGTTTGAATCGAGTCAAGAACGGGACGAATGGGAAAGGACACTCGAGGAGAAACAATTTCTTTATTAAATGGCATAGCAACGCATTATTATAAATGTCGATAAATATATTTTGTTAAGCTGCAAATTTCGTAATAAAAGCTGATAAATCGCAAACAGATTTATTCTTAATTAAAACCAGAATTGTTTTCAGAATGTAACGATTGATTTATTTTATTTTATTAATTGATCTATATAAGGTATGTCAATGTGTATACATTATATAATTCGATGCCTCTCTCATTAGGGTACACCTGTTTTGAGAATTTCAGTTGTGTATTCGTCTGCTAATACATTTCGAAGGAGACCATTATTTTATTCGAAGTGTAGTTATAAAATTGTAGTTACGCACTACGTAAGGTGCTGCCATTATCAAAGAGAAACCATTTTCATATTCTGAGTGTAGTTTTAATTCGTCACATACATATTTGGTTTAACCTGTCTAATCACAGGAGACGTAAATTATCCCACACATTTAATTTTAAAATAAAATTGTTATAATATTATGTCCCACACATTTATGTGACCCACACATTTAATTTAAAAATAAACATGTGATTGCGATAAAAAGTGAAGAGAGAGTTGTATTACAATTTTTTTTAAGAAACGTAATCTGTATTTAAAATTTATTCTATTTTAAGTATTTTAATTCGAATATTCACCTGTGTGTATTTTTGAGCCATTGAAATGTTCTAATAAGCACGTCGGAAAAATTATTTTATCTAGATTTTAGCACAATTTTGTTTTTTGCAAAAGGGTAAAAAAAAACAATAAAAAGGAACATTTGAAATGCATTTTGCAACCGGGAATTTGTTTACAGATATTTTTTTCTTATTATTGGAAGAATTAAACCAGTTTTCAGAATGTAAAATTCCTATTGTGAATTCAGCTGCTTCGAAGGAAAACATTGTCTGATTCGAAGTGCATTGAAGTACCCACCACTGTCCCACCCCGGTATAGGCAACTTATGGTCGCCCCTTCGGAGTTCTCGCAAGAATCTAATTTTTTTGAATAAACGGCTCTACATTTAATGTAACGAATCTAGACCTTCAATGTCCCCTCATACTGTGTTAGGTGGCGGTATGCGGGCGCGCCTACAGGACAGTACTGTAATGGTCAATCTCTACAATTCTAAAGCCCATGGAGGTATCAATGCAAAAGCAGTGAGCCTCGTGGACAGTCAAACAAGCTGTTAGTAACATCAATAAAAGTCGTAACACTAGTATATATTGAATTATTTGGCGGGCAGGAGGTAGCTCAGTGGTCAGAGCAGTTGACCGGAAATTAGAAGGACACGGGTTCGAGTCCTGTCGGCGGCATGTATCTTTTCTCTGAAGATTTTTTTCAATGTAGATGAGTGTTTCAGGCTGATAATAATTACTTATAATATAATTAATATTGATTGAAAACATAATATGATAGAATACCCTTCTTGTATCTAGATCCGCCACATCTGCGTATCTATTACTAACTTCATGTAATCTAGGTACAAGCGAGTGTTTCGTATACTCAGTCATGTTGTTGTTGCGTTGAAAAGGTATTTTGGAGCGAGATGCTTTAGCGGGTACATTAAATTAGACAAGCTTAGGTATACTATTTGTTCTGTGATTTAAAAACATACATCCTGAACATCAACAGGATGCGGTGCGCCTCAAATACACACAATGATAGTGTCCGAGTCGTATCTCATTGCCTTCCGTCGTTATTATTAGATTACTTAGAAAACTGTCAACAGTTATATTAAAATATTAGCACACCCGGCCACACGTTGCTGTGGCTAACGAAACACAACGCCATTACCCAACCTTTATAAACTCCACACCACCCGCTTGCCAGCTGCCCGCTGCCCGCTGCCTGAATTGAATATTTGAATTTCTCGGCTTTTCTCTACTATAATAAGCATGTATTATACATATGAACTAATTAACTCGCCACTAATTATACAATGCTTGCAATGCAACACTGGATATTTGAAAAGGGAAAATCAAATACCTACTTACTCTAGGACATCTATTTTCCAATTTCTTCCGTAGAACGAATTTCAAAAGTGACTATAGTACGGCCCGCCAGCCGTTTTAAATAGCACAAAAATATGTTTTCTTTGAATTTCTCGGCTTTTCTCTAATATAATTTGCATGTATTATACATATAAACATTCCTCTTTAATCTCTCTATCTATTGGTGAAAACCGTATGAAAATCCGTTGCGTAGTTTAAAAGATTAACGCGCACATACATTTTGAGCGACTTCATTTTATACTATGTAATGATGTTATCACTCACATCCTTGCTTTATTTATAACTAGCTGACCCAGCCACGCCTTGCTGTGGCTAACTAAACACAACGCCATTTACTGGGTGGTTATTGAACCTTTATAACACTTTGAGTTTATCGCCAAGAGATAGACAAACAGACGCCGCGGAGGACTTTTATTTATAATACGTAGAGATGGTGTGAAAGATTATAATAATGTGCATGAAATGATTGAGGAAACTAACGTATTTAAGTTAATAAGGATTAATACTGTATCCGTCTAAATGACTTTCAAATTACCGCATTGTTCGTGACCATTTTATTAGAAGATATAATGGGTAGGTATAGTAAATTATCCGTTAAAGTTGAATGTATGCCATCGCGGACTTTTTTGCAGATCAATAAAAGAGGAATATCCCACCATATATTGTTTTGTTATATCTCAAAGGGATTTGGCAGCGTTTTTGATTAAAGCTACTCGTACCAGGCGGCTTGGCTTTATCCGATACTTCTAACAATTATCGTTACGTTTCAACCAATTTACACAAAACCTTGATAATTTATATACCTAAACCTTCCTCACGAATCACTCTATCTATTGGTGAAAACAACATGAAAATCCGTTCAGTAGTTTTTGAGTTTATCGCGAACAGGCAGACAGAGAGACGAAGCGGAGGACTTTAATTTGTAATGTGTAGAGACTAGCTGGTTACCAGCATGCGTTGCTATGACATTTAATAAATAAATTGTTTCTCCCTGCGTGTCCTTTCCAATTCGTCCCGTTCCCCTTCCACCTCCCCTTCCTCCCCGCGTCCTCTACCCCTATCGCATTCCCATCTCTGCCTCCTCTACCATCCCTCTCCCCACTCCGCTTCCCCGTCCCGCGAACCCCCCACCAGAGTTTCTCTCCCCTCTCCCCCATCCCTTTTCGCATTACATACATTCAGTCCCTGTACATTCATTTTTCAAACAGCTCGCGTGCCACCTATTGCAATTTTTTGTACAAATTTTATAATGCCAGAGCTCACCAGTAACTTTATACAAACTTAGTCCTGATGGCGCGTACATACATTTTGTCGTTTCATTTATATTTGTATAGATAGATATAGATAGATAGATAGACTAGCAGACCCCGCCATACTTGGCTGTGGCTAACGAAACACAACGCCATTATCCAACCTTTATAGCCAACACCATCTGTTAATTTAATACATATCGAATCCACACCGCCCGCTTGCCAGCCCGCTCTCTTTATATATCATATATTTCAATCAATTTACACAAAACCTTGACTAATTATTAACATAAACTTTTCTCATGAATCACTCGCTCTATTAGTGAAAACCGCATGAAAACCGTTGCGTAGTTTAGAAGATCTAAGCGAACAGACAGCGGGAGCGACTTTGCTTTATACTATGTAAAGAAGATAGATATTACATATAGATGTTTAGGATTCTTTCCACTAATATGTATATTTAACAATTACTGAATACATTTATGATTCAGAGAAACTTGTGGTTATTGATAAAGCCTGGTGTATAACGAAATGGAATTTAATATTAAATATAAAGTTCACTAAGAATACTATATTAATACGAGACATGAGATCACACATCTGAAAACGTAACACTATTCAAAATCTAATAAATAATTTGGTTTTATTGTGCGATGAACTCTGTGGGGTCATAGCAGAAGTTGATAAGTCTGAATTACCCATGGAGTAAAGAAGGAAAATTAAACAATTTATTTAAATAAAATTTATATGCCCACGCCGCAATCTGAACCCGCGACCTATTTGCCATATTGCAATACCCCTCGACCACGTAGGCCATCAAAAGCACTCGATATATATATGCCTAGAATGTCTCGGTCGTATACAACTTTCTTGCTAAAGGGCATACTATCATAGATATACGGCTAGAATGTCTCGGTCGTATACAACTTTCTTGCTAAAGGGCACACTATCATAGATATAAGGCTAGAATGTCTCGGTCGTATACAACTTTCTTGCTAAAGGGCACACTATCATAGATATACGGCTAGAATGTCTCGGTTGTGTACAACTTTCTTGCTAAAGGGCACACTATCATAGATATACGGCTAGAATGTCTCGGTAGTATACAACTTTCTTGCTAAAGGGCACACTATCATAGATATACGGCTAGAATGTCTCGGTTGTGTACAACTTTCTTGCTAAAGGGCACACTATCATAGATATACGGCTAGAATGTCTCGGTAGTATACAACTTTCTTGCTAAAGGGCACACTATCATAGATATACGGCTAGAATGTATCGGTTGTATACAACTTTCTTGCTAAAGGGCACACTATCATAGATATACGGCTTATTTCAAACCATTTCTCCATAGTTATTTCTGTTAGACTTGTGTAGAGTTTTTAATTTTCTCCAGGAGAGTAGGAACTGCATTTTTATGATGATTTATTATTTATTTGTCAATGATAATTGCATAAATAACGATTGCGAGGAAAAGCTTGCAATAAATTTAATGGTGACCGGATAACTCAGAATGAATTCAACTCAACACCGCATTCACCTAAAGTGATATAAATATTATGATTCTGAGTTGTCATGGAACCAAGTGTAATGGCATTAATGATGCCGTACTGATTAATGTGAATGAGTTTGAACATGCCGAGATTACTGTATTCGCGGCCCCTGTTGCACCAGTCGCATTGTGTGCTTGTGGGCAACCCATAAACTAATAAAACCGTAGGTTAGGTACTTCACAAATTGGTAGGTTAGGTACAGCCTAATAGGTATGTAAGGTTAGGCACTTAATAAAGAGGTAGGTTAGGTATTTCATAAATCGGTAGGTCAGGTACATCCTACATAGGTAGACTAGGTTAGGCACTTAATAAAGAGGTAGGTTAGGTACTTCACTAACCTAGTCTACTTATTTAGGATGTACCTAGTTAGGTACATCCTAAATAGGTAGACTAGGTTAGGCACTTAATAAAGAGGTAGGTTAGGTACTTTACTAACAGGTAGGTTAGATACATCCTAAATAGGTAGACTAGGTTAGGCACTTAATAAAGAGGTAGGTTAGGTACTGTATAAATACATAGATTAGGTACTTTATACAGAGGGAGGCTAGGCACTATATAATGAGGTAAGTGAGGTACCATATAAAGAGGAAGGTCATGTACTATATAAAGGGGTAGGTTAGGTACATTACGAATATAAAATTAAATTGTCTTTCTGCTTGATTGGTAGCTCTGACACATTATTTATATTAATTTGTTAACCTTTGTGTTTACTTTTGGAGAAAATCTCCATAATTAATTTAATTTAGGAAGACATGGCACGATCAAGTGAACCAACCCAGCGGAATTTAGATCCAAGCTAAAAACGTTTCTTTTCAGACACTAGTTTCCTTAAATTCGTCATTCTATAATTGTTGATGTCCACGAATTTATAGATATATATATATATATATATAATACGTGGGAGCCTAACTCCTCAATCTGTATGTTGAGTGATGAGTCATCTTAATGCGGTACGACGATTCATTTTCATTCATTTAAGATAAGCTATACGTTCCTATAAAGCTAGCTAAGCTCATTATTGCACCCATAAATCCATAAAGATCATTATTTCAACCGTGTTCTATAATAGTAATATTATATAAGAAATAACTCCTTCTTCTGGCGTTAACAACACTAAAAAATAGAATATAATTTGTATAAAATGTGTATGTTCCAATGTATAAAATTTATAAATCCTCAAACTGCTTCGACTCGCAGCAATAACTTATCTATGTTACGAGTTTGTACATATACTCGTACCTACAGAACTTGTTTGTTGTTTGCTTTTTAATGTTATCATTATCACTGACAACAATGGCAAATCAAGTATTTTGAAATGTTGGTACTTATGTTAGTTTTAAGACTCTAAATTTAGGCCACAGTTGTAAATATGTATGTCATTAAGCCACTAGTTTTAAGTCAACTATCATAAGTCTTAGTCATAAGTCACTAGCTATAAGTCTTAGATTAAGCCACTAGTTTGTAGGTACTTTACAGCGCCCTCGAGGTGATTTCTCACAAAAATATCGCTATATAAATTAGCCAAGTATTATTATTAATATTATTAAGTGAGCAGTTTCTTTATTCAGGTCAAGTCGAAAGTGGAGATAGCAGAAGACGCAGTACATTGGATCACACAATGTTTAAACGAAATCATATTATTATTATTTGCTGATTACTTTAAAGTATGGTGCTTAAAAGAGGGACTACGATACGAGTATATAGATTTACGACTGATGAATTATTGGGAAAGTGGGTGAGCTTGTGTGTGTGTAAAAAATGTTCAACAAAGATCGAAAGCTGATAGACACGTTAGGGAACGTACCCATACTACGTGACCAACTTTTTGAGATTTTTAACCCCCTCCCCCCCCCCGGTAACTAAAAACCTAAGCCCCTCGCCGCTCATTTGTACCAAGCGTGGTATTTTTAAGACCCCCCCCCCCTGAACAGGTCACGTAGTATGGGTACGTTCCCTTATAGTGAATGCAGGAATCTACATTAAGAGGAAACCGGGCGGCATTTTGTCCGTACAAACGTATTCCTCAATTTCTTCTGTGAGTTTTGATACTACTGCAATAATATAAATATCGACCTACCAGTTGGGACGTTATGATATTTTGATAAGTAATTTCTTGTAGGAGTTAGGACCTTTCAAAAATTGTTAAAATTACCTGCTTTGAACGCCATCAACAGACGGTCAGTATACAAACTAGACAATGTATTGTTTATAAATGCAAATCTTACAGACTAAAATTATTTTCTTTTAACAAATTTGTAAAAAAAATCTTAAAAATCGGTCCAGTTTTGAAGGAGAAAAATGGGAAAACAAAACCTCGATTTTGATGATTTTATTTAGGTATTATCAGATGAGGTGCAGTTGTCCCTTTCGCTCAGTATTCGGGGGAGTAATAGCGACAGTGACAGCAACAGTTGGGTAAAATACCTGTTGTTCAAATTTCTCGGCGACCGGGTTTCCTCTTAATGGAGAACTGACAGCGATATTAGCTGATAAAGAGTTATCCAAGGAAACGGGGCTAGCAGTCCACAACGGAGTGCTGATACTAACACTGATGTAGTGCAATGAGGCGTAATACTGGTAGATGAATGATGAAAACATACTGAGTGATGAGATACCTTAGGCATATATGTGGTAAAACCATGTTTGGCCGTGTTACAAATATGGAATTCTACAAATTTAGCAACACTAGAGAAAGCGTAGTTAACAAGAATTAGAAAGTGACGCATAAATGGGATGAAAATACGGAGCGTTCCAATACAGAGCTGTGTGGCGGCCTATCCTCTCTGCCTACCCCTGCTGCGAAACAAGTTATTAACAAAACAGTATCTATGTGTGAGACGATGCATGCGTGTGAATGAAGCGAGAAGTGTGTTCCAAGACAGAGCTGTGTGGCGGCCTATCCTCTCTGCCTACCCCTGCTGGGAAACAAGTTATTAACAAAACAGTATCTATGTGTGAGACGATGCATGCGTGTGAATGAAGCGAGAAGTGTGTTCCAAGACAGAGCTGTGTGGCGGCCTATCCTCTCTGCCTACCCCTGCTGGGAAACAAGTTATTAACAAAACAGTATCTATGTGTGAGACGATGCATGCGTGTGAATGAAGCAAGAAGTGTGTTCCAAGACAGAGCTGTGTGGCGGCCTATCCTCTCTGCCTACCCCTGCTGGGAAACAAGTTAATAACAGAACAGTATCTATGTGTGAGATGATGCATGCATTAAAAATTAAGTAAAAAGTGTTGCCATCTCCCAAAAGTTTATAAACATATTTCGGGGATAAAAAATCCACGCTATACCATGTCTTGACGGAAAAAAACAATGTGTTATTGTGTAGAAAATAACACAGCCTTAGTATAGAATTTAAAGTGCTTTATTAAAAACAATAATTTTATCTTTTTTTTAATAGTAGTAAAAAATACAGTTTTCGAAATAAAAACACCAAAAAAATAAACATATCTTTTCTTGTGAAAGGGTTGTTTCTTTGAAAGGGGGTTTATTCCGTTATCAAGTTTAATTTGTAGTATTATAGCGGGGCATTTAAATAAAATCCACACTTTTCTTCTATAAACACAATTAGTCTTTTATTGGGTGGGTACAATCAATTACACAAGTAGCCAGTTCAGTAAACGTAAAAGCAGTAGTAATTTAAACGTACCAACTACAACAGTAGCTTTATGGTTATTATTATAACTCCAAAGACATTAATTATCCTTAATTACCCACTCGTCAATTTATACAAAAGGTTCACGGATGCTTTGAAGCTGCGCGAGCTGATCTCGAAAGGCAGACTTCGACTTTTACTATTTCCCGGGACTCCCCGGCAGGCCAAAACTCAAAACTCTAAGGTTTTGTTTGTCTTTTTTATATACGTATTAGCCCGCTGCCCTAGCGGCATCGGTAGTAAGGGACAAGGACAACCAATGCAAGACAGAGAAAGTATTCGAGCGTGAACACTTCTCAAAATGCGCTCGAAATAACTACATTTATTACAGTATCTTTTTATAAGAACATAAATAACTTTTATATTTAAAATAAGATTTTCAGGTCGATGAGATGAGGAAGACAAAATTCCCCGGAACTTCAATAATATTTTTGCCCACATTTTAGAAGCTAGAGTCGGAACATAATTAAAGTTACTGTTTGATATATAATAATTTATTTTTATGAATGTGTTAATATTACTGATTGACAAAGTTAAATTAGATAAAGAGACACTGTGAACACGTGCTGAATTTCAAGTACTACTTTCCTAATTTCATGATTTCCCACGTGATCCCCATGCTAAAAAAACAAATCCCATTCAAAAGTTCATACTTTTGTTGACCGGTAAAAAACTATGTCTTGTTCTAGGAAGTAGAAATGACCAAAAAACCACGAAAACATGGTAAAAACCATGCAGATGGCAACACTGCCCCAAGAATTAAAACCAGGGTTGCCGATGCTTATGTTCTAAAATACCCACAATAAATGTTCAAAATCTCCAAATTGGGGAGAACGAAATACTAAATTCCCCGCAATTTGCCCTCAAGCTCTTTTATAATACTGACTCCAAAATTAAAGAAAATTTATGAAAATTAGCATTTTTTTATTGAATTTATTATTTTATTTGGAAGAGTATCAGGATTCAAACATATTATATATATAAACACAATAAATAAGATTAAAAATAGATTACAGCTTAACAACCAATAAATTACATAGTTAGCAGAAAAAAAGGAACCATAAAACTAAGGTTTTTATATGGCGCCGTTTTTTGTGAAAACTCAGCTCATAAGGTCATAATCGTACGTTAAGTATGTGAGGTATGGCTAGGAGCTAAGAGAAAAAAAAATAACCAAAAAAGTGTAGTAATTTAAACGAGACGAGACAAAAAATACTTAGTTGAAGAAAAGAAGAGAAAATAGTATTTTGGTTATGAAACGTCATATTAAACAATTTAATTTATTTTATTTTGTTAATTGAAATTGAGACCAATTATTTCAAACAGGAATTTAACTTATTTAATAAATAAATTATATTATTATAAGACTTATTAGCATCATATAATTATTAATATGTTTTAAAGGGATCCTAAAGTGCATGACAAATGACAAATTAGAAAAATAAACAAGATAAGCAGCATATAAGTAGTTGTGTAAAATAGATATCTACTTTTACATAAAAGATTTAAAATTATAGCAAAATGATGCAGATGATGAAACACTTTTTTTTTATAAACTATATAGTTAACCTTCATGCTTCTCTTTTTAATACGATTCTACTATAACTTCAAGACTAACTTTATTTATCTTCTTGAAACGGTAACAAAAGATCAACTAACTTGTATGTGTCACTTTGTTACTACAATATTTTCAAAGATACATACCTATATTTTTAAACTTTCACTTTGAAATTTACATTTTTTACTTGTACCACCCACTTATTGGTGTCATTTAGCACTTTAGTTTATATTACCCAAGCACACGCAGTGCCTTAGTGGGTAACCATTATCTACTTTTGTCTTACATATTTTTTTTACGTTTTACATTATTTGTATCTTGTGTTATGTAATATTTATTTAGAAAATATGTAAAAAAATAATTTTGAGCAGTATATATAATGGGAAAAAATAAAGGAAAAAAATTTACTAATTAATGTATCATGCCACATTTGTTAACACTAAACTTCCTCCTTTTTTCTTAATCCCTTCTCGAGTAGCTACCATCAGTTCTACCATAGTATATGTACGAAGGCGATTCTATTTTCTGTTTTCCAATTTTAAGCACAATGAATTTCCTCTCAACGAAAGCGCTGGAAAATGGTAAAAAGACCACTAAATGTTTAGTTAGACTTTAGTTAGACAGGGACTGGGAGTTGCGGTTTCCAATATGTCATTTTGAAGTTCGGGTCCCGATATTCTGGAATCCCCAACTGTTATTGTTTAAAAATAAATGCTACAGTGCTGCCATAAAATAAACATTGAAATCTTCCATATAATAAACATATTTCTCAATATGGTAGGATGATCATAAGATGTCCAGAATCCCCGTATTTTTCCAGCAAAAAAGTTTACCAGCAAAGTACCAAATTCCTAAAAAAACTTAAAATTTCCCCGTAGTTTGGGAAATTCCCCACGAAATGGCAACCCTGGTTAAAACACTGATATCAACTTCATTAATATAATTATCAAGCTATTTGAAGCACAGTGCACAGTGTGTTTTCAACTCCCAACTGGAGAGGTTCAATACAATTGTTTTTAAATAAATTCCGTGTTGCAAATTTATTTCCAAAATGCGTTGTTTAATAGAAATTGTGTCGATATTCTTACTTTTCACAATGTTTAACGTCGATGGACAACGGCAAGGTAACAATTATACAAATATTTTCCGTGCTTTATAAATATGTATTCAATTCATAATTAAAGTAAAACCAATGTTTGTCATTTTTTAAACAATAATTCAAACTCTTGGGTAATAAAGTAAAACCAATGTTTGTCATTTTTTAAACAATAATTCAAACTCTTGGGTAATAAAGTAAAACCAATGTTTGTCATTTTTTAAACAATAATTCAAACTCTTGGGTAATAAAGTAAAACCAATGTTTGTCATTTTTTAAACAATAATTCAAACTCTTGGGTAATAAAGTAAAACCAATGTTTGTCATTTTTTAAACAATAATTCAAACTCTTGGGTAATAAAGTAAAACCAATGTTTGTCATTTTTTAAACAATAATTCAAACTCTTGGGTAATAAAGTAAAACCAATGTTTGTCATTTTTTAAACAATAATTCAAACTCTTGGGTAATAAAGTAAAACCAATGTTTGTCATTTTTTAAACAATAATTCAAACTCTTGGGTAATAAAGTAAAACCAATGTTTGTCATTTTTTAAACAATAATTCAAACTCTTGGGTAATAAAGTAAAACCAATGTTTGTCATTTTTTAAACAATAATTCAAACTCTTGGGTAATAAAGTAAACCCAATGTTTGTCATTTTTAAACAATAATTCAAACTCTTGGGTAATGCCTTCGGAAGGTGAAACAGCTGTCAAATGTAATTATAATTCCACAGCTCAACTTGCTCAAAAATAAAATTAGTTTTTTTTGCATTTATTTCTTTGTTAATTATATAATACTATTATTGAAAAAATTAAAGAAAATCTTCAAGTAAAAATGACAATTAAACTTGACACTAATAAATAGAATAAAAATATATTGCTCCCTCTTTTTCTAATTATTTTTGTGTATTTAATTGTATACGCGTTTAGACTGAAACTTGCGGTTTTGATGGGTACCTAGTACTTATATTGAAATGCCGTTTGATATATTACATTTTTTTTTAAAAACAGGTTTATTCTTATATTTGAACAAAAAATCCATTTTAAATACTTCTAACACTAAACTTAACAATAGATTTACTGGCATTTATTGAGTACTTTTTTATCTAAGACCCTTCACTTTGACAGCTAAATTGCTATTTGTTAAATAAAAAGAAACAATATATATTTTTTTAAATTCACGTGTTTATTTTTTTTTTATGTGTTCGTTATTAACGCGAAGGCTTTTTACTTATTACACTTCACAAATATTAAATAATTATATATAGTCTGTCAAAAAAGAGTAGAAAATATAAAAAATTGAACTACAAAATTTTTAGACTCGCAACACCAAATTAAATGTCAAATATTCTTTTAAAGACCAATATCACTGAATGTGTAGAACACAGTAAACCACAATTAAAAAACATTTTTGGTTCATGACATAAATTTGATTAAAAGGTGTTTCAAAAAGCGATTTGCTTTCATTTAATTTAACATAAATTTGAATTTAACAGTTGTAGATAGAAAGGAAGAATTATTAACTGTGAGTTTAGTAACCCTACTTTTAGATCTGAATGAGTTAAATATATTCAGATCTAACATTAGAGACATGATCTAAAGCCCGGGCTACGCTAGATACTTAAGCTAGTATTAAATAAAAGTGAGCAAATTCCAAATTGTGCTTTATATTTTATTACATTATCGTTTTTCTTCATTATGTTAACACAAAATTGCGAAGGTATAATAATAATATACCTATACGCAATTCTAATTTTGAGATCAGTTGTTAGCTATATTGTAATGAAAAAATATTTTTTTCACTTTTACGCCTTTTTATTTTTTTATAAAAATGTAGGTTACACAGCTTTACATCAACACCATGAGTTATATGTTTAGTATTGCCATTTGAACTACAGTGGCGCCCTCCTATGTTTTCTACTCTTATTTGACAGACTATACGTATATAAATCCAATCTGGCGCGACTTATAATATCGATAGCGGAGATTTTAATCGCTGTAAAAGAAAATTAATTAAAAAATAAGTTAAATGTGTAATTTTTCTCATTTTTTTTTCTTTCGATCTGCGTCGTCGAAATATTTCTAGGAAAATAAATTAGCCTTTTACTTTGGTGCATTTTAATTTTTTTTTTCTGAAAAATAAAACATTAAATTTATTATTTTGTTAAAGAAATTTACCAAAAAGTATTCTGAAAGACCTACGTTTACGTTTGCCCTGAGGAAGGAATGGTCGTTCCGAAACCGGTCGGCTTTAAACAAATATACGAGTGGTTCAAACAATGTAACATTGTTTCAAATGAAATGAAATAAATATTTATGATTTTTTTTATTTACCAAAACGCATATAACATTTTAAATTTTTCTATTATCTGTAGGTGGTAGGTAGGTATTAGGTACCTACTGGTGAAAAAATCTAAGTGTGGGGAGATAATTAGGGTCAAGATTTTTTTATCGCCTAAGAGTCCCAATCGCTAACATTATTTTACATCATTTTTCGGATTTTCGAAAAATATCGATATTCCACTTTGCCAAAGTTTTTCAGGTATAATTTTTAGTGACCAACCGAAGTTTCGGTTTCGGTTTCGGCAAGTTTCGGCATAAAAATCTAGTTTTGGCATGAGTATCGGTTTCGGCAGAATGTCTACCGAACCTTCGTTCGTGAATGATTATCGCGCGTCGTTCGGCCGAGTTGGTGACTCGTGTGTCACCCGCCATCATCAGCAGAGTTCGCCGGCCGGTGCGGCGTGATTGTGTTGTGAGTTTATGTGTTATTTCTCGCGCATAGTGATAAGGTAAGTGTCTGTTTTTGTTATTACTTCTTTCTCATATATTTTATTGGCATTTATTAAGCATTGAAGTTGAAAATAAATGAGATTATATTTTATTCACACATTAATTCATTATTTACAGGAGGTTCATTTCTTTTTAATTTTAAGCACCCAACAACTACCTGCTATGATCCAACTGCGTGTGACCTTCAGATACTTATACTTACGTACTTACCTAAATAATTATTTTTACACATATTTCAATTATTGTTTTTTATTTCACCTAACACTGAATCAATGAGGTCCTTCCTTTTTAATGTAAGTGTTGATTATTGACAAATTTTTGTTTACATTTTTTGTTATATTTTTTGTTTGTTTTATAGCAGTAATTATTTATTAAAAAATTTTGCATACTTCAATTACTGTTTTTATTTTATTTCATGTAACCCCTAAGGCCTTGACCGTATTAAGTATTAAGGTTACCCTAAGGTCGAAATAATTCCTCTTTACAATAAAATCCAAATAAATGGAATATTTCTGAACGTAAAAATTAAAAATGTTTTAGAAAGATAATAAAATACGCTTTCAAATTTTATAAATCGAAATCACATCATTTTTAAACCTTACGTTTTTTCTGACTAAAATTACTGGTAACGAAAAAAAAAACATAAAAAGCTAAAGAAGGAGGTAGCGCAACACGGCATAACACCCCAAAAGCAAATAACGAAATTACTTTTGTCCGTGAAAATCTTAAAATGCATCTCATTAATAATTTTATTTTGAATAACAACATTGACTTTATGAAATTGGTGGAAAAAAATATTTAAAATTATAGCGGTAACATCGTGTGATAATGGGATCTATACTTTAGAGTTCACTGGTCTCTTTAACAAAATCCGTGCATTGATATTTGCTAAATCCAAAATATTATTTAAAGCTATCTACGAGATTCTGTTTTGACAACATACAATGTTTGCGTCCAACAACCAATATTAATTTATTTTATCAACCACAATAATAAAGTTGAACAACTTCTTTTTTTCGGGTTAAATTTTCCCCACAGGAAAAACTAAACCCTTTCACACACTTCCCCAAATGATCATCTAGTAATCTAGTCAATCCACGCTTTGCAATTGCACTATATAAGTATTATAAATACAAAACAATACAAGAACAACATGTCAACCTACCAAAGACCAAATGGGAAAATAATTCACCGACTCCAGATATTTTCATATCAGAGGGTTCGGCTCTGTGGAATTCCTAATTGAACCTATAAATCCTACTGATCCCTCAATTTAATATTTAAAAAATCTTTTGTATTTAAAATGACTGATTTTTGCATTTTTATATATAAATTTTTTGACAAATCTAATATGCCTAAATTTTGAATCAGAGAC
The DNA here is from genome assembly GCA_917880885.1 of Limnephilus marmoratus. NCBI lineage: Eukaryota > Metazoa > Arthropoda > Insecta > Trichoptera > Limnephilidae > Limnephilus > Limnephilus marmoratus. Next base: position 43,511,453 of record OU862913.1, read on the forward strand.
CAAGGTATAATGCCAGTAGCCGAAATAACAAATGGTAATTTTTGATAATATTTTTTTCAATTTTTTATTATATGTAATTATTATTATATTTTCTTCTTACATTATGCGCCATTTAATCAACCACAATATTACCTATAATTTGTTATAATAATTAATTTTAATAAATTTCTTATATTTATAATATATTGTCACCTTATTCTTTCACAAATTACGATACTCGTATATGATTATATTTATATTTTCGCAATTTTAATATATTCGGTCACGGAAATTTGAAAAGCTGTAAAGGATAAAATGTTAATTGTTCAGGAGAGCAAAAGGAAAGTTTTTTTTTTCAAAAAATTATATCCCTTGTTTTTGTAGACCAATAGTTATGAAATTTTATTATAAAATGGGTAGAGATTTCTCAGAATACTTTTTGGAAAAAATAAATAAAACAGTGTGTTTAATGAACATATTTCAAAATTTTCAGAATATTTTTTTTCTTAAAATGTAAGTTATAAAAGATGCACTTACTTTCCTAGAAATATTTCGACCCAGATTGAAAAAGAAAAAAAACTGAAAATATGACTTATTTAACTAATTTTTGGATTTATTGTCCAGCAATTAGCATTTCAAATTTCCGATATCGACATTACTAAAAACTATTACTTAACTCCTTACCCATTATAATTTAACAAAACATAGTATCAAGTGAAAAAAAGAAAGAAATAAAAAGTAATATAAAGATAAGATACGGGAATAAAGCAATTTCCAAACACATTTTTTTTACCTTTTGGAAAAAATATTAGTGTTCCGGCGGCAGAGGTGAATTTTCTCAATTTTCGATTTGGGATTCATAATTTAAAGATTATAAATAATTCTCAAAAACTGTTTAAAATAAGAAATAAAAAATTATATTGTCTACATTTATTTTGTAAAGTTTATGTCAACATGTTAAAAATCGTGTTATTTTATACCTATTTTAAATCGACTGTTTTGATTTCGTCCGTCCGTAAATAAATTTATCTGTACGTTTTATTACCCTCGTACCCTCAATGCATATGTCATCTTTGAGGATGCTTGTGTGGAGGGTGTTTTAGGAGAAAAAAAGAAATGAAGTTCTGGGAAGGGGAAAGGTATAAGGGGTGGGTAGGAAACTGGGGTCAGTATGTCCAGGCGTGACGGACGTATGGATCCATCCCTCCCACTGTGACGCAAAGCGATGGGTCAAGGGAGTCCGGGTCTAGGTTAGGTCTCCCTCAACCAGTCTCCCCGATCCAGCTCAACGCATTCGCCGCCAAGACTTTGATAAAATTCACCATATGAACCCCTGATAAGTAACCAAACGTAGCGAACCACTCGGGGTGACCTATGGCAGAAGTTTTGGTTATCCATTAAATGGTTCCCGGGGCGGCGCTACCCATAACCTCCTCCCAAATGTGTAAACTTGTCTCTCCTGTAAAGTCGCCAAAACGGACTAATAATAATTTGATAGTTGAGTTAGGGATATGGTATATTTGTAGTGTTACACTAAAGTAGGACTCTAAAATAGTCAGTTATTAGTAAAATTAAAATTAATTACTCAATTAATTACTTAATTAATTACTTAATTAATTACTTAATTACTTAATTAATTAATTACTTAATTAATTAATTAATTAATTACTTAATTAATTAATTAATTACTTAATTAATTAATTAATCAATTACTTAATTAATTAATTACTTAATCAATTACTTAATTAATTAATTACTTAATTAATTACTTAATTAATTAATTTTAATGAATTATTTCGTAAAATTAGTAGGCTGACAAAGAAAGTGGTTTTAGATAATGTATAGTGTACACTGTATCCGGAAACTCGTGGCATTAGTGGAAAACTGTTAAATCTATATCACATATGTAATATAGATCCCTATAAGAACCATTTATTTCGATTGTTGTTTTTAATATTTTTTTTTCAATTTTATTGTCAACTAATTGGTAATAAAAACCTTTCGAGCAGGACATACGCTTAAACGCATTTTAACGAAATTAAACAGCTGATATTAACACCGCAGTGAACGTTTTTTTTCTTTAAATTAGATCGATGAATGAAAAGCTGAAATCAAATGATTATACCACGATGGTAAGTTATTCCATATGTGATACGTATTTGCCAGCTTTCTGCTTGTTCAACAAGTTTCCGGACACCGTGTATATTCATAATTATCAGTATAGCAATTGTAACCAGCACACTACATAATATTATTAAAATATAAGAACATTCGTTAATTTTTATCAATAACCTTCTGTTAAGAAATTTTCTGATAATAACGAATTTAGTTCCTTACAGGAATCTCTGTTATACATTTGTGAACATAATATGGCGGGCTAATAGAGCTCAGGCGCAGACAGTGGCAACCCCCATTCTCTTCATTTCAAGATAAATCCATTTTTAAACTTTCGTCTAATTCAAAATACAAACACCATTTTTTAAAGTATTTTTCATAAACATCTGTCTAACAAAAGTACCTACCTAAATAAAGGAAGGTATATGAACTTACAACACGTCAAAAATACTATTTTTGGTTGTCTGTGCGTCTTGCGTAACTCCCTTAAATAATTGGAACTCGGTTTATTAATTATATTTTAGTAATTCGGTTATTTGTGCGGTGCGTTGGTCCTGCGTGAAATGTGATTCAACAGACTTAAATTTGCTTTTAATTTTGGTGCCATTTTCAAAATTGGAACTGATTGTATCAAGAATTCAGACAATTGATAAAGTAGGTGGGTACCTATCTACCTACTATAGGGAGGTCACGACTGTATTGGATTTTTATCTCCAGAATTGATCTGTGTAATATATAGCTGACTGGAACTTTCCTAGTTTTGTGGCTAACAAAATCCTATCAAGCACAACAAATAGTACGGAATAAAAATATAAGAAATCATGTTAAGAAATAAATTAAATACGAAATACGCTTTTTGAATCTAATACATTCTCAAAAACTGTCCAAAATCAGAAATGCAACATTTTATGTGTACATTTATTATGTAAAGTTTATTTCAACGTTTTATGGCGGCCTCCTTGGTCGAGGGGTGAGGCTCCCGACTAGCAAACCGAAGGTCTCGGATTCAAATCTCGGCGTGCGCAAATACATATAATGTGATTATTTTGTGTTATTTCACCATTAAATAATGAAAAACTATGTTAAGTATATTTGCGGCACGTTCCAGAGTGGAAGATACTCTCAGAATCGCCCTGGTAAAAGACCAACATTCAAAATTGAGACGATACTTGAAATGGCTTGAGCCATGTCCTGTTCCTATGCAAAGAACGAGAACAAAATAAGTTTTAAATTCTCCAAAACAGGGCAATGAGAATAATACTACGGCGAAACAAAATATTAAAGGAACTGAATTGGCTAATCGTGAAACAGATGCTGACCTTGAATACGATAATATTTATACATAAAATAATTAACAACATTTTACCAAAATATTTTTCATATAAAATTATATTCAACAAGGACATTCACAGACATAACACAAGGACATGCAAAGAAATCAGGCTTCAAAAAAAGGACAAAGCGAATATGCAGAACAGTTTACTGTACAAAGGGATGAAGTTATATAACAAGCTACCAGAAACTTTAAAGTCCACACCAATTGCAAAGTTCAAGACGTATTGTATGTAGGAGCAACATAAAACTACATAAACTTTAGTTTGCAATATGAAATATTATAATTAATTACAAATTTGTAAACTTAAATGTACAAATTAGTAAAATAAAATGAATAAATAAATAAAAAATAAAATAAAATGTTTGATAACTAGATCTGAATACCCAGGTACTTCCACATCTTTATTTTAACAATCTTCTTCCCCTCCCCACTACCCACAACCTCTCAACGTTCCCAATTGTGTATACAATAGTCTCACTGGCTCCAGACGGGAGCAGTTGGTACTTTTGTGCAGTATTAACATTATTTTGTTTTTAAAACATGCAATTTATGACTGAACTTAACAGAGTTCTATTTTAACTCGTCCGTTTTGAATTTCGTTGGTACAAAAATTGTTTTTTACATTCCGACCGGTTCAAGGTGATGGCCGTTTCAGTAAATATTCCTTTTTGAAACGTAAAATCGTCGTGTTGATTTGGAATTTCTTATTCTCTTTTTCAAATAGTACAGTACCTCCCTTGCACGTATCTGAATGAAGAGAAGATAGTTTGAATAAAATTGTCATTGAGACAGTGGGTTTTTTTTTTAATAATTACTTATTTAAAATAATGCTAAAAATTGATACGTAAAAACCTATGGCTTATAATTAAGTATGTAGGCCCTACTTACAAATTTTATATTTTGAGAGCAAATTTTTGTTTTAATTAATTAAATTAGAGAAAATTAGAAATTTTATTCTTTCGGTCGATCTACTCCAGAATTACATAAAGATTTTTTTTTCGAAATCAGTTGTTCCCCTTCTTTTTATAGGAACTTAAAAGGTTATTCATAAAATCATTTATTTATTTTATTTTGTTATTTAGTATATTTTTTAATGTTTCCATTTTAAACAGGCAGCTGCCAATAATTTGTGCGATTCGGCCATTGCCACCTTTCATCAAACCGTCATTATTGTTAATCTCATATTTCAAATTTAAGAATTGTTAATGTGATCTTCAACTAATTTTCCATTATTATAGGCAACTACAACTACAACTTTCATTGGAAACAATCGCTCTAAGAACTGGTTTGTAACCTAGATAGAGATAGCGTCTTGAATAAATATTTTCGATTTTATTTTTATAAGACCTTTTTATAAAAGCCTAAATGAATATTCAATTTTTTATAAGAAAAAATCAATTTTTATAACTTTTGAAGGTTGTTCCCATCAATGTAATATCAAATTCGTCCGTCCCGGTTGGACTAGAGGTTCTGGGTTCGAGTCCCGGTTGCGGCCGTTATCTTTTTCTATTTTTCCGTGTCTTGCTCTCTTTTATATTTTTGCTTAGATTATTAGTGTTATCTTCTTCTTTAATGATGTATTAAATTTTTATTTTATGGAAATAATATTATCATACACAAACAAGTAACCCCCCTCACTAGACGATGTCTGTTCTAAGACGGGTAAATTTTGTTTTTGTCAAAATTTGTTATTTCAAAAAACATTTTGTAGTGTAAAATGTGCTCAGGTTTGTGGGTGGGTAATCTTTCTGTCATATAGGTAGATAAAATAAAAAGGAGATGAACTTTATAACAAGTATATTTTATCCCTCAAAAAACAAAACTGGGTAAAGTACAAATACATAAGGTACATACCAGATGGACTCTTGGACTAAGCTAACTACGAGGTTTAACATCGGATGGCGAATCTTGACACGACGAACGAAACGGTTTCTTGACACGACGACGGGACGTCCAGCCTCTCCTATGTCAACGAGTAGTCACCCGGTGTACCAGGTGAAGATTGGCCAGGTTCTGCTCCTGGTTGTGGCTCCACAATTCGGACTTGATTCCATCGGGATTGGTATGATGTGGCCGGTGGCCAGCCTGGATACGGCAGCTTTGGTTAAGGCCGATTGAAACGAGGTTATCCGACCTCAGATTCGCGTGCTCGTTACGGGTAAACTTATTGTGGCAGTTTCGCGAATCGCAAGGCTACACGCCTAGCCCAGGAGGATCAATCCTATCCAATATCGGACATTACGAAACAAAGTTCTTAGTGTTGTCGCCACGCGACTGACTCTCGACGGTAATACTGCCGATCATGTTAAAACCAACAAATACTAATCACACACACACGTAAAGCATCACGCTTAGCTTCCCGCAAACCGGGTACTTAATAATCCTGTGGATTACAACGATTTCTCCATATTTAAAAACTTTAATCTCCAGGAACCAATTCTACACCAGTTGCCCAAAACTGTTGTAGAGGAAGTTGCATAGACAAAAAAAGAGTTTAACTTGTAAAAAAAAATTGCCAGTCTCCAAAAAAAAACACCATAGACAAAAAAAGACCTAAGCAAGAACTGCATTAGTTACATAATTATTTATGTGACAATTCCCCCCTTCCCACGAAAATGTTTGCCCTCAAACATGAAAAACTAAGTCCACAAACTAACTAAACTATTAGTCCATCAGGTATCTAGAAAAATGATAACAAAACATTGATTAGTAATTAAAGTAGCAACTTAGAACTAAATTTCTTAAAAGTAAGTCTCTTAAAAATAAATTTCTTAATAATAAAGAACAAATAAGAAAAGAAAGGCACGAAAACAAGGAGTCAACCAACATCTACTAAATTAAACAAAGTTTTGAATTTACTTTAAAAAAAAGGAGACCTGTTGTTTTCGTGTCAACTTAACAAAATTTATAAATATAACATACTCAAAATTATTTATTTAAAAAACACAACCCAATATTTTGCCGAAAAGAAAAAAAAATCACTTTTCCTTGCATAGGAAATAAAGGCCGATTTGGCTTCACTTTAGGGTCAAACAGCCCTCACTTACACTGAATTTACGCTATATTTAAATAGCAAAATGAGTAACCTATCTAACTAAGTCCATCCGGTTTAACATTCTTATGACAAAACTTAAAATTAAACAAATACTTAAAATTAAAGAAGCCTAAATTATGAAAATATCTTTATAGATATACATTTTTTAAAAACTAGGACACAAGAAAATATTTTTCTGTGTCAAGTAATATAGAATCAGTTTACAAACTGTCTATTAGATGTGGACAGAGTAGGGATCTTACATTGGATCATCTAACTGTCATTATTGAACCAGGATTTACAATTCCGAAGAAATACCTATTTGTAAAAAGGGTCGTCAAACTAGAATAATATTTAAATTATCCATTTTTTTCAAAAAAAATCAAATCAAATCAAATCAGGTCAGGTTTTATAAAACAATAAATACCTGCCAATCAAGGTGGTCAGACTAGGATTTATATAACACAATACCTGTCTATCAGATCATGACAAAAGTCAATTGGTACTCAACAGCAAAACAGAAAGTTAAGCTCGCAGTATAGGATATCCAAAAATCCATAAAACAACCTGCAGCAAACACTCAACAGAGTGACATTGTTTGTAAAAAAATGAGACCAAGGCAATACCCAAGCTGGCATTCCTTAAAAAAAACACTCCACGTGTGGACAAAAGTCAGCATTTCTTGTACAAACAAAACAAAATGTGTGATCAACTATGGCTTTCAGTGAGTTGACACTATTCGAGAGGTGATCAATTCAAAATTTCAATGAATGACACTAGTAATACTTAATTTATAGTTTAATAATAATACTAACAGTAAGACACTAATGTTTATATTATTTAGACTAAAAAACTATACAGAACACACTTTCCTGTATTAGAGGCAAAGCGATAATTCCAAAGGAATTAATTATTAGTTAAGCATGCCAAAGCAGTACTTTCTTTGTTAGAGACAGAAACAACTTTCTTATGAACTAATGTTTATATAAAGAACTTTTAGGAAAGCTATACCACACTTAAACTTATGAAATACAAACTATCAATAATAGAACTAACAGAACTTTTGTGCATCAGAAAGTAGCTCAAGTCTCTGAAACACAAAATTCCAAGATATTTCTTCTCAAGTTCCCTGGAGGTTCTATGGGCTATGGGCAATAAAAGAGCCTCCAGTGGACCGAAGAAAGAAAGGCATAAACTTAAAAATAATAGCATTACAATTCAATTTGTCAAACAGACGGAACAAGGTATGAAATCAGTGTGTGTGTACTTATGTGAATAGGTATATTATTACCAAAATAATCATACGTTTAATAATACAAAAAAAACTCGAAACTAGAGCATGTTATTATTAACAGAAAAGGTAAAGTAACGAAGGAAAGAAAGACTTAACTAACAAAATTTTGGGCGCCAGTGACCACAAGGATCACATTCCAGTTTACCGAGGGTAAATAAACGTTTTATCGTCAATGAACTAGAATAAAGTGTTCGCACTGAGCACAAGATTTGGAGGTACCAAACTCCAAAGCATGAGACCAGAACAATCACAAAAGAAACAAATGTAATAATGTGAAGGGTTGGTAGGCCTACACACTACAACATAGGTCTCCTTAAAGAAAAAAAAATAAAGACTAATCTATCCGAACAATATCTTTGACGTGAAAATTACCAACAATTCTACCTTGCATATCTGCCAATGTGTACACCAAATCCGAGACTCTATTTTTTATCACATTACGAACGAATCTAGGTGCCAACTTATGGGAAAAGTAATCCGGACCACTGGATTGAGCAAAATTCCGCCTCCAAATGACATCACCTACATTATAAACCACGGATTTACGGCGTAAATTATAATGTTGGGCATTCTTTTTAAAGGCTTGTATTAATGCATTTGAAACTTGTTCGTAAATAGGAACTAAGTCTTCCAATTTTTTTGCAAATTCGGCTCTAGACTGATCCAAAGGTATGTCCACGACACTAGAAGAAACATTAATTTTGTGTAAATTGCCATCAATAATTTGTTCCCTGCCGTGCATAAGGAAAAAAGGCGTGAAACCTGTTGCAAAATTAACAGTATTATTCAAGGCTGACTGAATCTGAGGCAGAAATCTGGACCAATTACGATGGTCAGACTCGGTCAAGATAGACAAGGCAGTCCCGATAGTTTGGTTATAACGCTCCACTACATTATTTTGCGGGGTGTAATAGGCGTTATAAAAAGGCATAGGAACGTTATAATCGGCCAACAATTGTTTAAACTCTTTTGAAACAAATTGTTTACCATTATCACACACAAGGGTTTGCGGAACACCGTGGACTAGAAATATAAATTGTTCAACATTTTTTACAATGCTTTTCGCAGTAGCATTTCTGAGCGGAAAAATCCATGTATATTTGGAAAAAACGTCAACAACCGATAAAATGTACATAAAACCCGCGTAACTACGTGGAAGAGGTCCTACAAGGTCGATAGACAACATTTGCATCGGTCTGTTGACTATTTTTGGATTCGTAGAAATACCCGCCGGCGCAGATGTATTTATTTTATGTGCTTTGCACGTTTTACATTTACTGACAAACTTTTTGACGTCATTATACATACCCGGCCAAAAGTAACGGAGTTGAACTTTCTTATACGTTCTGAAAACACCGGGGTGGCAAGAGTTAATAGATTCGTGTTCTTTACTTAAAATAGCGTTGCGGTCCTCAAAAGGCACAACCAGCTTCCAGGCTGTATCCTCTTGCAAAGCGAAACGAGATTTAGAATGTCGAAATAAACAATTATCTTTAATTTGGAAGTTATTGAAACGTTGGGGATTATTCATACAATTGGAAAACAAATTACTATACCAACTATCCGAAGTTGTAGGCAAAGAATCTATGGCAGCAACAGTAAAATCGTCTTTACGAGAAAGAACATCTGGAACAGTATTTAATTTACCCTTTCTGTGCACCACATCAAAAGAATATTGGGAAAGACGCGTAGACCAACGCGCAAGTCTACCAGTTGGATTGGACAACGAAACCAACCACTGCAAACTGGAGTGATCCGTCACCACTGTGAAATGAACACCTTCTACGTAAGGCCTGAAATGATTGACTGATTCTAACACCGCAAGGAGTTCGCGCTCCGTAACGCCGTAGTTTCGTTCGTGAACATTTAAGCACCTAGAGAAAAAGGAGACAGGATGTTCTTCACCGTCAAACACCTGAGTAAGCACGCCGCCGATTCCAACGTTGCTCGCGTCGCAATGTATAGTAAAGGGCAAAGAAAAATCTGGACAACTAATAACGGGAGCAGAAGTTAAAGCTTTTTTTAATTTTTTAAACGCGTCTTCCGCTTCTGAAGTCCAAGAAAAATTACTTATTCCCATTCTAGAACCAGTGAGTTTTGTCAACGGGGCCGCAATAGTAGAGAAATCTTTGATAAAACGCCTATAATAACCGCAAAGACCTATAAAAGCTTTAATTTGCTTCGAATTCTTAGGGGTAGGGTAAGTACGAATGCATTCTAATTTAACGGGGTCTGTACGAAGACCTTTCGCGTCTACGATATAACCTAGATATTTTAACTCTTCCTTACAAAACTCGCATTTTTTGAGGTTAACTGTTAAACCCGCATCTCTTAATCGTTCATAAATTTTATTCAAAATCTTCAAATGTGACTCAAAATCTTCCGAAATAACAATTAAATCATCGAGATAACAAAAGACGTTCTCGTCAAACTCAGGACCAAAAAGAGCATCCACCAGACGCTGCAATTCGCTGGGAGCATTCTTAAGACCGAACGGCATCCTCACAAATTCAAATAAACCATGGCCTGGTACAACGAAAGCCGTTTTAGGACATGATTCCTTATCCAAGGGAATCTGCCAAAATGATTTGCTCAAATCTATAGAAGAAATAAAACGAGCACCCCTTAGTTTATCTAAAATACGCGAAATGTAAGGGAGGGGGTAGGAATCTGCCAATGTGACGCTGTTCAAACGCCTCGAGTCCAAACAAAACCTGACAGAACCATCCTTCTTAGGAACAATCAAAACTGGGTTTGACCAAGCCGAACGAGAACGACGGACAACACCTAAATCCAACATTTCTTTTAATTGTTCTTCTAATTGTTTCTGGCGAGTTTGAGATAAAGGATAGTAACGTTGCTTAATAGGATCCCCTGTTGTATTTATTTTATGACGTACTAAATGGGTTTTACCTAAACCACGTTCTTCGAAAGAAATTGATTTAAACTTAACTATAACAGAATTTAATTTGAGATTGTCTTGGGGGGACAGCAAGGAAGCTGATGTTAATTTACGAACCTCACCGACAACCTTCCCAAAATTAACATTGCTGTCGACTTTTGGAAACAACTGAGGGGCCACGTCGAATTGCTTCCAAAAATCTACTCCCAAAACAATTGAAGAGGACAGAGACGGTATAACGAAAAACTTAATATATTTCTTAATATTATTATACAATACTAGTACTCGCATAGTACCAATTATATCCTGACGTTTGCCATCCGCGGTGGTAACGTAGGAATCTAACTTATTTAACTTATATCCTAAACTTATGAAAAAATTATACACAGAACCCCCGAAACAACTGACAGTAGCTCCACTGTCCAAAAGCCCTGAAAAAACCAAATTCTTAATTTTAATATTAACATGTGGTCTAACATCACGTCCACAATCAGCTAACGGCACACATGCGTCCATGTTGTGCGTGGTAAACTTAGATACATTACTAGGAACTGACGACGACCTCCTGTCATTCTTGTGCACAGAACGCAAAAGATCGTCGGCTAGTTTTTTGAATTAAACTTATTTGTTTCATTATGTTTAAGAGAATCCCTTTTCCACTTTTGACAAAATTGTTTCGTATGCCCCTGTTCCTTACAATAGAAACAATTAAAAGTTTTCTTACTATTAAAAGCAGAACTAGGAGAAGACGCGCGTGGAGAAAAGGAAGCTTGTTTATAAGTAGCGCGGGGAGAGTACGAGCCTTGAGCTTGTGGCGGGTGCGACGGTTGAGAATATGGAACCCGATGAGAATACGACGTTTTATGAAAAGGAACTCGCGGAGAAGAATTAAATTGAGGTACAGGTTTGTCTACCGAAAGCTTTTCGAATTTACGGCATACACTTACTAAAGCTGAAAGATTCTTTTCCGAGAAATAGGCAATGGCCAAGGCATACTTCGGTTGTAGACTGTCACAGACTAAGTCCACCAATTGTTCCTCAGAAAGTGGAACATCCAACCTTAAGTTTGCTAACTGAACATCTTCGACATATTCCACTATAGCCTGGTTAAATTTTTGCTTCATAGCGAACAAGGCTTTTAAAGCTTCCGTTTGATTGGTACAAACGTCAAAACGAGAAATGAGGAGCTTTTTCAAAGTTGACCAAGACAAAGAATCATCAAAAATAGTTCTAAACCAGGAAAGTGCCCTTCCCTCCAGGAGGTCAGAGAAAGAGGTAACAACCGCGGACAACTCCACCTTCCGGCATCTGGATAATTCTTCTATGCGTAAAATGAAATCTCTGACATCCGAAGACCCAGAAAATTTTAAACCCCAAGAATGAACGGACGAAGAAGAAGATGGAGGAATAGGCGACTGGTAATAATTATTAATTACGGTTGTAGTCTTTTCTAAACTAACTGTATTATCGTTACCTATATTCATATTGGAACCACTCCCTGTATTATCATCACCTATATTCATATTGGAAGTACCTCCTTCTTTCAAACTTCTATTAAAAGTACGAGCCTGTTCGCGCATACTGGCTAATGTTGCTTCCGGAACTATCTCACGATCCATTAATAATTTTGTCATTTCCTCCTTTGACAGTCCATTAATATCAGAAATCGCCATTGTTGAAAACAAAAAAAATTTCAAAATAATAAAAAAATTATTTAAATTTAAATAATTTAATTTATAATTAAATTATTGTTCATAAGTAATTATATTTAATTAAACGTAATAATATAATTATCCACCCTGAAATTAATAATAATATAACCGTAACACATTAATTACCAAACACCCTGTACTTATAACTTCAATAAAAAATAATTATTGTTTATTAATAACGATTATGCAACCTAAAACTTATGTAAATGTATTTCCTTCAATGCAGTAAAAGTATTTAATGAAATTATTATTTTTTATAACATACGCTCCACATGATAATAACAATCACCAGTTGCCAGTTGTTTGTAAAACAAAGTTAACATATTTAATTAATTTCCGCGCCTCGTAATGACAGCTGACAATTGAGATGCCATTCGAAAAAGGTAAACAAACGATTATAGACATGACACATAGTATACAGACCGTTTGATGTCAAGTATAATCAATGTACATATGTATACACACACCGATCCAAACCTAATCTTATCTTTATTACCCACATGACAGAAAAAATACGTTTCGGGCACCGAAAATAATAGAATTTTTAACGTTGGGCGCTACTGTAGTGTAAAATGTGCTCAGGTTTGTGGGTGGGTAATCTTTCTGTCATATAGGTAGATAAAATAAAAAGGAGATGAACTTTATAACAAGTATATTTTATCCCTCAAAAAACAAAACTGGGTAAAGTACAAATACATAAGGTACATACCAGATGGACTCTTGGACTAAGCTAACTACGAGGTTTAACATCGGATGGCGAATCTTGACACGACGAACGAAACGGTTTCTTGACACGACGACGGGACGTCCAGCCTCTCCTATGTCAACGAGTAGTCACCCGGTGTACCAGGTGAAGATTGGCCAGGTTCTGCTCCTGGTTGTGGCTCCACAATTCGGACTTGATTCCATCGGGATTGGTATGATGTGGCCGGTGGCCAGCCTGGATACGGCAGCTTTGGTTAAGGCCGATTGAAACGAGGTTATCCGACCTCAGATTCGCGTGCTCGTTACGGGTAAACTTATTGTGGCAGTTTCGCGAATCGCAAGGCTACACGCCTAGCCCAGGAGGATCAATCCTATCCAATATCGGACATTACGAAACAAAGTTCTTAGTGTTGTCGCCACGCGACTGACTCTCGACGGTAATACTGCCGATCATGTTAAAACCAACAAATACTAATCACACACACACGTAAAGCATCACGCTTAGCTTCCCGCAAACCGGGTACTTAATAATCCTGTGGATTACAACGATTTCTCCATATTTAAAAACTTTAATCTCCAGGAACCAATTCTACACCAGTTGCCCAAAACTGTTGTAGAGGAAGTTGCATAGACAAAAAAAGAGTTTAACTTGTAAAAAAAAATTGCCAGTCTCCAAAAAAAAACACCATAGACAAAAAAAGACCTAAGCAAGAACTGCATTAGTTACATAATTATTTATGTGACAATTTGTCAAAAAATAGTGCCTACCTGTATATAGATATATGAACTTACACCTCAAAAACATCATCAAAACACTACCTTCTGTTGTCTGTGTGTCCTGCGTAACTCTCGTTTAACGAATTCAAATTTGCTTTGAGCTTTGTGCGATTTGAAAAATTGGAACTGATTACATGATTTTTTTTTACATTAGCTTCATACAGGAGGCAATGAGGAAAATATTTATCCTCAGGGCTTATGTCATCATTGGGGATGCTGTGTGGAGGGTCTTTTTTATTGAAATGGAGGAGAGGTAGTTCTGGAAAGGAAAAGGTATGAGGAGTGGATAGTAAACTAGGGTTCAGTGTGACCAGGTCATCCGCCGCCAAAACCTAGACAAACCTCACCACAAGAACCCGGGCACCGCTGCTAGGTCACCAAACGTAGTGAACCACTTGGGGTGACCTATGGCAGAGGTGTTGGTTTCATTCCCGCCTCCTAATTTGAATTCAGAAAATCGATAAAGAATTTAGGTACCTATCATCAAACATGCGAATTTCGGTTGTCTGTGATGTGCGTTAGTCCTGCGTGATATCTGATTCAACGATTTCAAATTTGCTTCGCATTTAAGCAATACTTTCAAAATTGGAACTGATTGTATATTAACGTTTCTATGACCCAGTCTTGTCTGATTACGTCTAAAGAGATCAAAATGAAAAACTAGTCTCCTTGAAAGGAAGCAATCTCCCGAACAGGTCCTCCATTGATATGCTGGACGCTGGCGCTGGTGTCAAACACTTGTATTATATTGTCACCTTATTCTTTCACTAATTGAGATTAAGAACGTCGTGTTTTAGCAATTTTAATACATATTACTAAGAAAATAATTAACATTTCTAATTTAACAATATATTGGTATCAAATAACATAAATAATAAGCACTTAATAAAAATAATTAGAAAATCACGTAAAGAAATAAATTAAATTCAAAATATTCTTTTTAATCGTTTAAAAATATATACATAGATGTTCCGGCGGCAGAGATGTATTTTCTCACACTTGCGATTCATAAAATTTGAAGACATTATTCTGTTACATTTCTTACTAGCTGGTTCCCGGCATGCGTTGCAATGCCATATTCAAAGAAATAAAATGTTTCCCGTGCCTCCCCGTTCCTCTCCCGCGTCACCTTTCCTTCCACCGTTCCCCTTCCACCTTCCCCGCCTTTCCCCTTCCTTCTCTCGCTACCCCGTCCCGTCAACCCCCCTCCCGCGTTCCATACATTCAGTCCCAGTACATTCAGTTTGCAAACAGCTCGCGTGCCACCTTTTACATTTTTTTAAATTCCAATTTAAATTTTTCATATGTATCACAAATATTAAATAAGAACAATCAATTAAATTTGGTACGTAGCATAGGTACCTATTTAAAATATCTGCAATTCTTGATTAGATTCAAATTGTTAAGTAAGTACTTCATTTAATTAATGAATTTAAAGAGTTTTGATGATTGAATTCTGATTTGACAATCATTTAATTTGGGAGGCGGGAATGGGTACCGCCGCCCCGGGAACCTTTATTGGATAACCAACACCTCTGCCATAGGTCACCCCAAGTGGTTCGCTACGTTTGGTGATTTAGCAGGGGTGCCCGGGTTCATGGGGTGAGGTTTGTCTAGGTCTTGAAGGCGGATGACCAGGACATACTGAACCCCAGATTCCTACCCACCCCTTAAACCCTTTTCCTTCCCAAAACTCTCCTCTCCTTCCTTTCCTTAAAAAAAAACCCTCCACACAGCATCCTCAAAGATGACATAGGCCCTGAGGGAAATTATTTTCCTCAGGGCCTCCTGTGTGGGGCTCATGTAAAAAAAAAATTGTTTTGCAAATTGTCATTCTTAAATTTGAGACACATAAAGTGATATAATAAATGAAATAAATAAAGTTTCAACTTCTGTATTGTGAAGCCATAATTTTTACTCTTTTAAGTTTTGAGGAAGTTTAGTTGTCACGTGATTTTTTGCTGTAAAAGATAAAACTGCTCTGTATTTGCATTTGTTTGGTATTCGTTTTGGTGGTATAAAAGACGGTGAACCGACAATTGATCCGGCGACAATTGCCCCCATGACAGTTGACCCCCCTACAGTTGACCCCCGACAGTTGTTTCCCAACAGTTGATACCCGACAGTTGACCCCCCCACAGTTAATCCCCCGACAGTTATTTCCCAACAGTTGATACCCGACAGTTGACCCCCCTACAGTTGATCCCCCGACAGTTGTTTCCCAACAGTTGATACCCGACAGTTGACCCCCCTACAGTTGACCCCCCGACAGTTGTTTTCCAACAGTTGATACCCGACAGTTGACCCCCCGACAGTTGATCCCCTAAAAGATTTCTTTCTTCAAGTAAGTATGCAAAGAGGATATACGGCCGTACAACCAAAGTCGATATACTTATATCTGACGGCATCTTGAGTGAAAATCCACTGTAAAAGTATTTTTACTAACAATAACTTCGACTCTCCAAAGAAGCATGCGGTAATAACAAAATACGATATACTTATACGTGCAATCGGCTTAGCGAAAAACCGCTGAAGGTTCCTACTTGCATATAATATAACATTTTTATCCAAATGTCGATCTTGTCGAATTGTCGATCTCGAGATAAATTTGCCTATCCTATGTATAATAAGGAACTCCAGTGAAAAATATTATGGCTTTAAAAAAATATGTTCATACAGACCAATGAACGCTGATTCTGAATATATAAGTTTTATTTCGAAATATTAAACGTAGAGTTCTTAAAAAAATATTGAAAAGTGCATTTTTAAACCTCTCGTCAAAACACACTGTAAAGTTGGTATTACTGAAATGGTTAGTGCTGACGTCACGCGTCACCAGTCATTGTATTGAAACCTTGATTATGTAGGTATGACATAAGCCATCAGTAATAACATTTCATGTTATTCGTACTGTTTATAGAGATTTAGTTGTTGTGTTTATTGAAACAATATTTAAACCTAAACAATTAAGTAACAAAAATAGAGGTATGTCTATTAGTTTATCTCTATTATTTAAAATATTGAAAATCTTTAAACTGTACGAAAAAATCGTATAAATATACTATATCATACTTGTCATGTGCACCGATTCATTGTTACGCGGATGACAGTACAGTCCATGATAGCTTTTTGTTTGACAAGCCCCCAAAGGGCACACAAACTCCAATAGCTCGGAGGGCTTTGAAGCAAAGAATGGACGGTTACCTCGAGAGTATTTTCTCTTGGGGTAAGAATAACCTCGTCGAATTTAATGTTTCAAAGACCCAATCATGTTTGATAACGTCTAAAAGGGATCGAAATGAAAATCTAGTCTTCTTCAACGGAAGCAACCTTCCGAACAGGCCCTCCATTGATATGCTTGGTGTAACTCTAAGTGACCAGCTCAGATATGGGGGCTCCATCGAAACCAGAGTTAAGTTAGCCTCTCAGAAACTGGGCGTACTGTACAGGGCCCGCAGATACTTTAATAGTACCCAACTGCTAACCCTGTACAAATCGCAAGTGCGCCCCACGGTTGAATTTGGCAGCCACCTCTGGTCTGGAGCTCCAAAATACCTAAAACCCCTTTACTCTTGAAACCCTTGAGAAACGGGCGGTCCGTTTGATAGATTCTCCCATCTTAACAGACGGACTGCAATCTTTAGAGCATAGGCGTCAGGTGGGAATGCTGTCCTTGTTCTACCGGTATTACAATGGAAGATGCTCCGAGGAACTAGCATCATTGATCCCCTCGGCACCGGTGCATAGTCGGGAAACACGCCAAACACGCGCCCAACATTTGTACACGG